>CM060329.1:39933619-39940208 GCA_030674155.1 Stramonita haemastoma | reverse complement strand
ACCCCTCGAAAAACCCCAAGGGCCGGGCACCACCCTCCGCCCCCGGCCCCGGCCCGGGCCCCCAAGGGGGCCCTTCACCCCCGGTGTCGCAGTACGCCAGCAACATGCACGTAGCCGCACCCACGTCTGTTCGCCGTCCCCGGGGGCCTTCTGTGAGCTTCCTGCCCGCGCTGGCCGTCATGGTGGTGCGCACGGGGGGGGAGGACTTCCAAAGAAGACGCAGAGCAATGGCCAGCCTGTCGGCCAGCAAGTTCTTCCTCAAGTTCGGGCTTCATCAACAACGCATAAAACCCCCATTCATCTACAGCTTCCTCAACATCAACTTCCGCCGCCACGCCCGCAAGGCCGTGGAGAAGCTCTTCTGCTGCTGCTGCCGCCCCCCCGCCGCCACCACCACCGCCACATGCCGCAGAAGACGGGACTCGGACCGCAGCACCAAGAAGGATTTTCTGCACGTATGACTAGCGCGGGGAGGGCGGCTGAGGAAGCAGTGGAAGAGGGGCAGGGTGTCTGCCGGCATCCTGCCAGGGAAGTGGGGATTGCTTGTCCCCTGGGGTGTTAGCGGTGAAACCGGGTACTCGGCGCTGCGCTGGTGGGAACGGGCCTCTGTGCTACTGCTGCTGCTTGCCCCATACCGACCTAAAAAGGGACTGGATTTTTTTTTTTCTTTTGCGTCGGTGTTCCTGCTGCCCTCCTTGTCCAAAAGAAGCAGGTCAAGGCAGCGATAAAAAGAATTCACCAGAGGTTTTGTCTGGATTCTTTTATCAAAAAAGCTACCTTACCTTTGGGGGTGATTGAGCTCTAAAAGCTCCCGAACAGGTGTTCCTAAAAAATCTCCAATGTATGGTTGACATTTTCAACTTTTCCCGGGGTATTTTCTGGGCCTGACTTGGTGTGCACAAACAGTGGGGGGGGGAGTTCTGACAAAGTTTCGGAATTAAGATTGCCTGGAAATAAAGGTGGCTGCACCTACGCGTTTCGTGATGGTTTGGGTTGCACTTGGGAACAAGACTTGACACAGCTTCACTTTTGAGAGAGTCCTTATCCATAACTTGCTGGGTGGAGTGACATTTGAAGGACAAAACTCGGTTTTGCTTTTTTTTTTCTTTTTTAAAGCAATTTTCGTTAACCAATGTGGTTGAAGCTTGGATAGAGTTCGATTTGGGACAGATTTTTCGGTTATGTTTGCTTTGTTAAGAAGGAAAAAATTCCGAACTTTTCTCTGTTTTATCGTGGACTCCTGGTAGTTATGTGTACCAACCGTTTTTTAGGTTGGGGTGGGTTTTGATTTGGTGGGGGTGGGGGGGGTAGCTTGTTTGTTACTGTGTTTGTTTGGTTGGGGGGGAGGGGACGGTGCAGCATTTCTGCGAACTCAAAAGCTTCTGTACTAGACTGTTCAGATTGTTGTGAGCTGAAATAAGCTGGTGACTCCAACTTGTTCACTGACTGCCATACTTCACCACAGGCTCTGAACACGGCACTGACAACCGATATCTCCCCGAGTCTCAGGCCTTCGCAGACCCGGGGAAATGGGTCAGGAATCAAGTGTCCTCAATGGTCATATTTCCTTTCGTGTACAGAGGGGGGGGGGGGGGGGGGGGGGGGGGGGGACCGCTTCTTACGCCGAAATTTTCGACAGCCAAAGTCCACGAAAAAAGATCTTGCCGCCACTAAGGACAACTGTTCAGGCAGGAACGGGTTGACAAGGCAGTAGAACGCTTGTGGTTTGTGACGAAGCCAAAAGGAAACAGTTGGTTTTCAGACACACTCAAAAAAAATCTTTTGTAAAAGTTGCTGTCAGAAAGTTTGTATGTTTGTTTTTGTTGTTTTTTTAAACATGTTTGTTTCCCAGGGGAAATTACAGACTGTGTCTGTGTTTTGGGAACAGTTTGGAGACATTTCTAGAGCAGTGACAATTTATGTGTGTGGGTCGGGTTTTTTTATTTGTTTGTTTTGGGTTTTTCCCCTTTTTTACTTTTTTTAAGGTATGATAAAAGGCGCAATATCGACTGAAAGGATTCAAATACATGTATACTCGCCTAGCCCCCACCCCCACCTCCGCCCACCCACCTCTAACCTCTGCGATTAACTGAGCCGAAACCAAGCAAATGAGAATAATTATTAACAACATTTATTTCATTGAACAAAGTCTGTACGGTATATGATAGGAACAGTTTCAAGGCTTGTAAATTTGACCTTTTCAACCAAAATTTTTTTTTTTTAAAGACACATCTGCACACACTCACGCTCCTGCCCTTTCCTCATCCTCCACCCCTCCTCCCGAGTACTAAAAGCGCTCCAAGTGACCAATGTCGGTGTGCTCAAAATCCTAGGGAAGATGTTTGGAACAAGCGACGGTAAGAGAAGTTCTCAGTGTGGATCATCAATGGGTGATATTACGGTCCTTGAGTCACAGAACTACACCTGTAACAAGCCAACGAGTGGACTAGCCTACTGGCGCTTAGGTATACAGAGAGAACTGTGTGTGGGTGTGAGAGGAGAGAGAGAGAGAGATGATGAAGATGAGAGAGAGAGTGAGAGAGAGAGAGAGAGAGTGAGAGAGAGAGAGAGGAGAGGAGATTCCTCATTTCAATGTTTTGTTTCCAAACTATCCAATGGAATGTTATCTTTAAAAGCTTCTTGGCGGGATCACGTGAATAACTGACAATTGCAAGTGCATTTTCAAGTGCATAGTGCTAGTCTATTATGAAAAAAGTCGCGCATGTGCAAAACGCATCACTTTGTTATACTCTCTCCTCTCTCTCTCTCTCTCTCTCACTCTCTCCCTCTCTCTCTCTCCTCTCTCTCTCTCTCATCTCCTCTCTCTCTCTCTCTCCTCTCTTCTCTCTCTCTCTCTCTCTCTCTCTGTTTCTGCCAACTTTCGCTGAGGTCAAAATGATGCTGGGGATTCGTATGTTAAATCTCTCTAAGTGTGTCTCTGTGTGTTCTGTCTGTGTTCTTTTATTTCGAACTTTTTAACCAAAGTGCGTGTCTGTCTGTATGTGCGCGCGTGCGTGTGTCCATGCACATGTGCTCGTGCGTCCATGTGTACTTACGTACATTATTATATACGTATGTGGATGCATGTATTCGTTTAGTTCACACTTTTTTAGATTTCACGTCGCCTCTATGAGAGCAAATTGATACGATGTGTTCATAAGTCAAAATTATGTTTATATGAACTTGGTTGTATGAAAGCCTGAAAGTACAATAATGACATGACACAGCTTAAAATTGATAATGACCAATGTCAACACTTGAAACATTGAAACCAGCCACAAACTTCTGAAAACAGCTTGACGAACTAGTTTTTAGACTGGAAAACGTGTCACCACTGTAAAGACAGTGACTGGGTAGATTGAAGTATCACATACCGGTTTAGTTTCAACATGTGTCACCCAACTTACCCTTACCACTTATTTTTTATCTTTTTCTTTTATTTTGAGAATAATGGAATAAGCATTCATGTGCTTTTTACATCCAGCCCCCGTGTGTATGCAGTTTTGTAAATTTCATCATTCGTTCCCACCGGCACACAATGGCCTATTCTTATGAAAAGTGGAACAGGTTTTAACGTGTGCGCAAGATGTTCTGCTTGCGTTCGCACTCAGGGCCTCGGTTTATAGTCTCGAAGCAAGTCTTAAAGCAAATGGTAAAAAAAAAAATTGCAAGATAGAAAAGTTTTACTGTTCTACTACTTAAAAATGGAAGTATTGTGCTCGGAATATTTGACTACTTAATTAACACACACACACACACACACACACACACACACACACACACACACACACACACACACACACACACCACACACACACACACACACACACACACACACACACACACACACACAAACAAAAAAAACAAAAACGGTTTGCTTTTTTCTTTTTTTTTTTCTTTTCGTTTCTCGGCTAAAACTCTGAGGTTCACCAATGGTTAGATTATATGTATGCGATCCTTTTTAACACCATTAGGGTAGCCGCATTCCGACTTTCGGGATGGTGCCTTAACACGACACCTGTGTACATGCAGTTTTTAAACATTTTTATCATCCGTTCCTACCGGCACGCAATGGCCTACCCTTCCAAAAGGCAGAACGGGTTTTTAACGTGTGCGCAAGATGTTTTGCGCATGGTAGCACATGGGGTCTCGGTTTAGAGTCTCATCTGAAGGACTTTGATATTCAGTTCGCCTTCCTCGTCAAACTGGGAAAAAAGGGCGAGGCCAGGAATCGAACCCAGAACCTCACGAATTACTCGTTAGGCAGGTGAAAGTCTTAACCCTCCTGCCACCTTCCTTCTTACCACTTGGATTTAAAGCATTGTATTCGAAACATTTAACTACTTAAGTCCTCCAAAATGGCTGTTAATTGCATAATCATACCATTATGATCAATAATAAGAATAAGAAGAGCAACAACAATAATAATATCAATAACAATAATGATGTAATGACAGTAATGGTAACGATAAGAAGTAGGACTATGATACTACTACTACTACCACTACTACTACTACTACTACTACTACTACTACTACTACTATACTACTACTACTACCACTACCACTACTACTACTACTACTATACTACTGCTACTACTACTACCTCTACTACTACTACTGCTACTACAACAACAACAACTACTACTACTTCTATACTATACTACTATACTACTATACTACTACTACTACTACTACTACTACTACTTCTACTACTACTACTACTACTACTACTATACTACTACTACTACTACTAATAGTAATGATAATGGTAATAATTTACTTTGTTGGCTGTTTGTTTGGAGGGGGGGGTTAAAGTTGCATTCCGAGTTTGATTTGATTTGTGTATATTGTGATGACTGTTTCGTGTGTGTGTGTGTGTGTGTGTGTGTGTGTGTGTGTGTGTGTGTGTGTGTGTGTGTGTGTGTGTGTGTGTGTGTGTGTGTGTGGCGTGCGTGCGTACGTGCGTATTGCGTGCGTGCGCGCACTTGTAATATTTTTTAACAATATTTTTATGTTACCAAATTGATTTGTGTTAACTCAAGGATCTTATCAGTGATATGTTATGGCGAATACACACAGGATTGTTATTGGATTATATTGTTGGTTTTTTTTCCTTGTAATTTTAAACATACCTTGTCAGTAATTATAACTGTGTCAGTTTTTGTATAAATTGTGTCAGTTTTCTCCGTGATGTTGTTGATGTAGATATAATTATCTTTTCTGTGCACCTGTGATGCTCATTTACTGAGCTAGTTTACATGAACTGACAAGAGAAGATCGTGCAATAGGACTCCTGTTAACTTACATACCCACTGTACATACATAGCTTTCATATGTAGATATTGCTCTCCTGATGTATATCTTTTTTTTTCTTGCTGATTTTCTGTCTTATGATAAGTGTTTGTTGTTGTTGACATTGTGTGCAATAACTCTGAGTTGCAATAGTTTTGGGGTTTTTTTTATATTGCAGTAGTTTTGTTTCCCCCCCCCCAAAAAAAAAAAAAACAACAACAACAACAACAAACAAAACAAAACAAAAAAAAAACCCAACCAACCAAACAAAAAATAAAACAAAAACAAACACGAAAGGAAATTGGATTCTGACACGGGTTGTGTTTGACATACATTAGTGAAAAAGAAAAACCTTTTGAGTTTTTAGGCTTTATGTTTTTTTCTTGTTTTTTTCGATTTTTTCAATTTTTTCTTCTTTGTGTTTGTTTTTTATGGATTTTTATTTATTGGTTGTTTTCTTTTGTTTTTGATTTTATTGTTTTGTTTTGTTTGGGGGGGGAGTTGTGGGGGAGGGGCTTTTTTTAAGAGATCGGCAAGGTTTTTTTTTATATAAATACCCCAGTGATTTGGGGGGAGGGTGCATTTTTTATCGTGTTTAGTTTTCTGGTTTTAAAACTTCTTTCCAGGGAAACCCAGATATACACACGAGGGACTGGATTGTGGACTTATTTTATGGAGAATGAATTTTTTTAATGTGATTACGATATAAAGTAATTTCTAGATGCAAAGTTAGTCGGGGAGGTAGGAGGAGGAGGAAGGGGAGGGTATGTGTGTGTGTGTGTGTGTGTGTGTGTGTGTGTGTGTGTGTGTGTGCGTGTGCGTGTGTGTTATCGCTTTTTATTTCATGGATTATAAAAATATATAAAAAAAACTCGTTTTTCGCCTTCGAAAACAATTAGAATAAAAACATGCTTTCTTTATTAAAAAAAAAAGAAAGAAATGAAACGAATGAATATCAATGATGTTTAAATTCATCATGCCCTTACCTGGTTCTTTTCTCCGCGTATCCCCACCCCCACCCCCCACCTGCCCTACACCTCTTTCCAAACTCTTCAAGTTGCATGAAATGGATCATTCAATGTTTATTTAGTTAGGTGTAGTCACCTAGGAACTGGCACGATACAATTAAATTTTCAAGCAGAAGATGCGATTATTGCTATTATTGTTGTTCCTCACGTTTACATTTTGTTTTCGTCAAAGAATTGTTTCATGTTGTCGTTCAAAACATGTCTTGAGAAAAAAAAACTAACCCAAAATCAAGTAAAAAAATCAGTAACTGAAAACAAGGGGGGGGG
>CM060329.1:39896119-39928619 GCA_030674155.1 Stramonita haemastoma | reverse complement strand
ATCGAAGATGATGGAATAAGCTAGCATGTGCTGTTTTTACATCCAGTCCGTGTGTGTATGCAGTTTTGTAAATTTTGTCGTCTGTTTCCACCGGCACACAATGGCCTACTCTTTCGAAATAAACTGTTTATTTGCGTTTTAGCTCCTTGAGTGAGTACAGTGTTTGTCGTGATTGTTGTTTGGTTTATATCATGTTCTGTCATGTTTGCGGTCGTAAAGATGTACATATTTTCTCTTTTCAAATCAAAATCACCAGTCATGTTCATCATCTGCAGCGTTATCGTTATCGACTTGGTCATTATCGGCATAGTCGTTTTTTTTGTTTGTTTGTTTTTTTGTTTTTTCGTTCCTTGGCCAGAGCTCCGAGCTGAGGTTTGCCATTGGTGAGAATTTAACGTATGTGAACAGTACCATTTAGTTACCCGCATTCCAACTTCGGAGATGTCAAAACAGGACACCTGTGTGTATGCCGATTGTTTTATTGGTTGTTTTTTTTTCAAGATCTTGTCGTGCACTCCCAACGGCACTAAATGACCTACTCTTTTGAAATGCGGAAAGGGCTTTTAACGTGTACGCAAGATGACCTGCGTGTGTTTGCACACGGGGTCGCAGTTTGTAGCCTCGCCCGAAAGACTTGGACATTCAGTTCGATTTTTTCGTCAAATTGGTAAGAAATGGCAAGGCCGGGAATCGAACCCAGAACCTCATGATTTAAATGTTAGGCAGGTGAACGTCTTAACCGTCCTGCCACCTTCCATCTTTCCGTTGTTCTAAACGTGACTGTCATGATGATAGTGATGGTGATTGTATTCCTCATTTAATATAATTATGTGAATGTTTTCTTTCCACTTGGAAAAGGCATGGGCTCTGTCAGGTTCACCTTGCCCACAACACTGCCTGAAAAATTCAGTGTAATGCCGCACCGACTCCTCAAGGAGTTAGGGAAGAAGTCAGGGCATTATTATTGCTGTTACATGGTAGTCTGTATTGTTATCGCCCATAATATGGGTTTATCATGATCCATCGGTTTCATCATCATTATTGCTTTCAACTGTCCGTTGACACTGTTATGGCTCATGATAATGATTGTATAACCATCTTTTACAGTAATGATAATCATTATCATCACTAATAATCATCGCTGTTGCTGATATGATTATGTCTGTGATTGTTTTCGCCCCGTAACAACGGTTTTGTTCTCGCGTTTTATCATGATAACCATTGCCATTATCCCTATCGTTGTTACCTGTCCCTCGATATTGTTATATTGCCAAGGATTTTATCATAATTATTGTTTACAACAAACATCACCAGTACCGTTACCGTATTTGGTGTTTCGTGTCGTTATTATTGTTATTATAGCTGTTACGTTATTGGTTCTGAGGAACAAACTCTTTGTTTTAAAGACACTCCAGTGGACGTATAACGCTGACTGAAGTGCCAAGAGTTGCTCCCCTACCCTTACGTTATTGGTTCTGAGGAACAAACTCTTTGTTTTAAAGACACTCCAGTGGACGTATAACGCTGACTGAAGTGCCAAGAGTTGCTCCCCTACCTCTCGGGAATCACATCTAACAGAGCACACACGACTCAGAGATCAGGTTATATTTCTTTTATTAAACTAATCTACTTCAAAACAGTATTGTTTCCAATACAAAGTACAAAAATTCCAATAAAAACAAACAAGAAAACTCCTTTCTAACATCACCACAGATTTAACCAAAACTCTGTTACTACGCTCACTAAACACAAGTTTCAATCGCCAATCACTTTCACAGTCCTCATAACTGTTCTCCTATTTCTTCAAGTTTCCTCCCCTTCTTCTATATAAAAAAAATCCCTAAATCTACCGTCCGCATTGCCTCCCCTGCTCGATCACTAGGGCGTTCGGCCGTGGGACTCCCCTCCTCTGCCACTGCGAAGGCAGCCCCTTATATATATACAGTTCAGGCCCCTTCTACTGCCCGCTAAACATTCCAGCGCCGTGGGAATCCCCCTCCTCTCCTCTCTCAGTATCATCTTTCCTCCTCGACTCTCCTCCCTCCTCGAGGCGATAACAGCCCCTTGTATTTATACAGTCCAGGCCCCTTCTACTGCCCGCTGCCAGACCATCGCTGCCAGACCATCCGGAAGCTTGGGGAACTTCACACAAACATCTTAGATTACAGCAACGCGTCTTGACAGATTCCAGAATGTCATAGAATACTATGAACGATTCCCGGTACTTCTAAAACCTCTTAAAATATTATAAAATACTCCCGAAACTCCATGAGCAGACAAACATATATGCAATCGACAGGCATTAACATTTATCAATAACTAATATTCCATGCGTCATAATCAAAGAATGTCATTCATTGCAATCCTAAAAACATGCTTAATTAGGAGCCCTGAATCTGTTTGTAACATTACCCCCACTTAGAACAAATTTCCCAACATTTGTTTCCAAAAACAAACAAGATTCAACTTTGAAACTCAAGGTTCATAGTAGCTCACTCAAGTTCAACATACAGCATCAGCACATTTCAGGGGACGGATAGCCTAGTGGTCAGAACATTGCGCTGGCAATTTGACGACCTAGGTTCGATTCCGGTCGGGGATATTTTCCTCCCGGAGTCAACATCAGTGCAGACTCCACTCTCCCCAAAAATCCCTCGGAAGAGACTTCAAACCGAGGCCCCGTGTGCGAACGCACGCACAACACCCCGCGCACACGTCAAATCCCATTCCGCCCCTCGCAAGAGCAGGCCATCGTGCGCCAGCGGGAACAGACGACATCCACAAACCGCACACACACGGGGTCTGGATGTAAAGGAAAAGCACAAGAGTGCCCATTCCATCACCCTCGATACCAAAGAACAACTCAAATCAATAAATCATTTCAATCCAAAAATTGTTCATGAGAATGCAATTAGTTCCAAATATTGTCACTTCACAAAATTCAAACTATTTTAAGTTCTATCAGGAGACACACATATTGCCCCACAAATGTCTTCTGGGATCAGCACTTGTCCATACCCAAAAAATCCACACAATCAAAACTGTACCAAAACCGAATCAATACTGTTGTTGTGCCCCAGCCTAACACTCTAGGGGGGTCACCCAGAATGTGCCCTCTGACTCACTCATCCCACCTGGGAATCACTGTGAGACTGAAGTTGCACACTGAATGAGAAGTTTGCGTGTATGACTACCTTCAAGTACCTCGCCATATGGGCAGCCATACTCCGACTTCTGAGGATTTATACTCCTTTGAAGGAGAGTGCAGGTTGTTCTGTTAAGAGCTTGTCATGGCCGAAGGCAATCTCAACACAACAATTTACAACATTACAACATTCTAGTGTAGGCCTTGGCAATGAGCTGACATCAACAACTAACACAACTTTTGGCCTAGGCCAACCAAATCAAAATTAACCAACAATTTCAAAATGTTAACCATGTTCATGACGTCGTATGACCAAATATGTCAAACTCAACAGCTAGGAAATCATCAACAGATCAAATGGCCAAAAATATAAACTTCACAATCTTTTAGATTATGATTCTTCAAGACAAAACAATGAATTTACTAAAATGTCACTTCTGAGCAGGTGTGTTACCGTCTTTGGGACACCTCCTCCAGGATCAAATAGCGTAATCCTGTCAACCCTCTTGTAGTCCACGCACATACTGTCTGCACCGTCCTTCCCTTGGGTGCCAAAAGTCAGTGTTCACAGAATCCCTGGCCACATAAATTTTCCCACAAATGTCCTTTGGGTTTGGCACCTGTCCATCACTCCCGATGTGGAAATCCTTGATGAAGTCTCTGGGACAGCTCAGTCTGTGGTACACCTCCTCCTGGATCGAACACTGTAATCCTGTCGATTCTATTGTCCACACACATGCCGCCTACCTCATCTTTCTTTCGGATGAAAATCATCAGAGTAGCACACTGAGATCCTGAGGATTCCCATTCCATGCCCATATGACCCCCTGTGATAGAGTCATGTGCCAGCTCCACTGTAGAGTTACGTAGTTGAGGTGGCACCAACACCTGGCGTACCACTCCTCCATGGTTCTTGAAGACCCTGAAGAGGACACCCCCCTTTTCTTCAAAGTGAACCTCCCCACTTCCTGTCATGACAGCCTCCTCATGTTTACGATGTTTATCAAGCGATGGGTCAGCCCTCTGAAGCTCCATCAATTTTCCTTTGTCCACCATAGTTGCCTTGGAACTATCAGTGACTTTCAGGGGAATGCTCTCCCCCTCCTTCTTTGATTGCGCCCTTGTGGTCACGGCACATTCCTCATCATTGAACTTGTCATCAATGGCGTTTATCTCTGGATGTTTTCCTATTTGTGAACTATTTCTGGTTCCAGATTCCAGCATTTTCTCATTATCATTGCTTGATGCCATCTTACCCATTTCCACAATTTCTTCAACAAAACGTCGAAACCTCAGGAGGAAACTGTTCAGGTCCTCTGGTTTATCATCCAGCCTGGTGACTTCGTATCTTTAGCTAGATCACCATTATTACTCAATCTTTGAACAGAGCTGCCATGCTCCAATTCAAGTCTTCTCATCTCCAATTCATGACGCCTCTCCCTCTCTCTTTCTTCCCTTTCGAGCTTTTCCTTTCTCTCTTCCCTTTCAATTCTCTCTTTTCTTTCTCTATCTCTTTCTTCTCTTTCAAGGGCTTCTCTTCTCTCTTCCCTTTCAATTCTTTCTTTTCTTTCTCTTTCTTCCCTTTCCAACCTATCTTGCCTGTCTCTTTCTCTTTCTTCTCTGTCTTTCTGATCTTTCTCTTTTAAAAATGTTTCATATTGTTGTGCTAGGCTTTCTAGCTCTTCCCTGCTATCTGCCATAACTGATTTTTTCATAAGTTAGAATTACAAAGTTATGACATAATGTCTCACTCCAATCCCTTGTTTACACGGTGATGACGCCACACACAAAACATAAACCAGTTATACTCACGTGAGCCCCACAGACTAACTAAATCAGACGCCAGATCTCACTCAGCAGGAGGCTAAAGCAAGACCGCGGCCCCTGACAGTCCCTTTAGATATACAATGCTCACTGAGCTTCACACCTTTACTAGAACACAGTCTGAATTACTCAACAAAACAGACAACCGAATCCACACACTGGATTTCACCCATAAATTCCGTAGGCCAGTCGTAAACACACCCATTGTGAATACGCAGACAAACGAATCCACACACTGAAATTCCGAGATCTGTCGTAGACACACCCGTTGTGACTACGCAGTCTCCTCACAGATTCAACTCCAGGTTACTCCGAAGCATCCAACGCTTTCGGACGTACACCCCCTGAATCACAACAACGAATTTCACACTGAAATTCCATAGCTATATTGTAAACACAACCGCAGCAGTGAATACAATACTATATCCTTGAAATCTAAAGTCGGAAGCTACTGTGTTGATGGTTCGATGTTGAGAGGTATCCCGGCTTGGCCCCCATATGTTACGTTATTGGTTCTGAGGAACAAACTCTTTGTTTTAAAGACACTCCAGTGGACGTATAACGCTGACTGAAGTGCCAAGAGTTGCTCCCCTACCCTTACGTTATTGGTTCTGAGGAACAAACTCTTTGTTTTAAAGACACTCCAGTGGACGTATAACGCTGACTGAAGTGCCAAGAGTTGCTCCCCTACCTCTCGGGAATCACATCTAACAGAGCACACACGACTCAGAGATCAGGTTATATTTCTTTTATTAAACTAATCTACTTCAAAACAGTATTGTTTCCAATACAAAGTACAAAAATTCCAATAAAAACAAACAAGAAAACTCCTTTCTAACATCACCACAGATTTAACCAAAACTCTGTTACTACGCTCACTAAACACAAGTTTCAATCGCCAATCACTTTCACAGTCCTCATAACTGTTCTCCTATTTCTTCAAGTTTCCTCCCCTTCTTCTATATAAAAAAAATCCCTAAATCTACCGTCCGCATTGCCTCCCCTGCTCGATCACTAGGGCGTTCGGCCGTGGGACTCCCCTCCTCTGCCACTGCGAAGGCAGCCCCTTGTATATATACAGTTCAGGCCCCTTCTACTGCCCGCTAAACATTCCAGCGCCGTGGGAATCCCCCTCCTCTCCTCTCTCAGTATCATCTTTCCTCCTCGACTCTCCTCCCTCCTCGAGGCGATAACAGCCCCTTGTATTTATACAGTCCAGGCCCCTTCTACTGCCCGCTGCCAGACCATCGCTGCCAGACCATCCCGGAAGCTTGGGGAACTTCACACAAACATCTTAGATTACAGCAACGCGTCTTGACAGATTCCAGAATGTCATAGAATACTATGAACGATTCCCGGTACTTCTAAAACCTCTTAAAATATTATAAAATACTCCCGAAACTCCATGAGCAGACAAACATATATGCAATCGACAGGCATTAACATTTATCAATAACTAATATTCCATGCGTCATAATCAAAGAATGTCATTCATTGCAATCCTAAAAACATGCTTAATTAGGAGCCCTGAATCTGTTTGTAACAATAGCCCATAATAATGATTTTATCATCGTTTTTAACAATACTTATTATCATCATAATCATTATTTCTGTTATGTGTCCGTTAATATTGTTATCCCCTATGATAATAGCTTTATCATGTTTTACAATAGTAATCATCATCATGATTATTATCGCCGTTATGCCTCCATTAATGTTGTTATCGCCCATAATAATGGTTTTTATCATGTTTTACAATAATGATAATAATCATCATCACCATCATCATTATTTGCTGTTATCATATCCGTTGTTAATATTGCTATATTCCTTAGTTTATCATCTCGTTTTAATCATCAACATCACTATCATCATGGATATGGCTACTGCGTGTCTGTTGATAGTGTTATCGCCGATGGTTATGGTTTTATTCTCATCTTTTCTCATCAACATCATTATCGTCGTCGATATTGCTGGTATATTTTTTATGGCCGTTGATATTGTTATCTCCCATAATGATGATTGTATTAGCATATTTACAGTTATCATCATCATCCCCACCACCGTTGTCATCATCATCATCATCATCATCATCATCATTATCATCATCTTTTCTTCTTCTTCTTCTTTCTTCTTCTTCTTCTTCTTCTTCTTCTTCTTCCCCTCCTCCTCCTCCTCCTCCTCCTCCTCCTCCTCCTCCTTCTTCTTCTTCTTCCTCTTCTTCTTCTTCTTCTTCTTCTTCTTCTTCTTCTTCTTCTTCTTCTTCTTCTTCTTCTTCTTCACCACCACCACCACCACCACCACCACCACCACCACCACCACCACCAAAGTCATCATCATCATCACCACCTCCAACACCACCACTACATCCATCATCATTCTTTGGATATTATTTTTTCTCGACCTGAGTTGTACTACCAAGCCGCTACAAGGTTCAGTGTTGTTGCGGCATCTTCTTGTTGTTTAGAACAGGGGATGGGGGGAGGGGGGGGCACAGAGAACTGGATGAGGATGAAAGAGATTGAAAAGGGTCGGTAGGAGGGGGGGGGACGTGAAGGGGGGGGGGGGTGGCAGGGTGTGTATGTGTGTGTTGGTGGGAGGAGGGGGGGGGGGGGGTGAGTGACTGCAAACATCAGTTGTTAGCGAGTCTGGTGTTGTTTGTTGCTTTGTTAACGCAGTCAGTGTTATGTTTTGGTTATGTCTGGGTTGAGGTGGGAGGGTGTTGTTGTTTTTTTGTTTGTTTGTTTGTTTTGGGGGGGTCTGTGTTGCCTTCATACTTGTGTTACGTGCTGTTTGCCTGCAAATATATTATCTTTGATGGAGATTTGGGTGCTACTGTGTGTATGTGTGTGTGTGTGTGTGTGTGTGTGTGTGTGTGTGTGTGTGTGTGTGTGTGGTGAGAGAGAGAGAGAGAGAGGAGAGAGAGAGTGTGTGTGTGTGTTGTGTGTGTGTGTGTGTGTGTGTGTGTGTGTGTGTGTTTTATGTTGTGGATTTAAGCTGTCTCTCTTGTCTCTCTCTCTGTCTGTCTGTCTCTGTCTCTGTCTGTCTGTCTGTCTGTCTGTCTGTCTGTCTGTCTCTCTCTCTCTCTCTCTCTCTCTCTCTCTCTCTCTCTCTCTCTCTCTCTCTCTCTCTCTCTCCTCTCCCTCCCTCCCTCCCTCCCTCTCTCTCTCTCTCTCTCTCTCTCTCTCTCTCTCTCTCTCTCTCTCTCTCTTCTCTCTCTCTCTCTCTCGGATTGGTGGGTGAGCTCCCCTGGATAGAGGCAGGAGAAATCTTTGCTCTGTCAGTTTTGCGTTTAAAAACGTTAAATAATTCAGCACCATGCCAGTTGTTGGACTACCAACAGTTCTGGAAACCACCCTAGGTGCCCTGCTCCAAGACCACCACCTGACATCCTGGAAAGTGTGCGCAGAAGGCGACAACACCACTGTTGTACTTCGGCTGAAGACTGGCTCTGAGCACGCAGCAAACATGGCTAGCCAGCAAACCTCTTCCACTTGCCAGCGTTTCCGCAGGAAACCTCCAAGTCAGCTGAACAGAGATAGACGGCGGATAGAGGAGAGAAGACAGGCAGAGGAGAGGAGACTGGTGGAGGAGAACAGAAAGGCAGAGGAGAAGAGACAGACAGCAGCAAGCCAAGAAGAAAGTCAGGCAAGTGAATATTTCGCCTCTGAAAATTCACACAGTTTGTTTATGCCTACACCACCGGCTGTCTCACACATCAACACGCCACAGTCTCCAAACAACACACCGCTGCACGTGCTGTCTTCTGCACGTGAATTCCACCCTAGACCACGTGATGTCACCGTGCTAGAAGCAGCCCCAGTTCCTGACCAGCTGTGTGACATCGGCCTGGCTGACGATGTGTCTGCTTCATTCGAAACTACTGGGGACGACGATGACAGCCCTCTACGTAAAGCTGAGGAGCTTGGCTTCAGCGTGGAGCTGATCCGAGACTATGTGGCAGAGTTATCAGACAGGTTCCTGCAGAGAAGACTCCGAAACACCGCTAGGAATTGGGACTTTGGCCACGTGCTTGTCTCTGAGGACAAACCTAATGTTGTTATTTGTGAAAGTGATGACGTGGTGTTTGAATTTGGGGATTCCCAGGAACAACTCGATTTCTTCTGGTTCGTGAAAAGAGACACCAAGCACATGTCTGAGGAGGAACGGACCATCAGCTCCAGGCTGCAGCTGTGGACACCTGCTGATCGCAAGAGATTAAAAGACAGGATTGATGCTGGACTAGTTATGCTAAAAGTGATCATGGACGCTGTCAGATTCTTCCTTGGATAACTGATCGTGATTGTGATTGCCTGCTTTTGAATATCTTTGTTTAGGGGGTGTGTGTGTGTGTGTGTGTGTGTGTGTGTGTGTGTGTGTGTGCGTGCGCGCGCGCGTGCATGCGTGTGTGTGCGTGTGTGCATATGTGTGTATGTCTGTGTGTGTGAGTGCATATGTGCGTGTGTGTGAGAGTGTGTATGTGTGTGTGTGCGCGAGCACATGTATGGTGTGTTAATACGTGCAGTTGGGTGAGTGCATGTGTGTGTGTGTGTGTGTGTGCGTGTGCGAGAGAAGAGAGAGAGAGAGAGAGAGAGAGAGAGAGAGAGAGAGAGAGAGAGAGCAGGCAAGCATAACCCCTGGACAGTTACGTGTGCTCCCCAATCCACGTGTTTGTACCACGAAACAGAGCCAGCCAGTCAGCCAGTGAGCCTACTTGACAAAAGACATTGCGTGACATGGAAACCTTGTCACAGATCCAGTTATGTCAATGTATGATGTGTATTTGGAGTTTTGTGCCCAGTCCCCATCCCTCTGTCCCCTTGTGAATGGGCGTAAAGCTTGTCACAATAAACTATTGTCATTGTCATCTCTCTCTCTCTCTCTCTCTCTCTCTCTCTCTCTCTCTCTCTCTCTCTCTCTCTCTCTCTCTCTCTCTCTCTCTCTCTCTCTCTCTCTCTCTCTCGATCCATCATCAACCGATCGATCGATCTCTATCTCACTACACTGGACTGCACTACATTGCAATGCAATGCAATGCAAAACACAACAATACACTACAATGCAAAAAAATGCAGCGCACTGCAATACAACACAATACAATACAGTATAGCACAGCGCAGCACAGTACAGTACAGTACAATACAGCACTGCAGAATACAGTACCCAATTCCTCTCACTTCACCTCAACTATCCCGTTGTCTTGTAGGCGGCTGGGGGCACCACTAAAGATTCTGCAACCAGCTTCCTCCACTCCTGGCGGAGTACTCTCACAGTACAGCACAATACAACACTAACGACAGTACCTCTCCATTCAGACTTGTCAGTCAGGTGAGTCCACTTATTACAAGACTTCATGGCAGAATGAATGATGAAAAAATAACAATGGGAAAGGAAGGGGGGGAGGGGGGACAACGGGCGTCAATCAAGTGAAGAAAGTGACAAGGGTGACGAGGAATGGTTTCACTGTGTCAAGTGAACGTTGTCAGTTTCATGTAGTTCGTTTCAGTTAACGTCTATTCTTCGGCAGAGAACGCATACGCCATGCGTGTGTACGCACATACAAGCGTGCGCATAAACATGCACACGCGCGCACGTACTCACACACACACGCTTGCATGTCCATATATGCAAATACACGCATGCACGCAACACACACACGCGCGCGCCCCCATACACACACACACACACACACACACACACACACACACACACACACAAATCGACAGACAAAAAGAGCTATAGCTGAGAAAGACAAACAGATAGAGAGGGAGAGAGAGACAGACAAGACAGATACACAAACATACAGAAGAAAATGTATTCTCTCTGATTTAGCTAACATCAGAACAATTAACAATTATACGAGATTCAAACATGACAACATCGGCTTCAGGTAATCTCTCTTTTAATAATAAATTATGATGGGAAAGCACCCCCCCTCCAGACAGTAAAACGCATGGGGGGGTGATCGTGTCGACCTTGTCACCATCTACACCTGGTCTCTTGCTTTACAAAATTCCTGAAGTCGGAATGCGGATACCTTAATGATGGGCAAAAACGTGTGCATACTCAAAGAGAGAAAATAAACAATGAAAGGAATTTATTCATCAGGACTCCATCCTCTAGAATGCGGCCAACAAAACAACATAAAGCCAAAAGTAAAAACTTAATTAATTAATAAATAATGTTCGGCTAAAAATGACTGTTGCAAACATGGGACTATCCAAATTACAAAATAAATTTTTAAAAATGTTAGGCAACTGCCAAAAGTGACTGATGTGAACATGGGACTATCCAAAATACAAAATAATCTACTCGAAACACCTGTTCATCAGTCATTTATCATTGTCCGTTATCCAAATTTTCAACAAAATCCTGTCTACTTTCAAAGCATTGAAAAGAAAAAAACGCTCAATTGTAAATGGTACAAACAGAACCATATTTTAAAATTTTCATAGGCCCCTATATGATTGATTAATTTTTCAAATTTCATATATGATTGATTAATAGAGTCCAAATATGTATGTCTTAGATCACTATATAGAATAAAACTCTTAATAAAATGCTCCTCGTCTACCAAGAGAGAGAGAGAGTGGGGTAGGGGTGGGGGGACATAACACAAACGAACTGACCAAATGAAAGAATTTTGAAAGGAAGGACCTGAAAGGAAGAAAGAAAAAGATCTACTGATATACCGGTTTAACTTCATTATGAATGAATTAAACAAACTGAAGTATGAATAGGCTCCAACAAAACAAAACAAACAAACAAAAAAACCTTAATATATATTTTTTTGGTTATGTTATAGTCAAATTATAGATTTTTTTTTAAACGTGACAGATTCAATATCATGGACAAAGGGACGCAATTGCTGTCAAAAGACACCTGTTGAAAGGGAGACAACCAGCCACTGTCACCTTTCAGGAGTTAACTTACCTGTCACCTGTGGTCGTTTGCGGAAGTGATCCAACATGGCGAACATATAAACATTACTTGGATGGATTCAAACTTCAAACGCCGAATTCAGGTATGTTTCCTTTTAATTGTTTCATATTTCTTCACGGTAGCAATAAATGTTTATTCGTTGTCTTCTTTTTAGTGTCATTATGCTGTTTACCTTCTTGGAGACAGGTGTTTTGATTTCGTTTGCCCAGTAGCTCGAGTTGCTCGTTGCGTTCCCAGATTTCGTTTTCTGCTAATTCTACCAGTGTATCCAAAAAAGACAACAAAAAAAACTATCATAAAGCAGAGCTACGTAATGGTATTGTTGTCTGCTAGCCTAGTGTCTATGACTCCTGTGTCAGTGTCACTGAATGTGTGTCACACAGCCTTGTCAAAATTAGACTGTGCTTTATAACTATAAGAAAGTGTCACCGAGGACTCGATTCTTGAAGGCTGCATACAGTATACAGTATGTAACCAGTTTTACTTTTAGTTCGATTATAATTTGGTCCAGATGTGAATTTATGGCTCTGATGGCTTAACATAAACCCAGGATCAGAAATCCGTGCTGGGACAGATATTTGATAGCACGAACAAAAAGCAAACAAACAAAAAAACCAAAAAAAGTTTAACTATTTGCCCTGCAAAGTACAAGACAGCCAGATTGATACCCGTCTTCCCAGCTAGTAATTAAGGAAGAAACCTGCCAAAATGAGTGATTGCTTTTATTTTTCCCACTGTAGAACACTGGTGTGATTGATCCATTGAAATTATTGCAGTGCTCACCGAAGGAGACAGATGGCTCAGGAGTTAGAGCATTTGTAAACACAAGTGACAAGTCTAGAGTACTCAGAAGATCATAGGAGTTTACAGAATGCTACTCTGTTGAGCTGTTTGTTTGGTGAGATTTTCTTCCTTAGAGTTAATTATGGTGCTCATGAATTCCATTTCCCAGCAGAGTTCTCTTTGAATGAGATCATAACCTTATCCACTACATTTTTGTTGTTGTTGTTGTTCCTTGGCTAGAGCTCGTAGGCTCTTTCAGTCTCAGAAGGCTATGGAGTTGCCACGTTGCGTTTAAAGCACAAAGCCTGCGGAAATGCATAGTTAATAGTCATGGAGGTTAGCTGTTATGTGTTACCCATAGCAGCAGACCCCCAAAAGAGCTACCCAGGTTTCACCATAAGTAAGAATTTTGCCTATAGATACTAGATAGATAGTATAAGAAAGATGCAACTATTTTTTCCCACCATTAAGGTAGCCACATTCCAACTTAGGGATGAATTTTTTTATAATCTTTTTAAACATGACACTAGTGTGCATACTTTTTAATTTTTTGTCATCTGTTCTTACCTGCATGAATAGCCTACTCTTCCGAGGAAATTTTTCTCCTGGAGTTAACATCAGTGCCGACTCCACTCTCCCCAAAAGTCTTTCGGATGAGACTTTAAACCGAGGCCCCGTGTGCAAACGCACGCAGAACATCTTGCGCACACGTTAAATCCTGTTCCGCTTTTCGTAAGAGTAGGCCATCGTGTGCCGGTGGGAACAGATGACAATATTTACAAAAACTGCATACACACGGGGACCGGATGAAAAAAAGCACATGATTGCTTATTCTGTTATCCTCGATATAAAAGAATAAATAAATAAATAAAAATAAATAAAGGCAGAATGGGTTTTAACATGTGCACAAGATGTTCTGCCATCGTTTGCATCAGGATATCAGTTAATTATGGTTTTATCCACACTTATGGTAACTTGAGGGGGAAAAATCCCTTGGATGGGTGTTTCAGCGCTGGCTCAAACCTAGGCCATCAAATCACAACCATAACATTCTAATCACTAGGCTATCCCACCCCACCCCACCCCACCCCACCTTATAGAATAGATGATGATATATGAATTGTGTATATATATAATTAAATAAATACATTTTTTTAAACCCATCTTTCACAGAAGAGAATGTCACTTTGTCAGCTCTGCCTGTGGCCTGTGGTATGAATGACATAATCGTGTATGCTAGTGTATCTACAGTCATACAATAAATCAGCAGATAAAATCTTGATTTTTGTGACTAATTCTCAGGCATGTGTGTGATACTGATACAGATTGTTTTCTCCATCAGGAAGGAACAAGTAGACCAGTAGCTGACTGAATTGAATCAGCCGTACGGTGTGAACTGACCAGACAACTAAGCGACCTGAGGATCCATGATGGGGAGGATGGTCAGCAGTTCTGTGCTCCTGCTGCTGGCTCTGGTGACCCCAGTGGGGCGAGGACAGAACAACAACAAGCCTGTCGTGTCCCAAACCTGTGAGTCAGTGGGAGAGAATACAGATAGGATAGATATAATCATATACATCATTACATGTGTATATAATATATATTATATATATATATATATATATATTATATTATTATATATATATATATTATATATATATATATTATATATATTATTATATCTTTTTTTGTTTTTTGTTTTTTTCTTTTTTTGTTTTATATATATATATATATATATATATTTGTTTGAATGTTGGAAGTTCTTTTTTTGTTTTTTTTGTTGTTGTTTTGTTTTGGTTCCTTGGCTAGAGCTCCAAGGTTGACCAATGAGATTTTGCCTTATAATTATATTAAACTGCATCTATTTTTGCTGACCATTAACTGATTAAGGTAGCTGCATTCAGACTTCAGGGATGATGTCTGAACATGACACCAGTGTGCATCACTGCATGCATTTTTTTAAAAATTCATTATCATCTGTTCTTACTGGCATGAAGGGCCTACTCTTCCAAAAGGTAGAACAGGTTTTGATGGGTCTGCAAGATGTTCTGTGTGCATTTGCACATGGATCCTGAGTTTATAGTCTTATCTGAAGCACTTTTGGAGGAGTGGAGTCAGTACTGATGCTAACTCCAGAGAAATAATTCCCCTTGAACCTACGGGTGTCTTTGGTGGTGGCTGGAACCTGGGCTCCCATCCCAGGCTATGAAATCTTGAGTGCAATACTCTAACCACTGCAATGTGCTATCCTGATCCCCTCCCCTCCACATGCATGATATTTAATACCATGTTTATGAACAAAAATAGTAAACAGTGTCTACACTTTGATGCTTTTAAAAAAAAAAAAAAAAAAAAACCAAGAAAACAAAACCAAACAACTTTAGATAGAACAGCTCTCTAAAAAAAATTTTTTTTTTTTAATTTTAAAGCCCCTTAAAATCCACATAAACTCCACACCACATTCTTCGTCTGTCCCCAAAGTCATCCTGGACAGTTTCCAAGACTGCAATGGACCGGTGCGGGAGATCTACAAGCAGACGGTGACAGTCAAAGGTCACGGGGCCATTCAGGAGCAGCAGGCCCCCACCAGCTGCACCCTGACCCTGCGCTCCACCTCCAACTTTGCCCACACCCAGCTCCTGCTGCAGGTGGCTGCAGCCAACATCAACGACTGCGACGTCAAGCTGGTGCTCTACGACGGGGACCCTGGCCAGGGCACGCTGGTGAGTGGGGGTGGCGGTGGTGGTGGTGGTGGTGTTTCCTAGGGTAACTGAGTCGCTTAGGAGAGTGTTTTGAGTGTGAGTGAATTGAGGCTGGATGCAACAGTCATGATCCTTGGTCAGGGTACTATGGTGAGTGGGGTAATGATGTTGATGTTGGCTGTTTCCCAGTTTAACGATTAAGGAGTCACTTAGGAGAGTGTTTTGAATGAGTGAATTGAGGATGGACGCAACAGTCATAATTCTGGTCAGGGCACTCTGATGAGTAGGGGTAATGGTGGTGTTGATGTTGGGCATTCCCAGTTTAACGATTAAGGAGTCACTTAGGAGAGTGTTCTGAATGAGTAAATTGAGGCTGGATGCAACAGTCATAATCCTGGTCAGGGCACTCTGATGAGTAGGGGTAATGGTGGTGTTGATGTTGGGCATTTCCCAGTTTAACGATTAAGGAGTCACTTAGGAGAGTGTTCTGAATGAGTAAATTGAGGCTGGATGCAACAGTCATAATTCTGGTCAGGGCACTCTGGTGAGTAGGGGTAACGGTGGTGGTGTTAGGTGTTCCTCAGCTTAACAATTAGGGAGTTGCTTAAGAGAGTGTTCTGAGTGAGTGAATTGAGGCTGGACACAGCAGTCATAATCCTGGTCAGGGCATGCTGGTGAGTGAGGGTAATGGTGGTGGTGTTGGTGTTGTTGTTGGGCGTTCCCCAGCGTAACGGAGTTGCTTAAGAGAGTGTTTTGAATGAGTGAATGGATTGAGGCTGTATGCAACAGTCATAATCCTGGTCAGGGCACGCTGGTGAGTGGGGTGATGGTGGTGGTGGTGTTGTTGGGTGTTCCCCAGCATAACGGAGTCGCTTAGGAGAGTGTTCTGAGTGAGTGGATTGAGGCTGGATGCAGCAGTCATAATCCTTGGTCAGGGCATGCTGGTGAGTGGGGTGATGGTGGTGGTGGTGTTGGGCATTTCCCAGCTTAAGGATTAGGGAGTTGCTTAGGAGAGTGTTTTGAATGAGTGAATTGAGGCTGGACGCAACAGTCATAGTCCTGGTCAGGGCACTCTGGTGAGTGAATTCTGTTGTTGTTGGGCGTTTCCCAGCTTAACCCTCTTGCACTCGGACTCTCTGAACACAGACTGCCCCTAGATTTCGCATTCCATCTCGAAATCAGGTCAGGCACACATGCTCACTCGTCTTTTCCTCCTTCTAAGTACATACCAGCAGCTATGATTACTTCCAGACACTCTACAGGGTTTCTCCTTCGAGCCTGATAGAGGTTTAACATGTGGTAGCAATTAGTGATGGTCACAGCGTGATGGAAATCTACTGTGTGTAAATCCCGGCAATTCCGGATCAGGACTTAGGGGTCTTTAATTATTCAATCCTGGCAAATCCCGGATCAGGACTAAGAGGGTTAATGACCAGAGATTCATTTTAGGAGAGTATTCTGAATGAGTGAATTGAGGCTGGACACTGCAGTCATAATGATGATTGTGTGTGTGTATGTGTGTGTGTATGTGTGTGTGTGTGTGTGTGTGTGTGTGTGTGTGTGTTTGTGTTGTGTGTGTATGTTGTGTATATGTGAGTGTGTGTGTGTGTGTGTGTGTGTGTGTGTGTGTGTGTGTGTGTGGGGTGTGTGTGTGTGTGTGTATGTTGTGTATATGTGTGTGTGTTGTGTGTGTGTGTGTGTGTTTCTGTGTTTGTGTGTGTGTGCATGTGTGTGTATGTGAGTGTGCGTGTGTTGTGTGTGTGTGTGTGTTTATGTGTTGTGTATGTGTGAGTTTGTGTGTGTGTGTTGTGTATGTGTGTGTGTGAGTCTGTGTCTGTGTGTGTCTGTGTGTGTGTGTGTGTGGGGTGTGTGCACGTGCGTGTGTGCAGAGGGGCTACGACTGCAACACTCCTCAGAAGCCCAACGAGCGTGACTTTGTCACCACGGGGGATGTGGTGTCGTTTATTCTGACCAGAAAAAATGTCTTCAGCTCTCAGTACGACATAGAAATCCTCATCACTCCGCTGGATGGTAAGCCTGATGTTTGGATGGGGTTGGGTTGGGGTTTTTTTTCTTTGTTTATTTGTGGAGGAAGCAGGGGGGGTGGGGGTGGTGGGGGGGATGTTAAAAAATTGTGCCCTCGCATTAGAAGTGTAAGCATTATTTTATGCACTTTGTGTGTGTGATTGAGAGGAGACAGAGAGAGAGAGAGACACAGAGAGAGACAGAGAGAGAGAGAGAGAGAGAGAGAGAATGTGTGAGAGTGTGTGAGAGTGTGTGTGTGTTGTGTGTGTGTGTGTGTGTGTGTGTGTGTGTGTGTGGTGTGTGTGTGTGTGCATGTGTGTTACTTTGATTTACTTAATTCTTTTATTTCGAGGATAATGGAATAAGCACTCATGTGTTTTTTTAATCCAGCCCCCATGTGTATGTAGTTGTGTGTGTGTGTTTTGTGCGCATGTGTGTGTGCGCATGTGTGTGCGCATGTGTGTGCGTGCGTGCGTGTGTATCACTTACCTATAAATATTTATATTTTACATCACCATCACGACCATCTTTCTGGCTGGCTTTTGTTTTCCCTGTTTGATAAAAAACAGAGCCACAGCGCCAATGTAGGTTTCTCTTTTGTGTGTGTGTGTGTTTATGTAATGTACACATACCCGCTTCACGCTCTGCATGCTTGTGGCTATCAGGTGGTATGAGGCCAGACAATGAGGGGGACTATGGAGGCACCTGGGGGTTCTTCAGAGAAAAACTGGAAAACGACATCGCCATTGGTATCGTGGGCGCAGCCTTCCTTCTTGTCATCATCGTATTTGTCATCGTTGTCATCGCCTGCTACAGACGCTACTTGGTGAGTGGGGTTTTTTTGTTTTGTTTTTATTCTTTTATATTGAGGATAATGGAATAAGCATTTCTATGCTTTTTTACATCCAGTCCCTGTGTGTCTGCAGTTTTTCGTAAATCTTGTCATCAGTTCCCACTGGCACACAATGGCCTACTCTAACGAAAAGCAGAACAGGATTTAGCATGTTGTGTCACGCATGGGTGAGTCTAATCTAGAAGGGAGTTGGTCTGAAAACTATTGTTATTCCCTCTGAATGTTTCTTTGGGGGGGGGGGGGGGGGAGATTTTGTATAAACAGGCTTGATTGAGAATGGGTTGTGTGTGTGTGTGTGTGTGTGTGTGTGTGTGTGTGTGTGTGTGTGTGTGTTGTGTGGTGTTTGTGTGTGTTGTGTGTGTGTGTGTGTGTGTGTGTGTGTGTGTGTGTGTGTGTGTTGTGTGTGTGTGTGTGTGTGCTGTGTGTGTATGTGTGTCTGTGTCTGTCTGCGTATTGTGTGTGTGTGTGTGTGTGTGTGTGTGTGTGTGTGTGTGTGTGTGTTGTGTGTGTATGTGTGTCTGTGTCTGTCTGTGTTATAGTGTTGTGTTGGTGTGTGTTGTGTCTTGTGTGTGTGCCGGTAGGTCTGATCTAGAAGGGAGTCAGTCTGAAAATCCTTGAGCTCTTCCCTCTTAAGTTAAGGACCATAAAGCTGAAGACCAAACTAACTAACTAACTAACTAACTAACTAACAAGACAACCCTCACGCAGGGCAAGAACAAGCCATGGGAACAGCACCAGCTGTCCACCTTCCGCTCCCCACAGTCCATTTACGAGACCAAGAGCAAAATGAGCGACACATCGTCTGACGTGTGGACGTCCAACGTGTCACGAGGACGCATGGAGCCTCCGCGCCGACGCATGGAACCCAACAGCCGCATGGCTCACGCCAGCGAGGATGAGGACAGTGTGTTTGATAGTGGTGAGTGAAAAAAAAATGATATGAATAAATTAATTCATTAAAAATTTTAAAAAAGGATTGTGGTGGGTGTCTGAGAGCAACGTCAGGAAAGAGATTGTGTGGTATCATATCTTGTATTGTGTCACCTCAAACTGTGTCATATTGTATGACATTGTATTGCACTGGATTGTGTTGTATTATATTATATCATATTGTATTGTATCATTTTTTTTTTTTGTATTGTATCATTTTGTATTGTATTGTATCGTATACCGCTCTCAGTTGTGAGAGATTTCTCTGTGTGAAATTCAGCCTGCTGCCCCTTATGAGAGCATTTTGATGTTTTCTGGTTTGCAAGTGTATTTGTTTCCGTATGGGAGAGACTTTGTACGACATACTTTTACCAGGAACTACTGTCTTATTGCAGTGGGTTCTTTCACATGCACTGAATGTGTGATGCACTTGGAACCTCAGTATATCACCTCGTCCAAAAAACAAGCACCAAGACTGCTGCTTAGGGTCTAGTGGATGGGGGAATAACCTTGGGAACAAGCAGGGATTGAACCCACAATTCTTGCTGTCTGGCACGTGGACAGGTGGACTAACTAACAGACGGACAGGTAGACAGGCAGGGCAGGTAGGTGGGTGGGCGAACGGACAGATGGACTTATATATGTATGTGTACAGCTTCATATGTATGTGTGTATGTATGTATGTATGTGCACAGCTTTATATGTATGTGTGTATATATGTTTGTGTACAACTTCATATGTATGTGTGTGTATGTATGTGCACAGCTTCATATGTATGTGTGTATGTATGTGCACAGCTTCATATGTGTGTATGTATGTGCACAGTTTCATATGTATGTGTGTATGTATGTGCACAGCTTCATATGTGTGTATGTATGTGTACAGCTTCATATGTATATATGTATGTACACAGCTTCAGACATCGCCCCCAAGAAATACCTGATGGAGCAGGACCGAAGACAGGAGAGACACAGGGAGCGGCAGAGAGAGAGGGAGAGGGAGAGGAACAGAGGGCGGGGCAGAGACTTCAGCTCCCAAAACTCTTCCTACGTCCTGGCAGATGACGACCATCCACAGGTAGGACGCCCATTCCCATCATCCCACTGTGTGTTCTCAGTTTGGAATTTTTTTACACCAAAAATTTCTGAATTTGTTAGATAACTGATTGTTACAGAAATTTAACCCTAACAGAACCAATGACACAAGAAGTCAACACCACAACAACAAAATTCCTCACAAAAGTTCAAATAGTGCTGAAGGTTTATATAAAAAAAATTTATAGTATTCGTTTTGTCTTGAATGAGGAGTGCACTGAATATGGTAGATCACTGACTGTTACAGAAATGTAACCTTAACAGAACCAATGTCACAAGAAGTCAACATAGATCATTGAAAAAAGGCTTATTTATTTTGAAGAAAAAAAAAGATAAGCTTTCAAATAACATTTGATAGGTGAAGATGGTACTGAATGCAAATACATGAGGCAAGACTCCCTTTTGCTGGCATCCATTGAATAGTGTTAAAGTGTTAAAGGGACCGCCTCTGACTTTTTTTTGCCTGGAATGAGTTAATTGTCCATAGGCTCGTATGTTAGTGTTTTTATGTACATGCATTTCTTTTATATTTTTTAATATTCATAATGCTGTTTACATTTACATAGATTTTATTTTAGATTTCATATCCTGGGGAAAATAATGCTCATTTTCTGTGCATTTTGACCTAGAAAGTTAAACACATGGGTTGGTAAAATATATATAAAATATATTATAATTCCCCATCCTATTCATTTGTTGAAGAAACACAAAGTATTTTGTCTTAGAAAGTTACTGTTTGATGCAGTATTGAGATTGTCTTCAATCAAACAAGCTCTTATCATAACAATCTATATAAGTGTCCCATAACCTGTGTGGTCGTAGGGGAGCAAGGCATCAGAGACCTCAGCTCCTCTAAGGGCCAGCATGTTGAGGGCTGTGCCCATCTCTTCTCCCTCGCTGCTTTACCTTCCCTGACCCTAAAGAGGGCAGGTACCCATTTACAGCTGGGTGAACTGGGGGACTATACTGAAGCTAAGGCGTGCAAACAAGTCACCTATCCATTTAGTAATCACGCTCGATGCTGCTTAACATTGGGAGGGGGAAAGCAAGTGCTCTGATCACTGAGCGATCATGTCCCCTCACCTTTAAAGGAAAAAAAAAAATCCTCTGAATTCAAGAGTATGGTTGCCTGTATGGCAAGGTACTTGAACAACAGCCATACTCACAAACTCCTCATCCAGGGTATACTTCACAGTCTCACAGTGATTCTTAGGTACAATGAGTGAGACAGAGTGCATATTCTGACTGACACCCACAGTATGTTAAGCTGGGGAACACCCAACAATGACAAGAAACTGTAAGTCCAGAGTTTACCGCTCTTTCAGGACACCTTCGTGGAGAGGGTCATCGAACCACGTGTGAGGTCCAACCGACATCACAAACCCCCATCCTACAATGAAGCCATCAACGAATCCGAGACCGAAAAATCCGACTTTGACGACGAAAGTGACGACGACATGGACAAAAACGACTCCCCAGAAGAGGAGAGCGAAGAAGCCTCTACCGAGCAAGAGGAGGAAGAAGAGGAAGAAGAAGAAGAGGAGGAGGAAGAGAGGAGGAGGAGGATGGTAACGCAGCTGCCCCTAAACCGGCGCCTCGACCAAGAGCTCAACAAGCGCCGACCCAAAACCCCGTTCCACTTCGTCCAGGCATGCCGCCCCACCCAGCGTACCCGGGCTACCCTCCTATGGGGTACGTGGGTGGGTATCCTATGGGGCCGGGTCAGTTTGTACCCGTGATGGCTGCACCTCCCGGACAGCCCTTCCAGCCCCCGGCCATGGGCCCTGGCCACCCTCCCCCCAGGTACCCAGGACATCCTCCTCCACCCAGGAACGTTCGCCCGACGGATCCCCCCATCTACTCTTACCTGGTGCAGCGAGGCTACACGCCCCTGGACAGGGAGGGAGGCAGCGGGGCCGCCACGCCCCACGACAGCAGCCACACCTCGCAGGACGACACTGACCGCAGCGCGCTGGCTAGTGGGGTGGAGTACATGCGCAGGTAGTGGGTGGGGGGAAGAAAGGGTTTGGGTGGTGTGCAGGTGAGAGGAGGGGTTTAGGTGAGTGTGTTAGAGAGGGAGAGAGTGTGGTGTGTGTGTGTGTGTGTGTGAGGAGAGAGAGAGTGTGTGTGTGTGTGTGAGAGAGAGAGGAGAGAGAGAGAGAGAGGGGGAGGGAGAGAGTGAGTGAGGGAGTGTGTGTGTGTGTGTGTGTGTGTGTGTGTGTGTGTGTGTGTGTGTGTGTGTGTGTGTGTGTGTGTGTGTGTGTGTGTGTGTGAGAGAGTGTGTGTGTGTGTGTGTATGTGTGTTGTGTGTGTATGTGTGTGTGTGTGTGTGTGTGTGTGTGTGAGTGAGTGAGTGAGTGAGTGAGTGAGATAGAGAGAGAGAGATCAATCGATCATCTGTCTCTACGTTGACTGAAAGTGCCTTGAGTCTTACAAACTTTTTATTGCAAGCAGTTGTGAGGATATGAAGAAAAGTGTACATATGACCCATTTCATTAAATATAAAGAAGTACAAAATAGTGTGCAGCATAGAGAAATTTGAAAGCTGTTCATCAAAAAAATTCTTTACATGGTACGAATTCAGTATGTAAAGAACATTCTCAAGAACATTTTCTTTGTAATGCTGCATACAATTCATGATATAGAAACAAAATTGCTTTTGTCTTAAAGTTTAAAATCACACGGAAAAGGGATCAGATAATTTGTTTTTTAACCCTCTTTTTCAGAATGATCCCCAGTTTGGCTTGAATGTTGTTGTGGAGAACATTATGGTTCTCAACTCTCATGAATCTTCATATAGGTAGTGCTGGGTTTTGCGATGGATTATCTTTTTTTTTTTCTTTTGTTTCTCGGCTAGAGCTCTTGAGGTTCACCGATGATGAGATTTGGGGCTTATGGCCATTTTTGTCCACCATGAAGGTAGCTGCATTCCAACTTCAGGAATGTGTTTGTTCATGTTTTCATAATCCTCTGAACACTGAGATGAATTATGGGATCTTTAATGTGCATGTTAGATCTTATGCCATATACACAAAGGGAATTAAGGCACTAGCAGGTCTGCTCTTGAAGTTTGACTTGGACAATCATTGAAGTTTAACCCATAATTAAAGTTAAACCCATAATTCATCATACTCCACGGAGGTCCAAACCCACAATTTCATAGACACATGGGACTGAAGTCAAACAGTCTTAACCACTCAGTTAAAACGTCTGTCTGATCAATTATGATTTCTCCTCAGGGAGTCATTGAAGCCACCCCCTTGCAATTTCAGACAGTGTGTCTTGGGCAGGTAAAACCAGGCAGTTATTTCTCACCAGGTTTTTGTCTACAAGCATGCAAAAAAAAAAACCCATGTCATACACATCTCCCTTGTAGGAGGAAAGGATTGTGAAAATCCTTAGTTTGAGATTACTGAAAAACATATTTTGTCGTTTTATTTCAAGTATTGTTGCATAATCTGTAATCAGATGAAATTTTTAACTCTAGATTGTTAAAGTATCCACAAAAAGAAGACTTGTGAAAGTCTTATTCTTTTTGCATAGAAGTGACTATGTGTATAGGACATATAATGTATATGCCATGTAACTTGTAATAATTATGTTTCATCTCAGACTGTATGTATTTTCATGTGTAATAGCTTTATTGTTGTTTTTAGGATTTTTTTTTTTTTGCAAAAAGATTGTGTTATTGATAATGTGTACATTTTTGTTTTATTTGCTGTTTTAGTCATCTATTCTGAAAATTTGAAGGTGAAAAATGTCAAATGTGAAAAATCCAATTGTGAGTTTAGATTGTACTGGATACATTTTTAAATCCATGTTTGAAAAATTGATTGTATGAGTATTTTATATAGAACCATGGCGTGTACACCAAGATCTCTTTTTTTGTTTTAATGAATATGTTGTTCCCATTTTTAATACATGAATATTTTATCCCCCAAATTTTTTGTTTTTAACACCCAAAGTGAATAAATAAATGACTAAACACTAAATCAAAAGATACATACAAACTGGATCTTAACCCCACACAAGCACACACACACTTACATATGTATGTATACACACATGCACGCATGCACGTACACACAACCACCACCACCACCACCACACACACATACCATACCATACCATTTGAAGACCCGGTCGAGTCCGGTCGAGGAAATTTCTTCCGGATTAACATCAGTGCTTACTCCACTCTCCCAAAAGTCCTTCGGATGAGACTTTAAACCGAGGCCCCGTGTGTGAACGCACCAGAACATCTTGCGCACACGTTAAATCCTGTTCCGCTTTTCGTAAGAGTAGGCCTCGTGTGCCGTGGAACGATGACAATATTCAAAAACTGCATACACACGGACCGGATGAAAAAAAGCACATGATGCTTATTCTGTTATCCTCGATATAAATTAATAAATAAATAAATAAATAAATAAATAAATACCACACACGCTTTGTCAGTTTAAAAGGTATCTCCCCAATAGAACTGAGATAGTCTCCTTTATACTGGGAAGCTATGTTCTCAGTCTAAGGTCCATCTTAGGAAAGTGTAGAATATCTTGATGAAAACCACACTTTTTTGTTTTTGTTTGAATAAGTATCAAAATACTTTTTGTCATACATGCTCAATGAACTAACTGTGTATTTTAAGAAGAAAAAACAAAAACCACATTTCATTTGAGAAGAAGAGAGAAGAGAATTGCAAAATTTGGCAGAGAAAAAAATTTCATGTTCAAGGAAACCAAGAATATTTCAGCCTTTTTTTTTTCTCTTGCTTAGAATATTCAAATTACATTGTGAAAGGTTTTTTGTTTGTTTTTTTACCTGAAAAGAGTTGTAAAATTATCACCAGGTTATTTTAAACTATCTCAAAGTTGTGGTTCCCTTCAGTTTTTGCATTGCTACCTTTTTTGTCTTCTTTTTTTTATATAAAGTTGATGATATCTGAGATAGACGTATATAAATGAATAATATAAAATCAAATTTTAAAAAGATATCTCTTGATTAAACTTTTACGTTTTATCAGACCTTTCAAATATTGACCACCACCACTACACCATCCATCAGTGTGACTTGATAGGACTTCTCCCATAACTCCCTGAGGAGTCATTGGGCACTGCACTGAATTTTTCAGGCCGTGTCTCTTGGGCAGAATTGAACCTGGCAGAACCCATCTCCCTTACCAGTATACAGATGACGAGGGGACAATTGACAATATTTACACACTGCATACACACAGGGCTGGATGAAAAAAAAGCACAGTGTGCTTATCCCATTATCCTCGAATATAAAGATTTTTTTTAATTCAATTTTAAAGTATACTGCATGTTTCACTGCTCTGTGACTGTAAAGGCAGCAGTGTTATCTGCCCATGTATGTGTTCAGTTAGAACTTCAGATACACTGCCTTCTGTTTGCTGTGATGACTACACAAGATGAACTACATTGGGTGTTTTTTCTGTAGGTGATATATATAATAAAATATATATATATATATATATATATATATATATATATATATATATATATATATATATGCACACACCTATTTTGTGAGTATAATAATGATAAATCAGATGGTGAAAATACCTTTACCTTATATATATATATATATATAATATATATATATATATATATAATAATATATATATATATATATAACATACATTTTTGTGGTATGATAATGAAAATAAGGAGTTGAAAATTATTGAATATTTTTGTGGTATCTCTAAAACTTGATGGTGTTGTGCTTGAATGATTTATCAGAATTATTCATTTATCATAATCTTTTTATCATATTTATTTTGATATATGTTTGATTGGTTTAATCAGTTGATTGGTTTTGTACATATTTTATATTAATGAAGAGAAAGTGAGCAGCCTTTAGAACCTGAAGGTCTAGCACCTGATTGATTGATCAAATGAATTGATGATTGAACAATTTATTGTTTTTGTATAAATTTTGTATCAAGGAAGAGAAATTTATGAGCCTCTAAAACCTGAAGGATGTTTACATGATAGAGCTATTAATTGATTGATTGATTGACTGATTTATGAATGGATTCACTGAGTGTTAATGAATTGGTTTATTTGTTGATTTTGTGTCAAAGAGGAGAAAATAAGGATGTTGTTTGTTGCTTGTGGTCAGAAAAAGAATTTTTGAACAGTTTTTTAAAAACAAACTTTTAGGATGATTGTACTTGTGTCTAGTATAATAAAATTTGTTTGTAATGTTCATGTTTGAGTGAGAGTAGAATATACATGTATGTATATGCTTTTCCATATTCTTTTTTTTATTCTGATGTTTTTCCTGTATTGTGAAAAACTTACTGCTCTCTCTGTCTCTCTGTCTGTCTGCTGTCTGTCTGTCTGTCTGTCTGTCTGTCTGTCTCTCTCTTCTCTCTCTTCTCTCTCTCTCCTCTCTCTCTCTCCTCTCTCTCTCTCTCTCTCTCTCTCTCTCTCTCTCTCTCTCTCTCTCTCATCTATCTATCTATCTATCTATCTATCTATCTATCTATCTTTGTGAGGATACTTTACATTTATTTGAATTGATCTACATAAGTACACTGAAATTTCATTCCATAGCATGAACACTTGATTTTTGACCTTTTGTCACTAAACTATGAAAGAATTTTCTGAGCATACCATTGTGAAAAGAGAGGGGGAAATAACATTTTTTCTCTATTTTGTGTTCAAGGAAAACAGATATTTGCAGACTTTTTAAGCATTTAAAAAAAATGTTATTATAGTGATCACTGTCTAGCAGAGTTGCTATATCATCACCCAATAAAAATTAATCTACTTGGTGGTTTGGTTTGTTTTCCTTCATCGGCTAGAGCTCTGAGGTGCATCAGTGGTGAGATTTTGCATATTTGACAGTTTTTCCCGACAGTTAAGCCACATTCTGACATCATGGATAATCTTCTTGATTTGACTTCTTCTTTAACTCCTCAAGGACTATTTGGAGTGAATTTGTGCAGTCTCTCTATATAGCAAATAACCATATTTTGCTAAATCCAATCACATCCCAAATCTTTTTTTCTCTACACATTCCATAAGTTAGGGATAAACTGACTACTAGATGTTCTAATTATGCGCATATCAGCTTTGTGTTTCCACTTTTACGATTCTAAAGGATGCATGAACACATTGTGCCCAATCAGAAACTAACTGTGAACATATCAGAAAATATCTATGGACATATCAAAAAATGTATGTGAAATTTCTAAATAATGTTAATGAACATATCAACAAAAACTGTGCAAAAGAGTTGTTGATCTTTGATTTTTTTTTTTTACATACCAGTTTTTGCGGCTTAATGATTAAATGTTATATTGTATTGCATCATGTTGTATTGCATTATGTTGTGTTGTAATTATGTTGTGTTGTATTGATTCCTCTTATAGTCAGAGAAGATTTCATTTTGTAAAATTCAGCTTGCTGTCCTCAATATTGTACATACAAAAATATTATACTCACACAGACACTTTGCTGAGAAACGGAAACTTAAACTCTTTTCAATCCTTTCCTTTTTTTCTGGATGTGTTATTCTGAATTGTGAAATTGCTGCAGTTAATCAAGTCTGCCTTTGCCTGGTGTGTGTAAAACTTTATTTGTTTAAATTTTTTGTGTCCTCAAAATGTGTTTCCGATAATTTGGCAGCAGCAGCAAACACTAACTTAAAAGATGATTGATTCTCAGTATGTCTGTTTGATGTCTGTCTGTCTGCCTGCCTCCGTCTGTCTGTCTGTCTGTCTGTCTGTCTGTCTGTCTCTCTCTCGTCTGTCTCTCTCTGTCTCTGTCTCTCTGTCTCTTCTCTGTCTCTCGTCTCTCCTCTCTCTCTCTCTCTCTCTCTCTCTCTCTCTCTCTCTCTCTCTCTCTCTCTCTCTCTCTCTCTCTCTCTCTCTCTCTTTGTGAGTGTGCTTGGATGCACATTCTAATGTATGTTTTTGTGTCTTTGTAAGTTTCCTTATCATTTTCTGTATGTAAGCACTTGTGTGTGTGTGTGTGTGTGTGTGTGTGTGTGTGGTGTGTGTGTGTGTGTGTTGTGTGTTCATGCATTATGTATCTCCAAACTGGATCTTTTGTCTTGACATACATATCATTCTGCCGATGCGATAAATAATGTAAGATTTTTTAAAGTCAAATCTTCAACATTCCATGTTTTTGTGTTATAATTGTGTTTGATAGCTAATTGAGTGAACAGATCTTGCAATGTTTACACGTTTCAAATTAATGGTTGACAGTGTGATCTTCATTTGCAAAAGCTATGTTGTAATGTTATACTAACATACATATCAGTAACCAGTAAATTTGTGTTTTTAATATATGAAATAAACCTACTATATTCCTGACATTTCCAGTGGTGTGTGATATGTTGATTTTTATCGCATCACATCAATATTAATTGTTTAAAATCAATGTGGACACAAAACATAGCAAACTTTCATTTTGAAATGATATCACAAAGCACATGGTTTCAGTCCTGTGAGTCCATGAAGTTATGGGTTCAAATCTTGGTGGTGAGACATCTGTGGAGTTAAGGATGGGGATTTTTAGCTCTCCTCGGTCATCTTCAAGTGCAGACCTGCTAGTGCCTTAATTCCCTTTCCACTACTCATGCAGATCAGTTATGCACTTAAAATTCTGTAATTCATGTCAGGGTCAGTAGGCTACTGAAAACACCACATACCCAGCATGCAATCTTACTGTGAAATGAGCTGCTTTGAAGTCAGAATGTGTGGGCTGAGGCCAGCAGTCAGACCTCCTGCAAAGTTATAAGCACAGCAGAAAACCGGCAGTATGCATCCCACCTGGAAAGAGAATGTACATTGGTCATAGGATTTGATTCTGTTTGACAGAGTTTTCAGTAAGCGGGTATCAGTTTTTTCTATACTTCAATTCAGACTATCTGTTTAGTGCTACAAATTCATGAATAACATGACTGAAAAAAAATTAAAAAAAAAAAAAAAAAAAAAAAATGATTGCAGCTTATTTAATGAGCTCCTTTGGTGCTATTCACCCCCTCAACAGTTCCGTTTTTCAACTGACACCCGTTTATAGAAAATTCCATCAAACAGAACTGAATTATATGACCAATGTCTCTTCCCTTTCCAGGCCTCTTCTTCCTGGAATGCCCTGCCTTTTTATATCTGTCATGTTCCTTCTCTTCTCCATTAAATTGTTGTTAAAGTCTATTTCTTTCTCCCTAAGCCAGCCAATGTTAGTTGCCAATGTGGGGTATGTGTGTTGGGCTTTTTTTCCCTTTTCATTCCTCTGTGTGTGTGTGTGTGTGTGTGTGTGTGTGTGTGTGTGTGTGTGTGTGTGTGTGTGTGTGTGTGGAAAAGAGAGAGAGAGAGAGAGAGAGAGAGAGAGAGAGAGAGAGAGAGAGAGATTTTAAATTATTCCTTCACATTTTCATTTTTACCATTCCTGCTGTCATGAATGCTTCAGGCTTTTGTCTTGATGACATTAGGCTTACTAATTATGTATTACTCATGTTGTTAATGGTATACAATACAAGTGGAGTACAAATATAATATACTACAGTGCAATTCAATAGGATTCAGTAAAAAAAAAAAAAATATATAAAAAAAAAATAAAAAAAAATTAAAATAATAATAATTAATAAAAATAATAATATAATAATAAATTTTTAATCTTTTTGTGTACAATGAAAAGAATCTTTGAAATCTTTTATGGATTATGTTTTTTGGTGGTTGTTTTTTTACACAGGCTGGGTAATCTTTTTCAATGGATTTTTTTTATTTATTTAAATCATAAAAAGCTAGATATTTGTAGAACTTTGGTGGAGTTGTGTTACACTGGGACAAGCATTGGTTGCATATATTTTGCACTGCTGAACAATCCATAGCAAAATTTTCATTCATCTGTTCAGCAATTCATATACACTTATTATAATAGTTTAGTTTTGCATTGTTTTGTAACTGTGGTCAAATTACATACATTCCTTCATTTTTGGAAGCTTGCAATCACTAATTCCAAGCTTAAACATTGGGAGTCTGTAACACAATTATAACTTGTTGAGAAAATTATCTAGTTTTTGTTTGTTTTTTTTTATTTTTAAAGTGTATTACAGCCCTTCGTGCGATCTCAGTTGATAAAAAGAGTGGTTGTGGCAAGAACAGTAACAATTGTCCCTACTACTACAGTTGAGAGTTGTTTCCCTTAGATCACTTCTGCTGAAAAATAGTGGTACTCCATTTTGTTGCAGTCAATTTTTTTTTTTTTCAATTTTTTTTATTAACCAAAACCAAAACGTTTGTACAAGGAGTGAAATGCCTGGACAGAGGACCAAAGTCGAAAAACAGATACTGTGAGAAGTTCGCAAGAAGGCGATGTTTGACATGAACAGCAATTAAATTTCCAGTCAGGATTAATTGCAGACTATAAAAGTAAAAGTGAAAATTTGACTGTAAAAAAACATTGGAAAGCAGCGTTTCAACAAAATTATCCAAAATGATTTTGTACAAATACTTGAAAATACTGGGTGAAAAGTTAAATCAGCATGTATTTTGATTCAAACAGTAACCGATCATTGCCTCTCAGTGAGTCAACCCTGGTACGTCTGCAAGTGCCAGTAGCCAACCGGTGCAGTTCCTTTTTAGTCGGTGAAATCGCGCAGGAGAAATGTTCTTCTCTGCAATGCATCAGGTAAGTAGTTAAAACAAATAATGTTTTGCACATTGGTTAGTTGTTTTTGTCTTTATTGCTGTTGTTTCGTGGTGTGATTATAAAACCAGATTCCTCTTTCAGTTACCGTTGCGCCGGGACAACTAATTATTAGGCTAGCGGCTCAATTCTTCATCCGTCTTTGGCGACTCTGGCGATACCGATTGTTCCCTTCTTGGGGAAATGAAAGGTGGGGGCTTCCAAAAAATGTGTGATTAAGTGATATGCATTCAATGGCTTTTGAAGTGTATATTTTTTCTTTTTCTCTCTTTTTTTTTTTCATTCCTCAGCTAGTTCTCCGAGGTTCATCAATGGTGAGATTTACGTATACATGTGACCGTTTTTACCCACCGTAGGCTATCTTTTACATTAGCTCACCGATGTTTCTACTCCTTTTTTAAATTCAGGATTTAGAACACTCTTTGGCAGACGCTATAACCAAGTTGATAGAGCGTCTGATTTCCATGCCTGTGGGTCCATGAAGTCATGGGTTCCATTCTCGGCAGTGGCGTCTGGTGAAATAAGGGCAGGGATTTGTACTATCCCCCAGGTCAACTTCAAATGCAGGACTAGCCAGTGACTTAGTTCCCTTTGTGTATGCATGCGCCTGTGCAGAAGATCAGAGTCAAGTAAAATATTTCGTAATTGTCAGCATTCGCCATTTAGATGGATTACAGAAACATAAAGACAACAAAAGCATGCACCCTGTTCCTGGAGAGGGAGGGATGTACACTATCAGGTTCAACTCGCCCAAGAGACACGGGCTAAAAAATTCAGTGCACTGCCCCAACGGCTCTTCGGGGAGTTGGTGGAAAAGAGAGAGACAGACACAGACACAGAAGAGAAGAGAGAGAGAGAGAGGAGAGAGAGAGAGAGAGAGAGAGAGAGAGAGAGAGAGAGAGAGAGAGAGAGAGAGAGAGAGAGAGAGACGCTCTGAGCCACTGAAACAGGCACGGCTAGGGCGGTGTGGCACGGGGTCCGAGTCGACGCCGAGGTGTTCTGCGTTTGTGACTTGGATGGGGGACTGTTGCCCAGGGGTTAACACTAGTTGCCACTCCATTCTCTTACAGGTCCTTTCTAGAGGAGACTGTGACGGTTTCATTTTTAAGGAGACTGTGACGGTTCCTTTCTAGAGACTGTGACGGACGCTATAGCGAGTGGTTAAGACCCTTCGACTTCTATCCCATGGATCCATGAAGTCGTGGGTTCGAATCTCAGCAGCGGCGACTGGCGTGAATAAAGGGTAGGGGGTTTTACCTTCGCCCAGGTCAACTTTAAAGTGCAGACCTGCCATGCCTTAATTCCCTTCGTGTATGATTATATGCACGTGTGGAAGATCAAATATGCACGTTAAAGATCCCGTCGCTCATGTCAGCGTTTGGTGGGCTGCGGAACACAACATACCCAGCATACATCCACGAAGTCGGAATGTGGCTTCCTTCATGGTGGGTAAAAACCGTCGCATACGGAAAACCTCACCATTGCAGAAACTCATAGATCTAGCCGAAGAACGGGAA
>CM060329.1:39856119-39886119 GCA_030674155.1 Stramonita haemastoma | reverse complement strand
TACAGCCATCCCTCAGCTGTCTCCTGAGCCCTGCAAATTTATGATAGATCCCCCCTCTCTCTCTCCCTGTGTGCTTGTAGTAGAGAAAGGTTAAGATTTTTTAGGGGATGTCCTCTTTTTTGGCCCCGTTCGAGCCGAGTTCATAGGAGGAAAAGTGCATGTGATGGTTAGGCAGGTGGGGGTATATATGTTTTTTTTTTATTTTTTTTTATTTAGTCTTTTATATCGAAGATAATGGAATAAGCGCTCGTATGCTTTTTCACATCTAGTCCCCGTGTCTATGCTGTTTTTGTAAATCGTGTCATCTGTTCCCACTAGCACACAATGGCCTACTCTTACGAAAAGCGGAACAGGATTTAACGTGTGCGCAAGATGTTCTGTGTGCGTTCGCACACAGGGCCTCGGTTTATAATCTCACCCGAAGGACTTGTGGGGAGAGTGGAGTTAGCACTCATGTTAACTCCAGGGGGAAAATCTCCTCGAACGGGAATCGAACCCGGGTCGTCAAATTGCGAGCGCAATGTTCTGACCACTAGGCTTGTGTGTGTGTGTGTGTGTGTGTGTGTGTGTGTGTGTGTGTGTGTGTGTGTGTGTGTGTGTGTGTGTGTGTGTGTGTGTGTGTGTGTGTGTGTGTGTACATGCGAGTGCATATACACTCACGTGTATACACATGTGCTGTGCGTCTGCCGCACACAAGCAGTATGTTAATGCACGCACAAAGAACCCAAGACCCTTTTCATAAATTAGATTTTTAACCCAGGCAACATGTGGGTAGACCTCTGTGTGGTTTTTATTATTATGTTGATTTTTTTCCCCATCTGCGAGACACTCCTAACGTGACCTGACTGCGTGGAGAGAGAGAGAGAGAGAGAGAGAGAGAGAGAGAGAGAGAGAGAGAGAGAGAGAGAGAGAGTCACAGAATCACAGACTCTACAACAGAAAACTGACACACATTGTGTCACTCCTCCATTCCTGTTCTCACTTTTACTTCTTGTCGCCATTCTGGGGAGGGCTTTCAATGGCTGCCACATGTTCCACAGACACACACACACGCATTCACTCAGTGCAACTCCAATACAGCTAGCTCCATCAGCTTAGACACGGAAAACTAGTTTTGGGACGTGTTTTGCTGAAGTGTGTCTATGTAGGTGGTGTGTGTGGTGTGTGGGGGGGGGGGGGGGCAAGGAGGAGTGTGATAATGGGCCTTTGAAATGGAGACAGGTGGATGATGATGATGATGATGATGATGATGATGATGATACCTCAGCAGCAGCACTTCACTTTTGTATGTCAATGACATCATCAGACTTGCCTCTTCTCTCCATCCCCCCCCCCACCTCACCCCCCCCCCCCCCCCCTCGGGTTTTTCCTCCTTAATCATGTTTTCTTCTCCTCGGCTAATGAAGTATACGGGAGCTTTGGGCCCTGCCCACCAGAAACAAAGAAAACTCTTTAAGCCAACCAAGGGGGTTTAGGGGATCCCACTTGCTTAATATAACGACGACGACTACAAGCCCAGCCCTACTACAAGGGCCTGCCTGAGTGCTGTTGGGTCTTCCACGCCAGCTGTCATCCATCTTGCCTCAACGGGGTTTGGGGGTGTCATTTCATCTTGAAGCTGCCTCTGCCTTTGTTGTTGGAAAATTGGACAATAATTGTAAATCCTCGTCCTACCCATCCAGCGCCGTAAGTTTTCAAGATGGTAAAGGGGGGATGTGCCATGCTTGAAGGAAAGATCTTAGGCCCGATTCTTTTAGTAGTCTGAAGGAAGGTAGTAGTAGGGGCTTTGCACCCCTCGGCATGATAAAAGACCACTCCGGGTTCCGAGGACTTGTTTCATATTGTATTACTCTCTTGTGTGTTTTTGTTGTTGGGTTGGGTTTTTTTCGGTGGAGGGGTGGGTGGTGGAGTGTTTAGGGGACGAGGGTGAAGATGGTGCAAAGAGTGTTTTGGAGAGTAAAAGGCGCGTGCGTGTCTCGCTCATTTTCTTGAAGGAGGAAAGTGCGCCTCCCGTTTGGTTTACGGTTATTGCATTACCAGTTGTCTTGATGTGTGGAACGACAGTTTACGTAAACAGTCTCTTTTGTCTGTCTGTCTGTCTTCTGCTGTCTGTCTGTCTTCTATTCTGTCTGTCTGTCTTCTGTCTGTCTTCTCTCTCTCTCTCTCTCTCTCTCTCTCTCTCTCTCTCTCTCTCTCTTTCTTTAATCATATCAGTTTTCCCTCACTGAGGGCTGGATGTTAAAAAGTCGCCATATGTATTTATTCCTGTTCTTCAAAAAAACGATTCATTCGGTCATTCCTTCCTTTCTTCATTTAATCATTCATTCATTCATCTTCTCTCTCTCTCTCTCTCTCTCTCTCTCTCTCTCTCTCTCTCTCTCTCTCTCTCTCTCTCTCTCTCTCTCTCTCTCTCTCTCTTCAAACAAAAACAAGGCATGCGAATATTAGGTAGTGACATGCACGTGTGTTCGGTTACACACAACTTACCGAGAAAGAAAAGAATGAGCACTTGATAGGTTAAGGATGGAGAGAGAGAGAGAGAGAGAGAGAGAGGAGAGAGAGAGGAGAGAGAGAGAGAGGAGAGAGAGAGAGAGAGAGATGTTCACTATGAGGCGATTTAAACACTTAATTACAAAGAATTTATAATAATATGATTATGATGATGACAAAAGCAATAATAAATATGACGAGAGGGGGGAGTGCAAAGCAGGGGTTGGGGGTAGGGGGTGGGTTTTTTTTTGTTTATTTGGGGTTTTTTTATGTTCTTTGCTTAAGATAACACTGCTTCAAATGGAAATTTACGAAAAAATTTGTTATGACGATCACAATGATTTTCCTACCGTATAGTATAGAGTCTTATAGCACATTATGAATAATGTTAGAGTCTATGGTATATTTATTAGCCTAAACAGATTTTTTAAAGGTGATCTAGAATGTGACAAGGTCATCATATCAGAGAGAAACAGAGACGGACAGAGAGGGGCAGATGAAAGTAAGACATGCACAAAGAACCACATCAGAGTGTCTCCCAGAATGGTCTGTGGGCATTGAGCATCCACAATACTCCATGCATTCAAAACACCCTGGTTTAATAATGTGTCCCGACTTTGTGGACAAAACAAAAAAATCTCGTACAGCAGTTGGGGGGGGGGGGGGGTAAGATGGAAAAGAATGTTTAACTTTAATCCTGTGGGGGTCCACGAAGTCGTGGGTTCAAACCTTGGCAGTAGTGACTGGTGAATCAAGGGTGGACGTTTTTATGATCGATCTACGGGGTCAGCTTAAAGCACAGGCGTGTGTGTGTGTGTGTGTGTGTGTGTGTGTGTGTGTGTGTGTGTGTGTGTGTGTGTGTATGTGTGTGTAATATTAATATATATTATATATATATATTATATATAGAGAGAGAGAGAGAGAGAGAGAGAGAGAGAGAGAGAGAGAGAGAGAGAGAGAGAGAGAGAGAGAGAGAGAGAGAGAATCTATATACGCATTCAGGAGACCAAACATGCACGTTAAAGATCTATTAACTCTTATCAGCGTTCCGTGTGTTACGGAAAGCAGAATATACCCAGCATGCATCTTGTGCCTGGAGAGGGATGGGCTCCGCCAGGTTCAACTTGCCCGAAAGTCACGCCTGGAAAATACAGTGCAGTGCACCAAGCCACTCGTTATGAGAGAGAGAGAGAGAGATGTGGGTGTTTTTTTTGTTTGTGTGGTGTGCGCGGCGGCGCGCGCGCGCGCGTGTGTGTGTGTGTGTGTGTGTGTGTGTGTGTGTGTGTGTGTCGTGTGTGTAACAGTAGACTGCTCCACCATAACTTCGACAGATCCTTAGTAAAGATGGGCGTCCAAGTGACCCCCTTTCATGTGGGGCGACTGGGGTAACGGGCCGACATGATGTCAAGAATGGCTGTAAGATCTTTGCACTGCACCCCTCTCTGAATTGGAGGCAGGCAGGCAGACAAGAGCCGCCAGCTTTCAAGTAGAGATGCGAATTAGGAAAGTTTTTTGACGCGCATTAATTTTGTAATGAGCCCACGTGGAGAGAAAAATAAAACGTGTGATGTGGTTACACCAGTTTTTGAAGAGTAGGCTCTAGATGTCGGTGAGTCCATATTGCTTTTTTTCTTTCTTTCTTTTCTTTTTTGCTTTTTTTTCCTTTCTTTTTTGTCTTTTCTTTTTTTGTTTGGGGTTGTTGGTTTTGGCGGTATTATGTTTGGGGTTTTTTTTTTTTTTTTTTGGGGGGGGGCTTTTTGTTTGTTTTGTTGTAGTGTTTTGTGGGTTGTTTTTTGTTTGTTTTCTTGGGGGGGGGGGGACAGAGAGAGAGCGGGGGGGAGGGGGGGGGGTGGATACAACTTTGTGGTGTCACTTTTTAATATTCTGTTCTGAATTCGGAATGCCAGGGGGCAGAACTCCTGAAGAGTTAACAGCACAAGAGACCAGGCACTGTGCATCCCAACAATAATGGAAACGCGAAGAAGAAAACTTAGTTTGTCTGACACATTTTTGGATTGAGTCAGCCGACTGCGTCATGTACTTGATGCACCATCAGTATTCAAGCTGGTGTAATGAAATATGAATTACTAGTGTAAAATGCACACAGAGACACACACGCATGCTCGCTTGCACGCACACACACACGCACGCACACACACGCACGCACACACGCACACACACACACGCACGCACGCACACACACACACACAAAAGGGTTTTTCCTCTGGAGTTAACATCAGTGCCGACTCCACTGCCCCCAAGAGTCTTTCGCATGAGACTATAAACCGAGGTCCTGTGTGCGGACGCACACAGAACATCTTGCGCACACTCGTTTTGGATATCTTCTTCATCGTACGCTTGACAGCAACTATCTGTTGTCTGTCATATGAGCTACAATGCGTTGTGGTGCCCGTTAAGCGCCTGGTAAGTCAGGCCCAGCGCATCTGACTTCGGCCTGGGAAAGAAGTGTTATCTTTTAGTCTTTCTTGTAAAAAAGACAGGAGAACAGACCAAGAATCATTTGAGACTGTGACGGCACACTCTCATGGGTTTTTGTTTGTTTTTTGTTGGTGTTGTATAGTGGGTTTTTTTTTTGGTTTTATTGATTGTTTTTGTTTGTTTGCTTTTTGGAGGAGGGAGGAATGGCTATGATATTCATATCATCTAAGCCTTATAGACATCTGCATGTCTGGTCAAGTTCCAGGATCACTGGCAATTTTAGTTGCATCTATTATATGGATGATACTGACTCCACTCCCAGTCTTCCCCCCTTTAGTCTAAATTACAGCTTGGTGCAGATGTCTGTGACGAAGTTTGAACTTCTAACCTCCCATGAAAAAAAAACAAGAACACAACACTTTTTACTGGACCACAGCGGTTAGTGCAGGTATACCTGTGTAGAGCGGAGCTTTCAGCCGACATCCTTTTCATCATCAAAGGTAAACGTTGAAGCAATATACACACGCGCGTGCGCGCACGCACACACACACACACACCACAATACACACACAACACACACACACACACACACACACACACACACACACACACACACACACACACACACACACACACACACACACACACACACACACACGAGCGATAAACACCTGCAGAGAGAAACTGTTTTCCTTTTTCCCCGCACGTGAGGGGCACAACACCGCTCCCCCATCAAGTCACTTAGAAGGAAATCCTCCCCTGTACTGCCCCCACCTTCATCATCAACCCCCCACCCCTCCGTCCTCTCCCCCCCCCCCCCCCTCCTTCCCCCTAGAGGAGGAGGGGCACTGTATGGCCCCCCAGGGCTAGTCAGCGATGATTGGCCGTTGCCCTCAGGGAAACATAGATCAGCTTCCGCCAACCAAACGCCCAGAGTTCCGGATCAATTGAGTTATCAACGCGACGCGGTTCGCTTGACTGTATGGCCTGTACTGTACTGATGGTTGGTTTCAGCTTTGCATCTATCCACCACCACTGATGACAAAGCCTCGAAGGAAAAAGAGTTAGGGTGGGGTTGAAAAACAGTGGTGTGTGTGTGTGTGTGTGTGTGTGTGTGTGTGTGTGTGTGTGTGTGTGGTGGGTGTAGTGTGTGTGTGTGTGTGTGTTGTGTGTGTGTGTGTGTGTGTGTGTGTGTGTGTGTGTGTGTGTGTGTGTGTTGTGTGTGTGTGTGTGTGTGTGTGTAGTGTGTGTGTGTGTAGTGTGTGTGTGTGTGTGTTGGGGTGTGTGTGTGTGTGTGTGTGTGGTGTGTGTGTGTGGTGTGTGTGTGTAAGTATTTTGTGTGATTGAGTTTTTTGTTTTGTGGTTTTTATTATTGGGTGGATACTTTTTGCCAATAATTGTCAATCACTGTCAGTATTTCACATGAACGTTTGCAGAGGCGAGTAAGACTGTGCGTGTCCGGGAAACACACACACACACACACACACACACACACACACACACACACACACACACACACACACACACACACACACACACACAGTCCAAAGCAAGAACAAAAATGTCCCTAGAACGGCCCCTTGGGATATTCCATTAATCAGATTGAAAGATACTCGCACCACCCAAATAAGAAAAAAAGATAGAAAGAGAAAATGAATCCTGTACATACAGTTAAAAAAAGTGTTGTTTCCCGTAAGAAAGAAAGGAAGCTGAGTTCAAAACAGTTTGACTAGTTTGTATGATATATCTATTGAAAGCAGCAATGAAATCCATGGCATTTATGATAGAATCTTTATCAGAATCGTATACGATCAATAAGAACGCAAAGAAGGGACTGTCACAATGCGGACTGATTTGTCTTCAAAGCTGAAAGGCATGATCGACAAGGATACTTCGTTTTAGATGAGGAAGAAGTTGTAGCAAAGCGATCTGATTTCGTTAACGATCAGGAATACAAAGGTATATTGCTCCGCCTCCCAAAAATGTTTTTATTGCGGCAAATCTGAAAGGTTGATTACAAGCTATGAGGTCGTAGTATCATCCTAGTTTTTCCATGTGTGTATGTTTACCTATAAACATAGGTAAACTGCAACCCACCGAACGCTGACATGAACGACGGGATCTTTAACGTGCATATTTGATCTTCTGCGTGGGTAAATACACGAAGGGAATTAAGGCACTGGCAGGTTTGCACTGGAGTTGATGTGGGAGTGTAAAAAAAATATCCATCCTTGGTTGACCAGACGCCACCGCCGAGATTGGAACCCACGACTTCAAGGGCCCATGGGATTGAAGTCAAATGGTCTTAACCACTCGGCTATAGCGTCGTTGTTTAAAAAGTTAGGGTTGCCTGGAGCTTTAAACACAATATTGTAGGGAGTGTTATATATTTGATTTGACTTTTTGTTAGTTTTCTTTTTGCACAGTTTAACAAGGGCGTACGCCCCCCTGTGCAAATTTTGCTATGCTTGATGATAAGCTATTGACGTCAGACTCAGTACCAACACATTTAAATAATTTTTTTAAAATGAGAATGATAATAATAAAATTTCAGTTTGCACGTCAATGGGGAGAGAGTGAAGGAATAGCCGTCCGATTTAGGTCATGTACGTTTTGGGTTGTTTTTTTTTTTTAAAAATAATAATGCAGAACTCTTGCTGCCACTTCCGTGTGTGTGTGTGTGTGTGTGTGTGTGTGTGTGTGTGTGTGTGTGTGTGTGTGTGTGTGTGTGTGTGTGTGTGTGTATGCGTGTGTTGTGTGGCGTGCGTGCTTGCGTGCGTGTGTGCGTGCGCACGCACTGGAAAAGAGAGCTTAAGGTTTGCACTTTTACTGGATACAGCTTTGGATATATGTTTTTTGCCATTTTCGTCGATTTTTTTTCTTAAAATCTTTTTTATGCTTGACTTCTCCTTCATCTTCATTTTTTTTTTCTTCTTCTTCATCTCTCTCTCTCTCTCTCTCTCTCTCTCTCTCTCTCTCTCTCTCTCTCTCTCTCTCCTCTCTCTCTCTCTCTCTTCTCTCTCTCTCATCTCTTTAACCAGATATGTATGTAAGCGCGTATGCAGGTATGTATGTAGGTACGTATGCTTCGGTGGATCGGTGGCCTAGAGGTAAGGCACCTATCTAGAAAGCAAAAAGCCCAGGTCGGAGCGTGCGGTGGTTCGAATCCTGTTTGGGCCCGAAACTTTTCCCCCATCCATTAGACCATGAGTGGTCGTCTGGGTGCTAGTCTTTCGGATGAGACGATAAATCGAGGTCCTGTGTGTTACCCATCATTATTAGCGCACGTGAAAGAACCCACGGCAACAAGACCGTTGCCCTGGCAAAATTCTGTAGAAAAAAGCCACTCTGATAAGGAAATAAATACAGTTGCAGACAGGAAAAGAAAAAAATAATGGTGGCGCTGCACTTGTGGCGACGTGCTCTCCCCGGCAGAGAAATCAGCTGTGACATATAGTGGTATATAATCATAATAATATAATATATGATAATAAAATTACAGATGGCAATATTGTGGGGGGGGGGGAGGGGGGTTGAGGAAGGATCAGTAGGCCTACTAGTATTCACATCCGTCAGTCAAATAAGACCTTGCACCAGCAGTCAGCAAATAGTTCCTTCTCTGGTTAGTTTGTAGCCTAGTGAACAACTGGCAGTTTGCCCTCCATACTTACTTACCCAGGCTTTGCGCTCTAAAGACTAGAGCGCACCTCCATAGTCTTCCAAGACTGATGGGTGCCTACTACTACTACTACTACTACTACTACTACTACTACTACTACTACTATACTACTACTACTACCCGTAAAATCCCTAGCATACGCCCACTCCCCTGTGCACTGATTTAGGGCAAAATTGGGGGGTGGGCGTTTGCTAGGGATAGACCCCTTTGCACAAAATAATTTTTGTGCTCAAACGTGTAATTGAGTGAATACAAACCCCGAAAGCATGTAAGTTAGGTCGTGTGAGTATAAGTGAAGGAAAATAGAAAAAAAAAGGGATTTTGAGGCAAAGAAGGCCAACGAGTTCCATCGCTTTCCGTTGTAGGTCCTTGTTTCGCAATACCCTGCCTTCAGATCTTTCATCTTCCAGATGATGCAGCACACCTTGGTCGACATGTTCAGATCTAACTGCTGGTCCTTTTGACAGTTTCCGTTTTTGTTTGTCTTTTCGTACTGCTGTTGAAGTCTATCTCTGTTTTCACTCCATTCCCTGATCCTCTTCCTATCCACAGAAAATTCAAGGGCACACTCCGGAACATTCTCACCTGCAACGTTATCCAGATACTGGAGGGCTTCCAATTTGAAAGATAGAGTGTAAGACTGTCGCTTCGGCATTTTGCAAAAATGGCACAGAGAGATTCAAGAACAACTTCCGGCCATCAGGAAGCGTCGTCAAAGGACTTTAAGAACAGTCTGCACAAATCCTAGTGAAAGTGAGCATAGTCTCTTTGAAAAAAGCAGGGTGGGCGTTTGCTAGGTAGTTACCCCTGTGCACAACTTTTGGCCCAAAGTGGGGGGTGGGCGTTTGCTAGATGGTGGGCTTATGCTAGGGATTTTACGTACTAGTGAACGAACTCATCAACCGCAGCGCCACCGGGGATCACCTCAAACCTGGCCCAGGTGTGAAAACGTGACGCAATTTCGTGATGGTCTATCTAGTCCGATAAGTTATCGCGTCAGCGATGACACACGACTATACCTGCATGCTTCGCTGACTGCTATGCGGATGCCTTCAAGCGTATCGGGGGGGGGGGGGGGGGATAGGGGGGGGAGTAGGGCAAGGCAAAGGGGGGAGAGGTGAGGTAGGAGCGCGTGACGGATCAATACATCTGTCACCTGTGGCGCGTGGCATGGACAGTGGTCATTGCGTGTGCACTGAGAGAGAGGGGGGGGGAGAGTGGAGGGGGGGAGGGAGTAGGCCCTATCCTGTCAGGATGTCTTCCGCGCTCGACAGGTCACTTACCTGGTCAGTCTGTGACTAGACGAGTTTTTCCTCAAGGAAAAGTCTTCTTTCTGTGTGGCACTAGCTAATGATGAAAGTATAGTCAGTCACCTGAACCCACCTGTACTAATGTTGGGAGTTTTGACATTGATTCTTCTTTGCTGGAAGGCCAAGGATTAAATTTGTAAATTTTCATAGACTGTGGTTTTGTTTGACTGAAACAACGCTTTTGTTGAATTAAAGCAATGTAGCTGTAACTCCTTTCCAAGTGCCAACCCACACTTGCCAAACCCCATCTTTTTTTCCCAGTGCCAACCCCATTTCCTTTCCCATGTGCCAACCCCATCTCCTCCATCTCCTTTCCCAGTGCCAACCCCATCTCTTTTCCAGTGCCAACACCATCTCTTCGTCCTCCCAGTGCCAACCCATCTCCTCCATCTCTTTTCCCAGTGCCAACCCCATCTCCTCCATCTCTTTTCCCAGTGCCAAACCATCTCCTCCATCTCCTTTCCCAGTGCCAACCCACCTCTTTTCCATATCATTTCCCTGTTCAACCACATCTCCTTTCCTAGCGGAGGAGAATCTTGTGCTTCACAAATCCCGAAACATTTTTGTTCACACTGTATTGTATTGTATTGCATACCACTTTCAGCCACAGCAAATTCCCCTACGCGAAATTTGGCCAGCTACTCCCCAGTAGCAGTCTACATGTGTATGTTTCCCCCTAGACTGGCTTTTTTTCGTACAGAATTTAGGCAGACATCTCTTGTTGCCATGAGCTCTTTGACTTGCACTGAATGCGTGTTGGCTACGGAACCTAGATTTATCGTCTCATCCGAAAGACTAGTACCCAGACTGCAACTCACGATCTAGTGGATGGAGGGAAAGTTAGGGCACAGACGGGGAATAAAGCTGCATATTTCTGTCAGTGATTAGATTACTGTCCAAAGGAAAGGCATTGTGACACCACGTCATTGGTGGAACAGTTCCAGTTGCTCCTAGAGTTAGTTTTTATTCCGTGGACTTTGCATTGTTATCGTCGTTTCTGAAATATCTTGCATTGTTACTGGGTGTTCCACAGCTTAACACAATAGGGGGTACCTAGAATATGAACCCTGTTTAACTCATCACCCTTGAGAATTATTGCACAAATATAATTATTATGATGCACACACTGGATGAGAAGTTTGCGTGTAAGGCTGTTTTCAAGTGTCTGGTGGTATAGGCAGGCATACTCCTACTTCATAGGATTTCCTTGCGTTCAGTGGTATCTGTTGTAAGCCAGTTGTATGTATTTGATAAAATTATCACTGGTGTCGAATTGAATGGTGGATTCAATACCGTACTTGGGTGAGAATGTTCTTTGCTATGGGTGTGCTGTGAATGTGTTTGCAGGTGTGGTGTGCTTTGTGGGCTTTTGCATGTGGGTTCGTAGGCTTTCTCTTTTTCTCTCTCTCTTTTTTGGCGGGTTGGGGGGTGGGTTAGGGGTGAGGGGGGTCATTTTACCCCCCTCCCCTCCCAATTCCACATCCTTGTCAAGTTTCTTCTTCCCTAACACCGCGATCACATCAATGGGCGTGGATAGGTTTTGTGCGCTCTATAGCTCATACAGAGTCATTCCAGTTCTTTGTTTCAAAGTTTTGCTTCACCACCGTCTGTCTGTCCTTGTGTGGGTAGAGATGTGTGTGTTGTTGTGTCAGTGTTGAAATATGGACATATATATATTCAACTTCCTTCCCCCACTCTTCTCGCCCTCCACCAAACCTGCCAATCTCCAGAGCACCATCCGGACACACAGCCAGTACACTTTTGGGCGGGGAGCGCTTGTACCGAGACAGAGAAAATGACAGAAAATGCTTCCTCAAAAGTACCCCACCCCTTTACTTACCCTTTTCCCCCTCCCCGTGGTCATCCTCCTCCTCCCTCCTCCTTCCTCCTCCTCCTCTCTCTCCACCACCAGGAGGAGGCTCAGAGGCCACGCTCCAGTTGAGCCGTAACTAAACACGTGTCGGAAACACTCGCAGCGTTTCACCGCCCGAGGGTAGGAGTGGGGGGGAAGGGGGGGGGGTGTATGCAGGAGGGGACGTCGTCACTCTCGCGACAGCGGTGGCAGCCTCCAGCCCAGTTCGCTTCCGGGCCGTTCACACCTGTAGGAGAACAATCAGAGGCAGAAATCAAGGCGTGTGTCTCCCTCAGTCCTCCCCAGGTACACTATCGTGTCACGACGTGCGAAGTCATTAGAGGGGTTTAATGCTAGTTTTTGCGCAAGCGCCCGCCCGTGCTTGGTATTGATGGTTGCTGTCTGTAAGTGAAGGGAGCTGCAGCAGTGATGTTGGGAGTGAAGGAATTGGGGGGTTGGGGTGTGTGGATGGATTGGATTGGCTGATCGGTGTGTGAATGAGTTGAGCATATTTTATTGTCGCTGTCGGTGGAAAGCGGAAGTTTTTATAATAGCTTTTTGTTTTGTTGTTTAAATAATGAAGTTGATAATATGTTAATAGCATGCTGACGGAGGTGGAGGGGGAAGGTTTTAATTGCTATTTTCTTCCTAAAATATCTTTGATAATATTCCGGTTTGGTTGGGGGGGGGGGGGGTAACCTGATTTGTTTTATTTACATTTTGTTTTTTTTTAATGAATTTTTTTTCATAATTGAGGTCAGCCTAAGGCTTGGTTAGTTGTATTTATTGGATTTCTTTTTTTTTCGGGGGGGGGGGGGGGGGGGGATAAGGAGGCAGGGATTTTTTTTCAATATATCAGCCAATTACTGAGATATTCTCTATATTATTGTATCAGTCCTTACCACACTTATAACACATACACTGTCATACTGAACAGTATTCGAACTTTTTTTTCTATTCTACTGGCAACCAATTTGTGGAATTCTATATCAAAATCTTTTTTTTCTCCTTCGTCGTCCAACGCTCTGACAGCAACTATTGTCTGTCATATGAGCAAAAATGCGCTGCACTGCCGTTAAGCGCCTGACAAGTCAGACCCAGCACATCCGACTCTGGCGAGGGCAAGAACTAGTATCTTTCAAGTCATTCTGGGGAAAAAAAGGCAGGAGAATAGACTTAGGAGGCAGAAAATAGACAAGATGGAGGTGACAGGAAGAAAAGAAACCAGGCAGAAATAAAGGGAGGGATAGAAAAGAGAGAATTCCTCGGACAGAATTTCCAGCAGCTGCTGCCGTGGGGATGCTGAAGGATCGCAAGTGGATCAATAATCTAGGTATAACAGTTGTCATGTAAATCTATAGCAAGCAGGAAGTCGCAAGTTTGATCCCCATCTGAACCCGAACTACCCCCCCCCCTTCCACTAGACCATGGACGGTGGTCTGGATGTTAGTCTTTCAGGAGAAAAATCGAGGTCTTGTTTGTAGCATGCATCTAGCACACGTAAAAGAACCTACGGCAACAAGAGTAGTCCCTGGCAAAATTCCGTAGTGAAACAGCCTCTCTCAAACAGAAGCACATACACATGCAGACATGGGGGGGAAATGAGTGGTCGTTTTCTTGTGGCGGCACTCTGTCCCAGGAGAGTGCAGACTGGATTTCACGGAGAGAGGTCTGCTTTGATCGAAAGTAATTTACAATACAATGCAATACAAAGCAGTACATTTCAATACAATGCAATACAAAGCATTTCAATACGATACAACGCAGTGCATTGCATTTCTGTACGTGTACAAGATATTTTATCCACAGGCAACAGTATGTTGTCTTTATATGTTTATTCATTTATATTTCACTTCCATGATCTCCCTTTCTTCCCAGTTTAACGAAATAATCGAACTGAATGTCTAGGTCCTTTGGATGAGACTATAAACCGAGACCCCGTGTGCGAATGCACGCCAAACATCTTGTGCACACGTTAAAAAGCCGCATTTCGGGAGAGTAGGCCATTTCATACCGATGGGAACGGATGACAAAATTTTGGGGGGAGGAAAAAACAACAAAACCCACATGCACACAGTTGTGTTAGACACCATCCATGAAGTGGGAATGTGGCTACCTAAATGGGGGGGGGGGGGGGGGGGATGGTCGCATACACAGAAATCTCACCATTGGTGAACCTCAGAGTTCTTACCGAGGAACAAAAAGAAACATCTTTCTCGGTGAAAGGCGAAAGAAAAATGCACACTTCACAATCAGTTTCGCCTCAGGAGAAGTGATTTTAAAAAAAAAAAAAAAAAAAAAGATACCCCTCATAATTGTATTTGTCATTTAGGAAACGGCCACCTGCGCTTGAATTAAAATACGAGAGACAATTGAATATTATCCGATGTTCCGTCCTTCATCTTATTTAGCTCGAAGCCATTTCGGGGATGGTGTCTAAACCCGACACCTGTGTGCATGCCTGTTTTTCGGTGCTTTTTTCTCGTGTTTGTTTGTGGGGTTTTTTTGGGGGGGTTGTTGTTGTTTTTTATGATCCGTTCCTACAGGAGCAAAATGGCCTGCTCTTAGGAAGGGTGGAACGTGTTTTTAACGTGTGTGCAAAATTGTTCTGAAATGTATTTTTGCCGAGGGAACTTTAGTCTGGTAATCGTAATTGAGAAATGCAGAACAGAGAGAGAAATAGAGGAACTGGTTGTCAAGTCTTCTAGGTGCCCCCACGGTCGCCAGACTAAGGGATAGATAGATAGATAGATAGATAGATAGATAGATAGATAGATAGATAGATAGATAGATAGATAGATAGTAGATAGATAGATAGATAGATAGACAGAGACAGACTAAAGGATAAAATAGATAGAGAGACAGATAGACAAAATTGATTTAAGTAACAATCAATAAGAGACCAGTGACTGTTCTGTCGTGCTTTATTGGATTGGATTGGATTATACTGTATTGTGTTGTGTTGTGTTCTGTTCTGTTGTATGAGTTTAAACAAACTTTCCTTCGTTCAAACCAGCATAATACCAATAGGTTATATGAATGCAAGCAAAACGTATAACAGTATGTTATGAGTACTATAATTTTTATGTGCAAAATTGGCTGTAGCTGAACAATCCTACAGATGAAAGATAGAAGACAATAAGATAACTGTAGCTTGTTTTGAGATTGTGTTGTACTGTATCGTGTCGTATGTATGTGTTATGTTGTATCATATTGTATTGAATTGTATCGCACTGCACTGCATTGCATTGTATTGTATACCACTTTCAGTCACAGCAGATTTTTCTGCGTGAAATTTGAAATGCTCTCCTTGGGGAGAATGCGTTGCCACAGCAGCGGCGCCTGTACTCATTTCCAAAGAAATGATTTTCCATGACAGTGGTTTTTCTTCAGCATTTTGCAAGGACAACTTTCTTGTTGCTGTGAGGGTTTTTTTATGTGCGATGAATATGCATGTTGCACACAAGACCTCGATTTATCATCTCGTCAGAAAGTCTAGCACCCAGACCACCATTTAAAGTCTCCGGGATGGGGAAAAGTTCGGGTTCAAACAGGAATGGAGCCTGTGACTTCTCGCTTTCTATACAGGTTCGACACCTCCAGTGAACAGTAGGCAGCAGTGGGTTTAAGTCTCACTGGAAATTTATCTTGGCAGATTTTTGTTCATACTCAATTTTTGACTAAGTGGCCTTAAAAATTCAGCCATTTCACTTGGGGTGATGAGAGCAGCTTGAATTTCACGAAGAAAAACTTGCGGTGATTGGAAATGGTATAGTTATTATATGTTAAATTTTATTGTAAACAATTGCCATTGATCATTACGATATTTAATGTACACCATTATTGCACACCATGCAGAGGACCCAAAACGCCCTCCTGTCCACGTTAATAGATTTTCTTCTTTGAAAATTTCCATTTTGCTTGTGTTTTGTCCTCATTCGTTCTCTTTTTATTTTTTTTTATTATTCATTTCTGTCTGTATTTATTTACTCCTCTCCTCAAAGAATCGTACCGAAGACCCGAACGTCCTCTATCCATCCATATTAATAGCCTTTTATCTTTTAAACGGCGGGTTACAATCATTTTCGCCTCACAACCCACCTGTGCCTCGTAGTTCCCTCTATGAAAAAAACCCCTCTATTTTAATTGCATGTAAAGTGTTGCCTAAGGGACAGCTTTTCATCAATTTTCGGAGGTGAACGTCATGGTCCCAACCGCTTGTTTCCAGTCAAGCCACTTGACAAGCGGGCGAAAAGAGGGAAGCGAGGTACATGACAGTTAGGAAGCTTTGAAGACATCCACCTGCGTCTCGTCACAGCCTGTGTCACAAGTTCGGCGCTGGCTGTAAACGAACAAATGCCTGACATTTTCGCATGGAAGCCGCTGCTGAGTAATGCTGAATTTTTTGGAGTTTTTGAATTCATTAATTTTTTGAAAGTTTTGACGTTTTTTTGTGGTTATTTTTCTGTATTTTTATGGGTAGATTATTGTTGAAGGATTACGATGGATTTTCCTGAATTTTTATGGATAGATTATTGTTCGGGGATTACGATGGATTTTCTTGAATTTTTATGGATAGATTATTTGTTCAGGGATTACAATGGTGTGTGTGTGTGTGTGTGTGTGTGTGTGTGTGTGTGTGTGTGTGTGTGTGTGTGTGTGTGTGTGTGTGTGTGTGTGTGTTACACTTCTTTGACGACTCAGTTTGTGTCGGCAGGGCTGTAAACAACATGATTGGATGTGGATTGGATTGGACTCAGTTTGTGATAAAATACCATTTCGATGGTCTTGCAGTACTTTTAGGTCATGCGCAAGCAAATCTTGAAGTCAACGTTAGTTTAGCTGTATCAAGATGGTAAAGAAGTGTTGTTATCAATATGAAATGATATGTTTGCGATGTTGCTTGGGAGATCGTAATGACCAATGACTTGACCTCTCCCTTAACTCCTTGAGGCACTACGTAGCTGAGTTTTCAGACTGTCATGGGCAAACTGAACCCGTCTATTTCCAGAATACAAATGCATGCTGGGTATGTTTGTGCTATCCACACCACTGGCCTTAGGATAACACCTAATGGGTCATCCAGAATATGCATTCTGTCTCCACAGCGGTCAGTTTCCTCCAGTTTCAGCTCCTCCTAGCTGCTAATTAATCCATCCCATCCTAGCCCAGATCGGGCCAGTAGGTGCTAATTATAGCAGGAACTGACCACACTTGGACTGGGTAAAATGAAAGGGCAAACTAGATATAGCACTATTGAGTGAGTGATGTTGGATTTGTGGGCTCTGTCTCACTCATCGCACCTGGGAATGACTGTGAGACCGTTAAGTACACACTGGATGTGAAGTTTGCATTATAAACTGCTGTTTTTAAATACCATGCCATGCAGGCAGACATACTCTGGTTTCTGGGGACTTTTGGTTCCCTTAAATGGAGACTGCAGGTTGTTATGCTAAAAGATCGTGGAGGAAGACAAATCTTAACATTTTCAAAGCGTAAGAACACTTTAACATAGACCTTATCGCCTTGCTAACATCGATAACTGACAAAGCTTTTGGCCTGAGTTATGAGAGGATAGCATACCCTTATGATGCATTTATGAGTGGCTGTGGCTTTATCAAAGTGTAAATGCTTCAGAAATTCATCGCAACTGTCTAAGAGCCCATAGACGACAATTTAATCCTTTTTGTTCAAAATCAGTCGAGGGGTGAGAGAAACCGGCTGTCATGGATGGACATCAAATCCTGATACTGGATGCAATCTCAACAAGCTGAGGGAACCGGAATTGGAACGAAGATTCGTCCAGTTTTTGGCTCTTGTGTCATACTTTCCTACATCTCCCCACCCAATTGAATACCGCACCAAAAACAAAAAACAAAAACAAAAACACTGGCTAATTTTTTTTTTTGGTTGGCTCATAAATCAAGGCTTCCCACAGAGATATGATGGATCATTCCATTCAGAGGTCAGCACTAAAAATGTAATTTTGGTCATGAATCTGTCTTTTTTTATTATGCAAAAAAGGGGAGCAGAATAACATTTCTGATTTTGTGTCATATATTATGTAAAACAAAGAAAAGGCAAAGATGACGTCATCTCTGAATTTGTTCCCCTGGGAAGAACTTGTGTAAACATTTTCAGTCTTCAAAGAAAGGATACATCTTTCGTCCACAATGGTCGTATCACTCAAGCAACCAGCTCCTGTTAGTTATAAAAGAAGTCTTCTGATTATGGTAGAGTGTAGCAGCCAAACATGCGTTTATATTCTCAGTAGGGGCTTAGTATTGTCGTCAGTAAGAAATTGTTGGTACGGATGTTCCTCTACCCTGATTAGTCCAAGATCCAATTTGTCAGACTGTCAGTAAACTGGGCCCCTCAAGACTGATGACTCGAACCGAGGAACACAGGTGAGCTTCACGCTTTACAATTCCAGGCTGTGGAAGGTGTCATTGAAGGTGCTCTTTCTGCGTCGGTTTTGGAGAGAGAGAGAGAGAGAGAGAGGAGAGAGAGAGAGAGAGAGAGAGAGAGAGAGAGAGAGAGGAGAGAGAGGAGAGGAGAGAGAGAACATAGGGGCCACGACAGTAGCGCTGTCTTCTTCACACCTCCAAGAGCCCCCTCTAAAATAAAACAACCAAAAAAACCCTGCCCTCTCCCCCAAACTGTCGTACGCTTTGTGACAGCTCTCGTGTCCCCTTGTCGTGTAGCGTGCCGGGTTAGGAAGCGCGTGATTACAGCCCCTTTTTTTTGCCTGTCGCGCCCTCTACAGCGCCGGTTCCTGTCGCTGTCTGGTGCAGACGACTCGAGCAAGGAGTGGGGAGAGAGGAGGAGGAGGAGGACCTCTCGTGCAGCACGTGCGCCTGTCTGTATGTGTGTGTGTCTGTCTGTCTGACAGAGCTGCCCGCGCACACCTGGGCTGATGGATGGGTGATGCCCAGGTTTGTGTCTGTCGCCTTTCGTCCTCCTTGAAGAGTGAGTGGGTGACCCCGACTTGCTTTTTCGTCCCATGTCGGGTTTTTTGGAGGGATTTTTTTGGTTTGGGTTTTTTTTTGTTGGCGTCTTTTTTTTATATTGTTTTTGGTTGTGGTTTTTTTCTACCCTGCAGTAAAATATACAAAAAGTAAAGACATATGAAATGAAGGAGGGTGGTGGTGGTGGAAGAGAAAACGGGGGTGGGGGTGGTAACGGTGATGGGGGGAAGTGTTACTGGAGCGAGGCGAAAAGTCAAGGTTGAATGATACAGGGAGATGCTCCCCTCCCCCCCCCCACCCTCAGTCCCCATTTTGTTTGTGCCATGTTGGGGATGGCAGAGGGACGAGAGGAAGAGGTGAGGGAAGATGTAAGGAGGAAGGTGTGTGTTGGGGGGGGAGGTAGTATAGGGTACAGAAACCCACAAGCAGGTGGGAACAGGTGTGTCCCTTCAACTTCCCGACGGTTTCCTCCTCCCTCCCTCCGCACTCCCTTACCCCCCTCCTTCTCCCCCCTTCCTTGTCATCGTTGCCGCCGCCCCTAGTAGAGCCCACAATGCATCATACATCTCCAGGCTATCACGTGTGACTTGTTCACTCACGCCTCCTCCACGGGCCCTTGCTCAGCTGCTGACATGTGTGGGGGAATCCACCACTTCAAAGAAACCCTCGGTGCTGGAGACTATCTCCTAGTAGATCGTAGGGGACAGCCGTCTTCTATATTCGGGTGATTTCCAATAGTTTGTTAAGTTCTCACTTTCTTGCTGGAACTGGGTGGCTTCATTTCGTGTCAACTACTGCTACCATGAGACGATGAGAGAGAGACGGGTTTTTTTTCTCATTTTTTGAGGGGAGGGGAAAAGAGGTCTGTCTTAATCATTTATGCATTCAGATGCTTCGGTTGACAAATCCGTGAACGGTTTACTCGGTCACTGTCTTTGGCTTGACAATACTCCGCTTGTTTTCTGACGCAGCGATTGCGTGCCTGTGATTTTGGAGCTTGTCTGTCTTGTTTTGGTTTTGGGGCTGGCTTGAGGTTTTTTTAAGGGGGGCTGTTGCTTTGTTTTGGCTGGACTTGTCCACAGCACAGTTTGGTCCTTCTCGTCCGTAAGGACTAGACCCAAGAGCTTCATATTCATTGTTGGAAAGTTCTTCAAAAACAACAGCAAAATCGACCAGAATCTTTCTCCAGAGCACACAGGACTGCACAGATTTCAACTTTCTCTAAATTATTTGAAATACGCATAACTGAAATCTTTTATTTAAAAAAGAGTTCTAGCCATGAAATAAGATGCTCATGGAACGTTCTGACTGCTTAGAATATGAGATAACCCCAATAACAACAACATTGCCATCTGAATCTTTTGAGGGTGAAGTTTTTAATTAGTTAAGTCCGGTTTTGTTCCAGAAAGATACAAAAAAGATCAGTCTCGTTTCTTTTCTCTTTTTTATTGCTTTTTCGTGACATGTTGTGAACTTGTTCCTTGGGTACAAAAGTTGAAGAAAGCCAGGACGTCCTATTGTTTTTACCTGTCTGATTATACCGTGGAGAGGAGGAAATGACTGCCATAAGGACAAGACCCGCGACTGTGGATGCGTGCAAGACAAGAAAAACACAAACAGCAAAAACCGCTTCAACTGTAACCCTTGTTATTTTTATCAAGCTCCGGCCCCCAGTGCATAAAATCATGAATATTGAAAACCGCTGCTTAAAAACCCTCGCAAAACTAAACCTCTAGATATCTCCTCTTCGGTTTAAAAAGAAGTGTGTTTTGAGAAATCATCCACAGTAGAGAACAAAGAAAACCTGGATTCTTAAACATTGTGAACACAAAGGATAGAATCGAAAAGTTGCAGACCCTGAAGCTATTCCATTTCAGATTTTTTTAAGTGTTCAAAATATATAACAAATCTGATTTTAAAAGGATGTAATATTGTCAAAAATGTTATATCACGGTATACATACATTAAAAAGTACATAAAGTATTGTGTAATTATACACAAAAGATGTTTGTAACCAATAGAATCTAATCCATGTATAGACACCGAGAACGTATGAGTTTTGGTTTCGGGTTTTTTTATGGCGTTTTTTTCCTCCTAAACAGCTGATTCCCGATTTAAAAAAAAAAACTAAAAAAAAAAGAAAAAGTAAAGACAACAGTTGTAGAGCTCGCAGCCCTTAAGTTACAAAGGGCAAACTGGACGCATGCGCGAGAAGAAGGCCACCACACCCCAGCCCCATAGCACTTCTGAGGACACAGACTGCTGTCATCAAAGATGCGGCTAAGACCAATATCTGGACCCCAGTGCTTGGGATTATTGCAGTGTGAGAAGACTGAGAGATAGTGAATCATTGAGAGATAGGGAATCGACTGAGAGGGAATCGATTTGTTGGCAATTGAACCGTTAGAAGATATTGCACAGACATGGTGTCTGGTGAAACGCTAAGAAGATAGACAACAGACTTGGTGTCTATCGAAACAGTAGAAGATAGGGAGCATACTTTGTGTCTAGTGAAATGCTAGAAGATGACAGAAGACAACAGACTTGGTGTGAAGTGAAGCGCTACAAGAAAGAGAGCAGACCTGGTGTCTAGTGAACGCTAACAAGATAGAGAACATACTCGGTGTCTAGTGAAACGCTAGAAGATAGAGAACAAACTTGGTGTCTAAAGAAACTTTATGAAGATATGATAGAGAAAATCAAGTAGGCAGATATGGCGATTACTCTATGGTGTGTGTAGAAACAGGTGATAGACACCTGCAGTGTTCGGAGATTCGTGAGATCGTCCGGTCGTGAGATCGTCCGGTCAGTGCTCGGAGATTCGTGAGATCGTCCGGTCCATCGTTGCCATCCTCATTATCATCATTATTGTCGTGGTTCCCTTCAGTTTGGCATCTCGGGGGCTGGGTTTGAACCTTGGACACCCAGCAGGATGGGGGAGAGAAAGCTGGCACCGCTTCTGGTCCACAGTTGGCGCCGGGAACGTTTTCCTGGTCTTCACCGTATGTTTCTGTCCATCTGTTTCTGTACTTCTGTTTCCGTGCGTGCGTGCGTGCGTGCGTGCGTGCGTGCGTGTGTGTGTGGTGGTGGTGTGTGTGGTGTGTGTGGTTGTGTGTGTGTGTGTGTGTGTGTGTGTGGTGCTTTTTGTGTCTGTCTCTCTTTCTGTTCCGGCCTATTTATCTCGCTGTATACATGTTGTTCTTCCTCGTCCGTCTCTCTCTTCTCCTGTCTCTTTCGTCTCTGCTCTGTTCTGTCTCGTCTCTCTCTCTCTCTCTCTCTTCTCTCTCTTCTCTCTCTCTCTCTCTCTCTCCTCTCTCTCTCTCTCTCTCTCTCTCTCTCTCTCTCCTCTCTCTCTCTCTCTCTCTCTCTCTCTCTCTTCTCTCTCTCTCTCTCTCTCTCTCTCTCTCTCTCTCTCTCTCTCTCCTCTCTCTCTCTCTCTCTCTCTCTCTCTCTCTCTTCTCTCTCTCTCTCTCCTCTGACATTTTTATGTGCGCAAGCATGCAGGTATGTATCTACACATGCACACACACAGATTGTACATGCATTATTTAGGTGTAATTTTAGGCGAGCGTTTTTAACAGTGACATCCTATGCTTGCTTGCTCTTCTCTCTCTCTCTCTCTCTCTCTCTCTCTCTCTCTCTCTCTCTCTCTCTCTCTCTCTCTCTCTCTCTCTCTCTCTCTCTCTCCTCTCTCACACACACACCACACACACACACACACACACACACACACACACACACACACACACACACACACACACACACACACACACACACACAGGGAGAGAGAAGAAGGGATGGGGGAAGAGAGAGAGAGAGAGAGAGAGAGAGAGAGAGAGAGAGAGAGAGAGAGAGAGAGAGAGAATTAAAAACCGGGGTCTAGTGTGTGAGCACGCGTATCTTGCGCACACGTTAAAACCTATTCCGCCTTTCGAAAGTGTAGGCCATTGTGTGCCAGGGGTAAAACACGGAAAAAATAATGTACAAAACCGCATACGCATGGGGACTATATGTAAAAAAGCTTGTGAATGCTTATGCATTATCCTCAACAACAACAAAATTTGAATAAGATATCACACACACACACACACACACACACACACACACACACACACACACACACACACACACACACACACACACACATACACCCTCTGTTGCTTACGGCGTCCAAACTATTTTTTATTGTGCCATTCATTTGCATAAGGCATTTTGCATTAACAGTAGCTAGATCTAATTACAGATTGCTGTATTTTGTTATAATGATTTTTAAAAGATATATTTAAATCATGTACATCTGCCCCTCCATAATGAGTTATGGCCTTTGTATGAATAAATCTTTCTGTCTCTGTATGTCTCAGTCTATCCTGCCTGCCTGCTGCCTGCCTCGTCCTGTCCTGTCTGTCTGTCTCTCTTCTCTCTCTCTCTCTCTCTCTCTCTCTCTCTCTCTCTCTCTCTCTCTCTCTCTCTCTCTCTCTCTCTCTCCTCTCCTCCAAATTTGACGAACACTATATCGAAGTGGTTAAGACCTTACGACTTCAATCCCATGGGTCCATGAAGTTTTGGGATTGAATCCCGGCGGTGTCTGTGAATTGAAGGTGGTGATTTTTATAGACCATGATCTAGGAAAGGGAAACCTCCCCCCCCCCCCCCGGGGGGGATTTTTGACTTTGTTTTTCTGAAAGCTTATGATGTTGGTAGAAACATTTGACATGTTACCCTCTGGGATACAGGTTATTTCAGGAGTGAGAGGTGTATCAACAGTGCATTTTCCCCTCTTTGCGCCCTATATTTAGGTTTTTGGGGTAGGGATGTTCACGCTGCGATTATTGCACAAAATCTGGCTTAACTTCTCAAAATTTTATTGTGAATAGCATCTAGTATAATTTTCCCGATTATATAGGCACAGTTTTTTGCTGACCTATTTAAAACAAAACTACAGTGATGACTTTAATGCGCGGCTGTCCGAACCGCACGCAGCTGAAATCTGTCTTACCACTCAACCACAGCCGAGCGCTGTTCCGTTCTCTCACTGTCAGTTGAGCGGCACTTTCTCATCTCACGCCTTGTGTGTCCGGTGCCAGAAATGTATCCAACTATCAGTATGTTCCACAAAGTATGCACAAATAAGTCTAGATCAAGATGTTATTATTGATCAGAGAATGTCTGTAACACACAGTAAGTACTGCAACAGCCAAAAGTATCATTAACGAAGAGGATGTGTTAACCACAGCCCTTTGAGTCGATGATTTTTTTTAGTTTCTTTTTTTTCCCTCAAGAAATTACACATAATATGCAGATCAGTCGCGCGCGTGTGCACGCGTGTAACACACACACACACACACACACACACACACACACACACACACACACACACACACACCACAGCACATTCAAGTGACACACAATAACATACATCTAAAAATAGAACAAGGCGTGGTCATAATTCGTTGTTCTTTTCAGTTCCGCGTCCTCCACCACAAACGTTGGGGATAAGGCAAACTGTTGAGTAGTACTTTTAGTATCCATTTTAACCATCATGTTTCAGGTCATTTTATTTATTTTTATTTTTATTTTATTTTTTTATATCGAGGATAATGGAATAAGCACTCATGTGCTTTTTTCATTCAGTCCCCGTGTGTATGCAGTTGTGTAAATTTTTCATCTGTTCCCACCCGCACACAATGGCCTACTCTTACGAAAAGCGGAACATGATTTAACGTGTGCGTAAGACGTTCTGGGTACGTTCGCACACGGGGCCTCGGTTTACAGTCTCATCCAAAGACTTTTGAGGAGAGTGGAGTCACTGGCAAGTGTGCAGTCTCTCACTGAAAGTGTATTTCATCTTCCCCATGTGACATTTCCTGTAGAAAATGAACATTTCAACATGGCAGATGAACATCCAGTGACCTTCAAAAGTACATTTAAGTGCAAATGAAAAACTTCCAGGGGTGGGAGAACTTGTATAATTCATTTCCAAAATAACAGAAAAGACTGTAACTCCACTAACTGAAGAAAGCACAAAAAAACTATTTAAAAGTCTCTTCACTTGAGACGTTCTTCAGATGTGGCATGTCATAGACTAGATGAGATTTGTAATTGTATTCCAGGAGACCTTGACTTTACACGCCATGGTTATCACAGAAGCTGTTATGCACAGTTTACAAGTGTGAAATTTGCCAGGAAAAGTAAGCGTGAGACAGGTAGTGAAGAGGTTGCAGGACCATCAAAACCTAAAGGACTGTCGCTACTTCAGGCCCATTGCTTCCAAAAGACAGTTGCATTTTTTGCAAGAAGAAATTTAAAAAGAAAGTTTCAAAAGGGGTTCCATGTTTTGGAAAACTTGGAAAATGTATCACCAAGACAGCAGAACAGTCTATAAAGGATGCAGCCAAAACTAAACTAGATGACATTTTCACTCATTATCAAGATACAGATCTTGTAGTACGTGAAGCTCACTATCACGAAGGTTGTAGAAAAGACTATCTGAGATGTGAAGACAGGCATGCTGAAACATCAACAGACCAGAAAACTACTGAGCAGCTACAGGCATAGAAGAGGGCATTTGAGTACATATGCGAGTATGATGAAAATGCAATAATCAGAGGTTCACAGGTGGAGAGAATGACCATGCTAGGTGAGAAGTACTGTGAATACATGCAACAACATTCTCCTGACTTCTACAACCCAGGATACAAGACTTACAAACTGAAAGAAAAAAATAATGAGACATTTTGGCTTCAGAATTCAATTCTGGGCTCCGAACCACCGCAGTGATCTTGTTTATTGTGATGAACTTGCCCAGGGTCAGGCAGTTGAGACAGCTTTTGTGTCAGCAGCTTCAGAAGAAAGACGTCTTGAGGAATCTGCATATGTTCTTCGCCGATACATTATGGATGCTTTCAGGGCAACACCTGATATGCCATGGCCTCCTTCTGCAGAATTTCTTCAGTCTGATGCTGTTAAACCTCCAGATATTTTCACAGACTTTCTAAAAACACTGCTATCTGGAAAGAGTAGTTCTATGGAGCAACCGAAAACCACCAGATTGGCATCCTTAATTGCCCAGGACATATGCTAATCTGTGACAGGAAGGAAGTGGAAAATGCCTAAACATGTTTTGCTTGGAATGTCTGTCAGACATGTAACTGGCAGCTCTGAAATCATGTCTGTTGAATAGGTTTGGTCATGTTGCTGGATACAAACCATTGTGCGACTTGAGACTGCTATGGCCAATTCTGTACTTCAGTGCGCAAGTCTTCTTCCTTCAACAGTGAGTTTGACAGAGAACAAGGTTATCCATTTTTGCTGGGATAACTTTGACCTGAACGAAGAAACTCCATCAGGAGCCAACACCACCCACTCCACTCATGGCATTGTCATTCAAGAGGTTACTGGGGACACAATGCCTGACACTTTTCTGTCTCAGACAGAACCTCCTCCTCATTATCAGGACCGCCAATGCTCAGTGCAGTATGAGCCACATGATGTTCCTCCATGCTTTGCAAAAGTAAAGGCAGAACCTAAGTTGCATGTTGTGGAAACTCATTTCTCAAACACAGAGGCAGTCTACAAAGCTCAACTTGCTGATTTTTGGTGTGTTTTTTTTCTCCAGACCTCTAGGCCACAAATGGAAGTCAACTTGTCCCTGGATGGGGAGGGTGGGTATCACTCACAGGAGAAGGGACAGAAAAGAAGCAGTCTACTGTGGACTATATGGCACCCATCCACCACCCTGTCACTGAACATAATAATAATAATAATAATAATAATAATAATAATAATAATAATAATGATAATAATAATAATAATAATAATAATAATAATAATAATAATAATAATACATGGAACTTGTATAGCGCTATATCTTGTAAAAACAAATCAAAGCGCTTGCATTCGACCTACACAACACACAAGCAATCAACAGCAATTTACAGTTTTAACAAATTCGAATGTACACTCACTCGCATGCACACACACACACACACACACACACACACACACACACACACACACACACACACACACATACACACACATACACACATACACACACACACACATACACACACACACGCACGCACGCACGCAGCATGCGCGCGCACACACACACCTATAAACGTTATACACTTTGGCAGGTAGATGTTGAAGGCAGGACAGGATTGTACGGCGTTTTCATTTCAATTTTCTGTTTTGTTTTTAAAATATGGGACAGGCGTTCCTTGTGCAGCGGTGACATTAACATATGTTGATAGCCTGTTTAATACCCTTTATTTTGGTACCAAATTTGATATGAATGTGTAAGAATATATTTATATAAATAATGTAAATTAACCTCACCCCCTAAATATTTTCCTTCTGAAGGGTTACCATATTGAATTGCTTGTATATCCTGAAATAACCTGGTTACATGAGGGTAACATATACCATAAATCGTTAAAATAAACAAAGTTTCAGAAAAATGCACCCATAAATCCCCCCAGGGGGGGGAGGGGGGTCTACGGAGGGACCAAGGTCTATTACGATCTTCCAGGGCAACGTCAAGTGCAGACCTGCCAGTGCCTTAATTCCCTTCGTGTATATACACCACACGCAAAAGATCAAATACGCACGTTAAAGATCCTGTCACTCATGTCAGCGTTCTGCAGGTTATGGAAATACGAGCATACCCAGCATGCATTCCCGAAGACGGAATGCGGCTACCTTCATGGTAGTTGGGGGGGGGGGGGGGGGGGTTGCATACGCAAAATTTCACCATTGGTGAAACATCGGAGGTCTAGCCGAGGACGAAGAAAAGAAAACATTTTATGAAGAACCCAGTCACACTGGTTGTGTAGGCGTTATGAACCTCATAGAAAAATGAAGACGAAGGAAGGAGAGTTGTAGGGAATAGAACGATGCCTTTTGTCTTTTACTGAAATCCCCGCTGGGGCGTTGATTTAAAAGAACTCGAGAAAAAAAAAAAAAGAAGTGTACTGTTTAACAAGACAGCTGATAATTATGTGGAAAGACTCTTTAATTAACATCTGGGCTGAGAGTGAGAGAGTGTTGCTTCTTCCAGCATGCCTTGTTGAGGGTACAGTCGGTTGTTGTTGTTTTTTTGTTTTTTGGTCCCCCTAAAGGTGGGGGGGGTTGCTACTTGAGCGCATGGAGATAATAATTATCTGTGACAGGAGCAGCACCACCCATAACTTTTTAAAATTTGTATCAGTATTGCATCCATTTCCCTTTAAGTATGGCTTTTTTTTTTGGCTTTTTTTTGGGGGGGCAACTCTTTTGTTGCATTGGGACCTTTTACGTAGTTGAATATGTGTTGCGCACGGTACCACGACATGGTGTCATTCAAGCTGTACAGTGGATGGAGGAAAGGATGGGGTTCAAAGAGGGACCCGAACCTGCGACTCCTTGCCTTCTAGATGGGAGCACTACCCCTAGACCACCAATCCACAGGTCACAGATACTCTTGATGCTTGTAAGGATTCCTTTTTTTTATCTTTACATCTTATAAAGACAGTTTTGAAAGGTTTGAAAGTTGTGTTGAAGTGTGTATAACACAATAGTGAATCGGATAATTATTGGAACACCCCCCTCCCTGCTAGTGGGGATGTCAGGGGGTCTGTCAGTATAATTTATAAACAACACCTTCACCTTCTAGAAATTCTGTGTTAGGAACTCCCTCTCTTCTGTCCTCTCTTTGTTTCTGCCTTTTTCCTTTGCCTCCTGCCACCTCCTTCTCGTTTATTTTCAGCTTTCTTAGTTCATTCTCCTGCTTTTTTTCCATTAAGAAGTAAAAATTCTCTTCCACGCCAAAGTTAGGTGTGCTGGGCATGATTTGTCAGGTGCTTAACTGCAGCGCAACTTAGTTTCGCTTCTGTGACAGACAGCAATAGTTTCTGTCAGAGCCTTCGACGAAAAAGAATATACAAAAAATATATCCAAAACAAAACAGAGTAAAATGTTTGGGAGAAAGAAAACATCAGTTTCTTTTTAGAGATTCATAATAAACTTAACAGAGTTTACTTTTCTTTTTTTTCTTCTTTTTTTGGGGGGAGTGGGGGGTATTTTTTTATGTTGCTTGTTTTTTAATTATTGATGATGATTTTTGTTCGTTCTGGGGGATATGCCTTTTTTTTTATTGGGGGGGGGGGGTATGTTTTGGTGGTGATGGTGTACACAGATCCGGACTAAAATGACTTGACTTACTTGACTTATGCCTGTGGATTCCCGTGGGAACATAGGGCCACAACAATACTCCTCCAACGGACTCGGTTCTGGGAGATCCTCTTCAGCTCGGCCCCTGTCATTCCGGCTGCTTTCGTCTCTGCTTCAATGCTTCTGCGCCAGGTCTGTTTTGGTCGGCCTACTTTCCGCTTCCCTTGTGGATTCCAGTCAAGGGCCTGCCTGGTGACATCTGAAGCAGGCTTGCGGAGCGTATGGCCAATCCATCCCCATTTCCTTTTCTTGATCTCCGTGTCAATTGGAGCGTGTCTGGTCCTGTCCCATAGTTCTTCGTTTGAGACTACTTCTGGCCACCTGATACCAAGGATGTTCCTAAGACATCTGTTGGTAAATGTCTGGAGTTTGTGGGTGTTGGTCTTTGTCACCCGCCAGGTTTCTGAGCCATACAGTAGGACCGACTTGACATTGGTGTTGAATATCCGGATCTTTTTTTTTTTTTTTTTTTTTTTAATAATCCAAATATACATTACATTTCAAATGATAGCAACATTTACAATAAACCAGATATATACTACCGGATCTTGTTGTGGAGTGAGAGGGATGTTGATCTCCAGATTGGGCGAAGGGTGTTGAAGGCATGACGTGCTTTATTTATTCGGCACTTGATGTCTTCGTCCGTTCCCCCATCTTTACTAACGACACTGCCCAGGTAGGTGAATTTGTCGACTTCTTTGATGTTTTCTTGGTGTAGTCGCACTGGGTCTTGTTTCTTGTTGTTCACCCTCATGACCTCCGTCTTCTTGATGTTGATTTGGAGGCCTATTTTATCGGCTTCCTCCGCAACATGACATAGCTTCTCTTGTGCATCTCCGGACTAAAATACCATCACCAAATTAGTAAATAATTTAGACACCAATGATGTTAAGTTAAAAACAAATAGTTTTTAAAATCGGTAACAACAACAACAAAAATACGAGAGGAAGAAAGGTAAAAACCTATAATTTTCAACAACAACAACAAAGTGATTGGGGTGGGGGGGGGGGGGGGGGGACACACAAATTGCATTTTGTTGATGAATCCCCA
>CM060329.1:39843619-39851119 GCA_030674155.1 Stramonita haemastoma | reverse complement strand
ACAATTGTTAGTTGTCTGTGGTAAGGACCAAGGCAAAGAACCTGGAATTTTCTTGTTGCTTCCTCTCCTTTTTCATGTAAACTGTCGCTTGAATTTTTTTTTAAATCATTATTCCCATTCATATAATGTTATGCCTATATCCCTGAAGTCCGAATGCGGCTACTTAAATGGTGATTGGTGGGGAAGGGGGGGGGAGCGGTCGCCCCTCCGAGCTCTAGGTGAGGAACGTAGATGTGTGTGTGTGTGTGTGTGTGTGTGTGTGTGTGTGTGTGTGTGTGTGTGTGTGTGTGTGTGTGTGTGTGTGTGTGTGTGATTCCAAAATCTGTTAACCTTTTGTGAACGGTTGCACGCGTGTGAATGTTACGGATGCAAACGCTTTGATTTGTCTCTTTACAAGATTCAGCGCTACACAAATTCCATATATCGTTATTGTTGTTGTTGTTGTTGTTGTTGTTATTATTATAAAAATGCACAGATACATGCGTAAATACAGGGTACATCCATCCATCCATCCATGCTTACCATACCATACTATACCAAACTATACCGAGCTGTACCATACCATACCATACCACACCACACCAAACGACTTCATACCATACCATACCATATCTTGATGATGATGCTGATGATGGTGTTGGTGATAATGATGATAGTAATAGTAATAATAATAATAAATAATATATGAAATCTAGATAACGCTGAATCTTGAAAAGCAAGCATATCAAAGCACTTGCATCCAAAACATTCAGACGCGTGCATCCGTTCACAGAAGATTAACATACTTTCAATATAAGCGCGCGCGCGACACACCACACACACACACACACACACACACACACACACACACACACACACACACCACACACACACACACACACACACACACACACACACACACACACACACACACACACACACACTCACACACACAGGGAGAGGGAGATAGACACAGCGACAACAAAGAGATAGAGAGACAGACAGACTGAGAGAGGGTGAGAAAGCGGAAACTTAACTTCTCACTCCATCATCATCATCGTCATCATCATCATCATCATCACCATATCATCATCATCATCATCATCATCATCATCAACAACAACAACATCATTAAACACATCGAGTACAATCACAAACCACCACCCGGATAATCCCCTTTCACCCCACGACAGCCTCGCAGCACTGATCCCCGCTCTGGAAGCTCGTGCGCGAGTCTGTCTCCATAGAAACCGGCAGCCGCTTCCTGGGGAATGCCAGCGGGTAGGCCTAACGAACGACCCCGAAGTGGCAGCAAGCAAGTGATGACGAGTGGCGGTGACGCCATAGGGGGCCCCCCCAAGACGTTTATGGGCAATAAGCGAGATTCCCTCTCTCACCTGCCCGGACGGATATCGAACACTAGGGTTGACGCGGAAACGGTCTATAAATACATGACGTGGGTCGTCTGCTGGGTGGCGGACTGCTGCCTATAAAGCCTGAAACGCGAGGCGCGCACCTGCCACCGCTTTTGAAAAACTTTCTGGCAGCGCTGCTTTGCCGGAGTAGTCTTTTACCAGGAAACTTTTTTTTGTTGTTCTTGTTTGTTGTTGGTTTGTTGTTCTGCGTGTTATACGTGTCACACAGTCGGTCGGGTTGAGTTTGAGTGCCGGTCAAGTTTGATCTAGAAAGAAGTCAGGAGCGAGTTGTGAGCTGTGGCAAGTGAGTGAGTTGGTTGGTTGTGTTGTGTTTATTGTTGTTTTGTTTTGAGTTGTTTTGATGTGGATACTGATGTAAGTGGGGTGGGGTGTGGGCATTGCTGCAGTTTGTTGGAGTGATAGTATTGATGTTGTTGTTATTACTGCTGCTGCTGCCGTTGCTGCCGCCACTGCTGATGATGAATGATGATGATAATGATGATGATGATGATGATGATGATTCGAAGAACTATAAGAATGATTTTTGTCTTATAAATCCCACTAATTACACGAAATTTTCATTTAATATGATATACAGATCCTCTCAAGCACTTGATCATAAATATGCTGGTGCTACTGCTGCTGCCGCTGCTGCTGTTGATGCTGAGTTCTGATGATGACGATGATGATGATCATTATGATGACGATTATGGTGATGATGATGATGGTATTGGTGATAATGATACTACAGTAGTAATGATAAACATAACGGCTGACTGATGATTAACCATACAGCAATGCTGAAGACTAGATGTGGACAAAGAAAATGAAAAAAGCTGTAGTCATAATGATGACAGTAAAACGAATTGTATATGGGAGGAGGGGGGGGGGGGGCACACAAGGATAAATCTAATATTTTCAAATCGCAGCTGCAGCAGCAGCAAGAATTGCTAGAAACAGAGACATAGAACCAATTCTGGCCAGCATTTTTTGTTTGTTTGTTCTTCTTTGTTATGTGCTTTGTTTATTTTAAGACTCCCTTGTTTGTGCGTGTGTTCGCTTGCTGTACAACAGTTTTCAGTTTGTTCGTTCAGTCGTTCTTTTGATTCACAGTCGTTTGCCCGTTCGGTCAGTTTTCTTCTACTGCTAAAGGATTCAGTTATCAAGTATGTGCCCTAGTACTTTTGATTTCCGAATTGTTTTCATCGTGATCACTATTAGTCTTTCCTCATTACTGTGGATCAGTGGTTTAGAGGTAACACACCTGCCTATAAAGCGAACAGTCCGGGTCGAAGTGTGTGGGGTACGATCCCCGTTTTTGACTGAAACTTTTTCCTCATCCACTAGACAGTGAGTGTTGGTCTGGGTGCTAGTCTTTCGGGTGAGGCGATAAACCGAGGTCACTGTGTAACACATGTTCAGCCCACGTAAAAGAACCCATGGTAACAAGAGTTGACAAAATTCTGTAGAAAAAAAAGCCACTCTGGCAGGGAAAGAAATACACATGCAGACCAGAAAAGAAAAAGGAATGGGTGGCGCTGTTCTTATGGCGACGCGCTCTCCCCGGGGAGAGCAGCCTGAATTTCACACAGAGAACTCTCCTGTGACTTTAGTGGTATATAATACAAACAATATACATCATCTTTCATCATCATATCATCATCATCATCATCATCATCTCTCGTTTCCATATCCCCTTTCCTGCTTCTCTCTCCTTCCATTATCGTTATCATCGTTGTTCTTGTACTTCTTCGTCTTTACCTCTTCTTCTACTTCTTATCTTCTCCTTCATCATCATTCCTCCTCATCTTCTCTCTCTCCTTCTTCTTCTTCTTCTCTACTTTTTTTTTGTTTTGTTGTTGTTGCTTGTTTTTTTTGTTTGTTGTTGTTGTTTTCTTTCTTTTCTTCTTCTTTCTTTTCTTCTTCTTCTTGTGTTGTGTTCTTCTTACTGTTGTTGCTGTTTTGTTGTTATTGTTTTGTTGTTCTCTTCTTCTCCTCTCCTTTTCTTTTTTTTCTTCTTCTTCTTCTTCTTCTTCTTCTTCTTCTTCTTCTTCTTCTTCTTCTTCTTCTTCTTCTTCTTCTTCTCTTGGCGTACTCTCAAAACTTTGCAGGCAGTAGTCTTGAGCTAGGTATATTCGCCTCTCATCCATAACCATTGGCCAAAGCTGGGTGGTCTCGTTGGAAAGACAGGCTGTGTTGTTTTAACGTGTGGGTAAAGTGTTAGGTATGTGTTCCTACTCGGTATCTCGGTTCATCATTTTATTCGGGGCACCCGCGTTATAGGTAAATGGAACGAATGCTGCTAACCCCAGAGTTTAAATAAAACGAACCCATCAACAACAACAATAAAAACGAAAATAAACGAATTTCTTAAACGGACACCTGACTTGTTTCGACAAGACTCAGTTCTAATCCCCAGGTGGTGTGTGTGTGGGGGGGGGGGGGGGGGGGGGGGGGGGGGGGGGGGGGGGTTGTAGGGCTGTTTTTTTTCTTCTTCTAGTTTATGTTAATGGCATTGAGGAAGGTGCCGACTAAAGAAAAAAGACTAATAAAAAGTTTGACACACGACACAGTGTAACACTGGCCCTTAATAACCCAGAAATTCTTGTCAGATCTAGAAGGTGAAGTGAATTGTTTGAGTTGGAAAATGAAATCTGATAAACACACACAACACACACACACACACACACCACACCACACACACACACACACACACACACACACACAGCAGCACACAGCAGCACCACACGCACAACAACCGCACGTATGCACACACACATGTATGCACACACGAATGCACGCACTCAACGCGCACATACACCGGCGCGCGCCGCTTAAAATTCAAACGAAATGTTAGAATATCTTTTAAAATTTTTTTAAATTTTTATTCAGTAATATCTATATCCCCCCCCCCCCCCCCCCGTTTCCTCCACAAAATGACAATGTTGGCTGCTATTTCAAAAGGTAAACAATAAAAGCAATGAACAAGTAAAAGTATTCATTTGTCCTAAATAAATTATTTCTAGCCTAAATCTCGTGCAATTGTACATGAAGGGTTTTTTTTTTGTTTTGTTTGTTTTTTTTTTTGTTTTTGTTTTTTGTTTGTTTTGTTTTTGTTTGCTGCCTCGTCTTCAGTGCGCCACAGAATCAGACACTTTTCTTTCATTGCATGACAATCAATGACAATAAGGAAGATGTAACAATGCTGCTATGGAAGTGCATATGCTTTGAGACTTCGTGACAGGGCTGTACTCTACGCTTCCTATCATGATATATCCCAGCGTCAACCGGGCCCGAGATACAGACACTTGCAGTGTTGCTCAGGTAATTGAAGCATCACTTTAAAAAGAGTGCATCCATAAAATTGATGAAGATGGACTATGTGGTTCCAGTCTTCCTAAAAAGACAACAGCATATTCACTCTGGCAGGAGCTGGCCGGAGTCCTAAAAAATTCCTTTGACTTATGGGATTCGAAACCACGACCTTCCAGTCCGTAACCCAAAGGGGTAACTAACCCCTACGCCAACACGCTGGTTGAAGTACATTTGCTTGATTTTGTTTAGTTGTTTGTTATCTTTTTAGAAATCATCTCCATATTTTTTTTTCAAGCATGTTGATTACAGTGCTAGGGAAAGCGCTTTTTTTTTTACATTAAAAATGTACACAAAATGTTTACATGGTCCTCTTCACTAAAGGCTTAGTACATCCGTGGACTTTACATTTGTTGAGTCGTCAGCATTTTCTCCGTGAAAAAAAGAAAGGAGAATGAGTGAAGGAAGGAAATATGAAATGTCTTTAATTTTGTAGTGAATGGACATTCGGCTAGTGGGAAGAAAAATATGAATGAATTTCCCCCGATATTCGGCTAGAGCTCCGAGGTTCACCAATGGTGAGACTTTGTGTGCGCGATCGTTTTTGTCGACCATTAAGGAAGCTACATTCCGACTTCAGGGAAGAATAAATGAAATCCATAAATGATTTGATTTGTTACACAGTGGTCTGACATCAGTTGTAAAGAAAAAAAAACTTTAAAAAAATTCGTTCATTCATTTCAGCCATAATTATTCGGTACAATACGTTGTGCCTGGTCTTCTCCTGTGCTTGTAACTCTGCAGCAGGTCTGCCCGCTGGCCTCAGCCACACATTCCCACTTCAGGTCAAGCTCATCGGACAGTTTAAAAGAAACAATTTTCAACTTTGCATGAAAAAAGGCAGGTGAATGGGCTGGGTAGGCAGAAAATTGGCAGGAGAGGGAGATGAGAAGAAAGACCAAGACAAAGGGAGTGATAGACAAGGGGAAATTTATAGCACAGAACTCCAGAAAGTAGGGATGCTATTTATACTGAAAGGGTCCCCGGCATTCACAGGACAGGTGTTCATTCATTCAACTGTTACAGTTGTAATTGTAATGGGAAAAAAAGGAAGATTGTGTGTCACGTGAACTCATGCTTTTTAGGCTACCTTGAAGATAACCAGTCTCCTGTTTTCTGTGTTAATTAAGCCAACCTGCTTAGCATGTTGTTACTCTGAGCGTCTGTTTGTCTATTTTGTTTTCTTTCTGATTACATGATTATAATTATAGAGTCTGGTTTAATGGAACCGACACCTCAGCGGCGACTCAGGTAGGTAACTCCAGCAGATGACGCAAGGTGCTTTGATCTTCTTCGGGGTGGGGAGATATTATGCGGGTTTCCCCGCCTGATTTATAGGATTGCATTATAAAAATTCCTTGTGTAATTGAATGGTTTATGTTATGAGTGTTTTCACACGCCCACATCTGCAAGGTACGGTTATTATTAAATTTCATCTACCCCAAGGATTGAGGGGTGGGGTGGGGGGGTCTTGAAATAAAATCTTCCCCTATGGGGATTTTAGGGGCATATCAGCATCATAACATGATCACCTTCTGGAAATTCTGTGCTAGTAATTTCCTCTTTTCTATCCCTCTCTTAGTTTCTGCCTTGTTCCCTTTCTTCCCGTCACCATCAGATTGTCTTTTTTTCCCTTCTTGGTCTTTTCTCCTGCCTTCCCCCCCCCCCCCCCCTCCTAGAAAGACTTAAAACATACCATTTCACTCCCTTCCCAAAGTCCGATGCGCTCGGGCTGACTTGTCAGGCGCTGAACGGCAGCGCAACGAATTTTTGCTCATATTACAGACAACGAAAGTTGCTGTCTTAGCGTTCAGCAAGGAGGAGGAGGAGGAAGAGAAAGAAGAAGAGAAGAAGAAGAAAAGAAAAGAAGAGGAGAGGAGAGGAGAGGAGGAGGGAGGAGGGAGAGAAGAAAAGAAGAGAAGAGAGAAGGAGAGAAGGGAGAGGAAGGAGGAGGAGGAGGAGAGAGGAGGAGAGAAGAAGAAGAAGAAAAGAAGAAGAAGAAGAAGAAGAAGAAGATCTATGTATTTGGTGACATAGTATAAAATTCAACAGTTAAGTAATCATACTCTGAAAAGAACTAACAGTAGATTTTACATAAAGAATGAAATATAGGTGGAAGGGGGGTGGGGTGGTTATAATAATCTTTGCAGTGATTCACTCTTACTATGCTCTGCAGTGTTGGAAATTCAGTGCTAGCAATATATCCTCTTTTCTGTCACTCTCTTTTGTGGACTTTTTTCCCTTTCTTTTGTCTTTGGTTTCTTTGTTTGGGGGGGGGGGGGTTGCTTTCTTTCTTTTTCTCTCTAGGGGGGAGGTGGGGGTTGTCATTTCTTTCTTGTGTGTTTTGTTTTGTGGATCTTCTATGTTTTGTAGGGAAATTTTCTCTGACAGATCTGATAATGTAGGCAGTGTACAATGGTGATAATGATGATGATAATATGTTGATGATGGTTGTGGTTGTTGTGATGATGATGATGATGATGATGATGATGATGATGATGGTTATTGTTATTGTTTCTTTTTATCATTATCACTTTTGGGTTGGAGCTGTTTCACTTGGTTGGAAAGATGGTTAGCTGGATGGATGGATGCTCCTATGCTATTTTATTTTCTATTGAATATAATTATTTCATATGTATCATTGATCTTTTCATCTTCAGGTGGGGAAGGGTGGGGTGCTCTTATTGATTTTATAATGGAGTATGAGAAACCCACGGCGAGGAAATATTGTGGG
>CM060329.1:39820527-39843519 GCA_030674155.1 Stramonita haemastoma | reverse complement strand
ATTTCTTTCTTTGTATTGTATTTGGTTTTAGTTTTGTTTTCGTTGTGTTTTATTTTTGTTGCTTTTTTTTTTGGGGGAGGGGGGGGGGAATTGTGTTCGGATTTGGGGGGGGGGGGGTGTTTGTTTTTGGGTGGGTGTGTTTTTTCCTGCCTGTTTACCGAATTGTCTCGTTTTTATTGCTTATCATTAACCAAAATCAACACCTTAGATCGTAACTTAACTCCACAATGTACCGGCACTTGCACGATACCTAAACTAAACATTCTCTCTTTTTCTCTCTCTCTCTAAAAACACCAGCAGCCCTGAACATGGACTCGAACATCACGCTGTGGCAGTTTCTGCTGGAGCTGCTGCTGAGCAACCAGCACCAGAGCATCATCCACTGGACCAACACGGAGGGCGAGTTCAAGCTGGTGAACGCCGAGGAGGTGGCCAAGCTGTGGGGCCTGCGCAAGAACAAGCACAACATGAACTACGACAAGCTCTCCCGCGCCCTGCGGTACTACTACGACAAGAACATCATCAAGAAGGTCATGGGCCAGAAGTTCGTCTACAAGTTTGTCTCCTTCCCCGAGATTGTCAAGACCGAGACGAAGGTAAGGTGGTGTGTGTTGTGGGGGGGGGGGGGGGGGGGATGTGTGTGTGTGTGGAGGGGGTGTTTATGTGTGTGGTGCGTGTTTGTGTGTGTGTGGTTGTTTTAGGGGAGGGGGGCCTCTGTGTGTGTGTGTGTTGTGTTGTGTGTTGTATTGTGGTGTGTTGGGGGGGGGGGGGGATAGGGGGTTGTGTGTGTGTGGGAATTTGAATTTCAAGAGGTTTGGGGGGGTTTCTTGTTTTGTGGTTTTATTGGAGAGAGGGGCAGGGTTCCATGAGTACTCAGTAGGGAAACAGTGTGAAAGTTTTTTTTTGTTATGTTTTGTTATTGGGTTTTTTGTTGTTGTTTTGAGGGGTCTCTCTTTCTTGCTTGCTTTTATCCCTGAAAGGGGTGGTGTGGGGGGTATGGGTTACACATAATAGTGAGAGGTGTGAACTCAGTGCAAGTATGTTGTGTTGTGTGTGTGTGCTCTTTCCAATTGAGGTATGTCATGGTGTAGATTGCTGGTGTTAAATGTACACCTATAGGTATAATTGTTATTTTCGTACAGTAACAAATTAGCCAGCACGGTCCAGATAATTATTGCCTCTGGTCCGTTTTATTCTTAATAATTTAGGTCATTGATAGCCTGATTGTATACCATAATGTGCCAAAGTTTCTTTTCTCCTTTTTTTTCCCCCTTTACTATTTTTTCTCTACCTCTTCTTTTATTTCTTGTCATTCTTCTTTCTTCTTCATTTTCTTTTTTTCTTCTTTAATTTTTTTGTTCTTTTGTCTTTGTTTCCTCTCTCTCTTCTTTTGTCTTCTCTCTCTCTCTCTCTCTCTTCTCTCTCTCTCTCTCTCTCTCTCTCTCTCTCTCTCTCTCTCTCTCTCTCTCTCTCTCTCTCTCCCCCCCCCTCTCTCTCTTCTCCTCTCTCTCTCTCTCTCTTCCTCTCTCTTCTCTCTCTCTCTCTCTCTCTCTCTCTCTCTTCTCTCTCTCTCTCTCTCTCTCTCGGAATTATAATATCTTTTCAAAGGAAATGAACTGTGATGAAGGAAGTCGACTTTTACCATTCTGCTAAAAGAGCTGCATAATTTATTTCCGAGAATTAGGTGTAAACAAAAGTTCAAAGATTTGACAGGCAGTATTGGGACATGGTGTCTAGCTCTTCTGGCTGTCTCTGTCCATCTCTCTCCCTCCTCCCCCCTCTCTGTCTCTCTCTTTTCTCTCTCTCTCTCTCTCTCTCTCTCTCTCTCTCTTCTTGTCTGTCTGTCTCTCTCTCTCTTTGCCTCTCTCTCTCTCTCTCTTTGCCTCTCTCTCTCTCTCTCCTCTCTCTTTCTCTCTCTCTCTCTCTCTCTCTTCTCTCTCTCTCTCTCTCTCTCTCTCTCTCTCTCTCTCTCTCTCTCTCTCTCTCTCTCTCTCTCTCTCTCTCTCATTGCCTCTCTCTCTCTCTCTTTGCCTCTCTCTCTCTATTTGCCTCTCTCTCTCTCTCTCTCTCTGCCTCTCTCTCTCTATTTGCTCTCTCTCTCTCTCTCTCTCTCTCTCTCTGCCTCTCTCTCTCTCTCTGCCTCTCTCTCTCTCTCTCTTTGTCTCCCTCCCCCCCCCCTCTCTCTCTCTCTCTCTCTCTCTCTCTCTTCTTTGCCTCTCTCTCTCTCTCTCTCTCTCTCTCTCTCTCTCTCTCTCTCTCTCTCTCTCTCTCTCTCTCTTTGCCTCTTCTCTCTCTCTCTCTTTGCCTCTCTCTCTCTCTCTCTCTCTCTCTCTCTCTCTCTCTCTCTCTCTCTCTCTTCTCTCTCTTCTCTCTCTCTCTCTCTCTGTCTCCCTCGCCCCCCCCCTCTCTCTCTCTCTGTCTCTCTGTCTCTCTGTCTCTGTCTCTGTCTGTTCTCTCTCTCTCTCTCTCTCTCTCTCTCTCTCTCTCTCTCTCTCTCTCTCTCTCTCCTCTCTCTCTCTCTTCTTCCTTCCCTCCGTCCTTTGTATAATGAAACAAAGAAACACGAACTGTAACAAAAGGAAGTCGAATCTTTCCTTTCCTCTCCAGAACTGCATAATTCATTTCCTAGAAATGCCAGTAACAAAAGTGCACACACACGGACCGATAGTGTTGCGATTATATTGGGTTTTTTAACACTCTGACTGACTCTCTGTCTCTTGTCTCTCTGTCTTCTGCTCTTGTCTCTCTGTCTCTTGTCTCTCTGTCTCGTCTCTCTGTCTCTCTGTCTGCTTCTCTCTCTCTCTCTCTCTCTCTCTCTCTCTCTTCTCTCTCTCTCTCTCTCTCTCTCTCTCTCTCTCTCTCTCTCTCTCTCTCTCTCTCTCTCTCTCGCTGAAGAATTAAAGTAATACAAACTGTGAAGGGAGTCGAGTATTGCATGAGTATTGCCTTTCGGCTAAAGAACTATTAATTTATTTCCTAGAAGAAATGAGTGTAACAAAAGAAGTTGAAGCACTGATGGGTAGTATTTCTATTGCATAGATCCTGGCTTCTCTCTCTCTCTCTCTCTCTCTCTCTCTCTCTCTCTCTCTCTCTCTCTCTCTCTCTCTCTCTCTCCTCTCTCTCTCTCTCTCTCTCTCTGCCTGTAACATAGTGCACATAATTATTTTTATATAGATCTAAATGCGATATGGATTTGGTAAGCAGAGAGAGAGAGTGTGTGTGTGTGTGTTTAGAGGGGGGGGGGGGGGGGGTGTTTAAACGACATACCGTTTTCTTCTCTTAAATAAGACAGGGGCAATAATGAAAAAAAAAATGGGGGGGGGGGGGGGTATTGAGATTTGCCTCAGACTTAAGTGTTTGTTTGTTTGTTGGGTTTTTTTTTTGGGGGGGTCTCTCTTCCTTATGTTTTCAATCTACCCTCCTGTGTCCCTGACTCTCGTATGTATAGATTTAGGGGAAGGGCGGAAAGACTGACCCATTCTTGTAGTAATTTTTTCTTTATATGTTGTTTATGATGATATGTTCAGTTTGGTTGGTTGGTTTAGATAAGTATTTTTTTTCTCTGTTTTTGTACGTGTGTGTGTGTTGTGTTGTGTTGTGTGTGTTGTGGTGTGTGTGGGTGTGGTGTGTGTAGGGAGGGAGGGAGGGAGGGAGGAAGTATTTTGGTTTTGTTTGGTAATTTTTGTCTTTGTAAAAAAAATTGGGGCAGCATGTCAACTTAACAATGCTCAACCCTAGTAGAACGACAGGAGGGAACCCAACACCCCCAATCCCCCCTCAGAAAAAAAGAAGAATTGCATTGAGGCAACGAGCGAAGGTGGTGTGTGCTGTGCAGATCCCCTTCAAGGTGAAGATGGAGTCCATCGCCCAGGAGCGGTACGGCCAGCAGGTGATGCCCCACTTCGCCTCCTACAACGCCAACGACATCAAGTCCTCCGCCCGCCAGGCCGCCCAGTGGCACTCCGCGCGCCGCTGCCGCTGCCGCCGCCAACAACAACACACAACCACCACCCCTCGGACAGACCCTCCGTGGAGGACAGCATCGCCGCCCACGAACACGCCCGCCGGGAAAGCGCCCTGCTTAGACGCAGTCGCAGCCGAAGTGCTTCGCCCTTGGAGCTGACGACGAAGAGAGACCCCCACCGACGCCCGGACAGCAATGGCAGTCACGGCAGCATCCACAGCCATTCGGAGAGGGAGAGAGAGCGGGAGAGGGAGAGAGAGCGGGAGAGGGAGCGGGAGATACGCCGGGAGAGGGAGAGGGAGCGCGAAAGTTACCGCGAGAGGGAGAGGGACCTCTTCCGCGAGCGCGAGTTCCAGAGGGAGAGAGAGAGGGAGATGCTCCTCAGGGAGCGCGAGAGGGAGCACGAGAGGGAGACCCGAGAAAGCTACCGGGAACGGGAGCGGGAAGTGTACAGAGAGCCGGAAAGAGACAGCTACCGCGAGCGGGAAGGGGAGAGCTTCCGAGAGCGGGAGAGGGAGCGCGAGGAGGCGCGCGAGCGTCACTACGAGAGCGCCGCCCACCGAACGTCGCCCGTGAACCCGCCGACCTTCAGCGCCATCATCACCACCACCTCCTCCTCCACCTCCTCCAAACCCAAGCCCTGCCCCATCATCCTGGCTCCCACGGCGGTCTCGCCTGTCCCGCCCCGGCTCATCCTCAGCTGCCGCAAGTTCCGCCGTCTTCGGCCCTGGCCGCCGCCGCCGCCGCCGCACCTCGGTCACCATGGCGACTCACTGCCCCATCCCCTCCCCCACGGCCAAACACCCGCTGCACCCCATGTCGTCCCTCAGCGGCAGCTTGCATACCCCGCTGTTCCTGTCGAGCCCCATGCTGGGCGGGCCTCGAACCCCCAACCCCATGCTCCACTTCTGGTCCTCCCTCAGCCCCGCCGTCACCCTCTCGCCCCGCCTGGGGTCGGCCACCGGTGCTTCCGCCTTCCAGTTCCCCAGCTACCCCACCCTGGCCTACTCCCCCATCGTGGCCTCCTTCCCCCACCCCCTGGACACCCGGGTATCGTGCCCTCACCCACCTCTCGCAGCATCCCCGTCTTATGACAAAAATAGCGGGGGGCAGGCTTGCTGGAAGTGGCGGCGGGTTGAGGCGAGGCGAGGACACAGCTAGCAGTAGCGGCTTGGTTCAAGTCATTGTCATCATCTTCCTTGGACGCTTGGTTAGGCTACAACTCCACGGACAGCAGGCTTGTACTTCAGAGTTCCTTTGACCCCAGTCATGAGCACTGAGGCTGGCTGGTGTCTCCTGCGCCAGGATCCATGCCAGCTAGCCCTCAACGCTAAACTGTGACTGTTTGCTGTGACCGTTGTGACGACGAAGACAGGCCCGCTCCGAGAAAAGACAGCAAAAAAAAAAAGCATGGCTCAATATATGTTGACTTTTTAAACTGAAAAAAGCCATTGTATGAATCAAGGTGCCTGAAGACTAAAAGACTTTAAGCAGAGTGGTTTGTCTGTATCATCTATAACAAGGGCTACACTACATGGCCTGATAATGGTGTGAACTTTGTTTTTCCCTTGGACACATACCCTCATAATCCTGTACAAATCGTCTGCCTTTTTTTTTTTTTTTGGTCTGACTCCGAACTTAACTACATCACTCCTTTCACGAGCAGTTTTTCCCAACTGTGATACGTTTCGTTGAGATTGTTTTTGCTTTGGATGAACAAACATTCATCAGGTAGTTAAAAAAAAGTTACGAAAACTTCTAGAAGGGTTGACAACAAGACTTATGTGCCTTGCAATATTTTCTCAGCATATCACAACTTCAAGGACAACTTTTATATTATGTTGTGAACGAAAAAAAACAACTGAAGTGCTTAGGCAAAAAAGAAGATTAAGATTTTTTTGGTGTGGGTTGGAGCTTGTCAAAACACTCCTTCTTTCTGAGAATTATCGAGTGCGGCATATTTTTGCCGTATTGTTGATGAAAGTGTACAGTACGTGTTTGTTCTTTAACCTTCGGCACTGGCAGGGTAAATTAACGATTTTGTGTTGTTGATTTGTTTGTTTTGTTTTGTCGTTTTTGTTCAGTTTGCCTATGTTTTGTTGTTGTTTTGTCTTGTCTTGAACACGACCATCCCTGCCTTCGGTTTTGCCGATGTACTGTTGTAGTTTTTGAAGAAGATATCTAACCTGAGAAGAAATATCTTAATTTGGAGTTCATCAGCAACTGTTGATGTGTAGTGTGTTGTAGTTTCAACGATACAGTCAGAAACTGCTAAATAAGAGAGGAGAGAGGCGTGGATTTGGATTTGTGCGTGGGTGCATGTGAGTATTCAATATTGTAGATAGTAAATAACAAAGCGCTAAGAAAAAAACAGCCCAAACATGACCTGTATTTTAATCAGGCACCAGCTTTTAAATGATGAATTATTCCCAGAACGGTCCATTTAAGATTACTCATTGCTTTTTTTCTGATTAAATCTTACAAAGTTTTACAAAGGTGAATTCCAGTAAATAAAAGCGTTTTCATCAATTTCATAGTCACTCTCTGTTTTTGCTCAACTAAAAAAATTTTTTTTTATATCAGACATACTTATTACTTAGGTCTAGATCTACTTCTTAGCGTTTGTAACCGGTCACTTTTAAGCATCGCACTCTTTTGCACATCTTTTTGTCTTAACTCCTTTATAACTTTTCAAATTTTATTCGTCCTGTTGTTGAAAAGTCTGGGGGGTCATGTTTGGGAGGTTTTATCTAAAGCATGTATACATGTGTAAACCTACAAATGTGCCTACTACCCCCACCCCCCTCCCCTGTCCCCCCAAACACACACACACACGCACACACACAAATTGTGGCAGACTAGCAAGTGTGAATGAAATGTGATGAATCGGATAGCGGCGGCCAGGACGGCAGAGCACAGGGCCGGAACAATAGTGTGCATGCTCACAGAAGGCCCTAAAGCGCCAGGGGAGCTCAATCAGGGCTTGACAATGGCTACATCAGATTTGAAAGGGGGGCAAAGCCATTTGTCAGGGCAATCATCACAACGGTGATTGTGAAAACAATGGCGACAGGTTGACAACTCTGCCTTACTACCTACCCCCTTCCCCTGTGTGCCAGCAACGTGGCTCTGCATCTCCGTGGGAGGTTGGATTTTTTTTTTCTTTTTTGGAGGGGGAGGGGGTGTTGGGGGTGGAGGTGTTGTTTGGTATTGTTTCCGCTGCCATCACGCGGTGACCTTGTGATCTTTGTTCTGTGTGTGTGTGTCTGTCTGCAGGTTCTGTCTGTCTGGTTTGGTTCATTTGGTTCCCACCACAGGCTGTGTAACTCAAGTGTGTGCATGATGTTACAACACAGGCAAACAGGGTTCTTGTTTGTTTACAGTTTGTGTGCCTTTTTTTCCCCCAAGCATCTGAGAAACTATATCATGTTGATTTCTTGTGGGTCTTGGAAGAAGCACATAACTTTGTGAACAGATGTGAGTTACCAAGCAGGGTTGGGTTTTTTTTTGTTTGGTTGGGTGGTTGGAGCTGTTTTGGGTTGTTTTTTTTTAATATAGATTTTTAAGAAGGAACTACAGTTGAGACTACTAACAGGGTCTCTCCTGCGCCCACCCCCCTCCCCATCCTCTCCTTCTTGCTCCTTCCCCTCCCCACTGCCTTCTGTATTATTTATCTTAATAGTGATTGGCTGATTTCAACATTATGGTTTCTTGTTTATGCTACATGGAACAAAAACTAAAAAGAAAAAAAGAGCACAGTACGCAAAAGTAGCTGAAGTAATGACGGATAATGTGCACATGTTCAATCTTGGATTGACTGTTTTTTGTCACTTTTGTTTTCCTCCAAATGTATGTGATGTCAGGTGCTCATGTGGACAGTAAAATGAAGAAACTGGTCTTTTGGCTGTTGGTCAACGATTTTTTGTGGGTTTTTTTTTTTTTTTTTTAATCAGTTGACTTTCATATTAACACTATGACAACAGCTGGAGACAATTTGGCAGAGAAATCAATAGGTATCTGTGAACAGAATTGTGTGAATGTGTTTGTTGTTGACGCCTTTTCTTATGGGTTTAAGAAAACAGCTTTGCCATGCCTTAGTATTGAACGAAGTTTATATGTATTGTACATATTTTGTTGAAGCTAATGATTTAACTTCAGGAGACAACTTTTCAATTCTGACACAGCCGCCACCTGTAGAAGAAGGCAGAGCTATGAAATTGTAGATTTGGTTGTGAGAGAGCTATGTGTAGCGAGTATACTGTGCTGAAGACTTTTTTCCTAGAATATATAGACAGATAAGCCATACTTCTTCCCCCATTCCTGGTCATTTAGGGAATCATCAATCCTGTTTTTGTTTTCTTTCATTTTATTTATGAATTTAAGGGTTTAAACCTAGGGCCAAATACTGCCACCCAGCAACATTGATGAGGGCTACGCATCTAATAAAAAATACGCATGTTTGACCACAGGATTGATCATTTTGGGTTCTGTCATCTTCAATCTACTAGTGATACACTTGATTGATTGGTTCTTTCTTTCAAGTCTTCAATCTACTATGTGACGTGATTGATTGATAGCTTCTTTGTTTTAAGTCCTGCTTCACACATAGTTTTTAAAGACTAGCAACTGGGGGGAAACTTTTTGTCTAAGTGTCTTGTTAATGTTAGAGACATTTGATTTCCGACTGTATAGCTTGATACAAGACTTGTTGGGTTTTTTTGTTTCCATTTTGTAGATCCCCCCCCCCTTCCCCCTTTTATAAATTAAAAGGGATCGGAAGTTCAGAGCTCTGCTACACTGATATGCATAAAACATTTATTTTTTGTAGCCAAGAATACATTAATCAAAATAGGTCGAGCTTTTAGTTTGGCCGAGAGTAAACATGACAGAAAACAAAAACAAACAAAACTGTCAATCTGTTTAATTGGTCAAAATCGTTAGTTTGGCCAATAGAGAACGGGGGGGGGGGGGGGGGGGGGGGGGGGGGGGTTCAAATAAACAACCACCAACTTATCAATCTGTTATCATAAGAAAATGCCCTTGGTTGACATCAGAACTCACTTTTCCCCTTCCTTGACTACAATCAGACAGAAGAGAGAAGAATTTTCGTTCAAATTTGGGTAATGATTTAACCAAGCTGGTCTTTCGATAACTTTCTGAGAAAAAAGGACAAAGAAGCAAAGAGACAAGAGCTATGTTTGGTTTGATTAGTCATTCGGATTTATTTTGTCCCGTAAGGCCCAGCAGGTTAAAAGATATGTGTGCAAGTTATAGACTAGCTCTTATGAAGATATTCTTGTTCAAAGCACGAATCACCTGTTGCTCTCTCTCTCTCTCTCTCTCTCTCTCTCTCTCTCTCTCTCTCTCTCTCTCTCTCTCTCTCTCTCTCTCTCTCTCTCTCTCTCCCTTCTCTCCCTCCTGATCAAATTCGACCCCCCCCCCCCCCCAAAAAAAAAAAAAAAAGTCTATTGAAGCAATGATTCATTTCTCAAAATCGACCAGATCGCTTTTCATATCACACACATGTATGATTACAGAACACGCAAGGGGACTGTCACGGGACTATTATAGTTGGCCAAGAAAAAAAGAAATTGCACATACTTCTTTTTTTTTCTTTGGAAAATAAGTTGCGCGCTGTCGAGCAGAGAACATTAACAGCCATCCGGTTTGCCCCCACGAAGGCAAAACAGGGGCAGGCAGGAAATGAAACGTGTCAATGTTGAAAGGCATACGGCCATACGCCCCGACCCCCCGGGAAGGGAAGGCAAACACAGGGGGGTAGGAGCAGACCTACCCGAGACGGCCCAGGGCACAGAGCGAGGAGGGGGGAGGTTTGTTTAACTTATTCCGCTCTCTCTCTCTCTCTCTCTCTCTCTCTCTCTCTCTCTCTCTCTCTCTCTCTCTCTCTCTCTCTCTCTCTCTCTCTCTCTCTCTCCTGGGGTCCTTCTCCACGGAGCAACCTGTAAGAGCATTAGGTGGGTGACTTGTCAGGCAAGGGTATGCTGCACTGTCCAAATACCTCCTGCCCCGCAATTCTTTTTTTTTTTTTCGACTCTCAAGCTGAGGCTTGAACAAACAGCAGGCTTGATCCAATAACTGATTGCGGGAAGGTTTTATGCCGACAGAGGAAAGTGCCTCTCTTCTTCCCATGCTCGAGAATAACAGGGAGGGACAGGGGTAGGAATTTCGGAGAGGTTGACAGAGAGGGGGGGGGGGGTTTTACACCTAATATGATATCAGCAAAACGTGTTTGCTCTTGCCCCGTGTTCTGAAATGGTGTGGTAAACGGGGGAAAAGAAGGGGGGAAATATATGTATATCCTACACAGGATGAAAAAAACGTTTCCTTTGCTTTTTATTCATATGTTATGCTGGAAGGAAGAAAAATCATGAACTATGCGTTAAAAGCAAATAAAAGTGTGACATTGGATCTTATTCCAGTTTCTTGTTTTTGTTGTTTTGTTGCTGTTTTTTTTTTAAATACATACTCAATGTTACTCACGACTTCACTTCAAAACTGTGACACTGGGTTTTTACCCAATGATTTTGTTGTGAAATATGAAATAAATTATTCAATATTTCACTTTGAAGTGTGACTTGAGTTTATCTACTGTTTTTGCTTTAAAGTGTAAGGATCGATTATTTTTTTGGTAACACTATTTTGGCGTGCCATCAATAGAATACAAAACAACAGAGATAATTTATATTTTTAGTAGATTGTTTGGCAGATTGTTTGACAGAAATTATAACTTTTTGAGCTGTGTAAGACCGTTTTTCTACTGTTTGTCTTCCATGTTCCAGTTTGAATTTAAATCTCTCTCTCTCTCTCTCTCTCTCTCTCTCTCTCTCTCTCTCTCTCTCTCTCTCTCTCTCTCTCTCTCTCTCTCTCTCTCTTGTTTGTGCATCTCAGGTTATTAATAATAACAAAGCAAAAAAAAGAATTGACATCAAGCTTAAAGTAAAATATCTGATTCACATTTTGATTAAAATCTTTGTGATTTCGAAGTTGGAAATAAACTTACTTTAAAAACACTCCAAAGTGCCTTTTTTTTAGATATACTTTTACTTAGCATAAATGTATTGCCTTTCTTTAAAATAATAACTGGACTTTATAAAAAAAAATAATAATAAGACCATGACAAATTGTGAATGTTTGTGATGGATACTTGCGCTGCATTTTTCAGCCATTCTCAAAGTACAACAACAAAAATCATACAGATAAGGATTAAGAAACTGGCCTGTACTTGACCTGTTTCCACCCACACGACCTCACTCACACGCCTCGTCCTACTCGGTACCATACAATCACCGTCTTATCACCGTTATACCAAAGCAGCGCTGTGTGTTTTATCAGTTTTATGGCGCTCTCCATTTTCTCCCTCATCCGGGTCTTGCAGTGCACCGGAAATAGATTTCCGGTCGCCATCACTAATGCTTGGAAGCGGAGTCAGTCATTACTAAGCCATCACTGTCTCATTTTTTCCCCGTAGTGGACCAAATTAGTCGCATCATTGTTCGCTTTGTTTCAGTAGTTTGGCTGGTGGCCTCCCTCCTAGCTTTCCTCATTAGCATCACAGGGGTAGGGGGGCTATTTTAGGCCGTTAACTGACTTTTTCCGCTGGTCTCATTTGGAAAGGGCGCGTGGGGGTGTACAAAGTAGTTAATTAATAGGCAAACCTGAGGATGGGTGGAAGGAGGTGTTCCTCTGGGTGACGTTCATATCGCGTTCCAATTGTGTGCCACTTTCGCGTCACTGCAGATTTATTCTCTTTGTGTGAAATGCGGTGCTGATCTTCCTAGGGGGAGAGTGCGTCGCCACAAGACCAGCGCCTCTTTTTGCATATATATGCATATGTAGTTAGTATGGGAGTGGGGTTCTTGTCTATAGAATTTTGTCAAAAGACAACTCTCTTTGTTGCTATGGGTTATTTTGCGTGCGCTAAAATGTGTTGCACACAGGACCAGGGTTTATCGTACTTCGAGAAAGACTAAGCACCCAGACTAGCGCTACCACTCCAGGTGTAGTGGAGGGGGGTGAGTTCGAGTTCAAACGGGTGATCGAACCAGCGACTTATTGCTTTCTAGATAGATTTGCTGCCTCTAGACTGCGGATCCATAGTGTCCCGTTTAGCTGCTGTAGCGTTGTATCCAGCCTGAAGAGTTCATTTGAATTGTGATACCAGTAACGTTGTTTATTTGCTACCGTTTCTTCTTCTGTGTAAGGTTTCTTGTGTAACATTCGAAGTCAACATGCAATGTAGATTTGACAATTGAATAGACTAGTGTTTCCGCATCTGGAAAAAAAATCAAAATAAAAAATGTGATACCGGTAACAATGTCCATTCGCTAGCACCTTCTGTACCAGGCCAGCAGTTTTATTTCACAGTTGAAGTCAACGTTGAATGTATATTTGACAACATTATGTCCCAACATTTACAGAAAAATCAAAACTTAAAGATGAGATGGTAGAAACAATGATGTCAACTAAAATTGTATATTTGACATTTTAGTTTCGTTTATAGAGGGCAAAAGTTTAAGAAATTTATGAATGTCGTCTTAAGTTGCAAGAGTACAGCATTTAGTTCTAGTGTAGCTTCAGGTAGCCACATTCCGACTTTGGGGATGTCCTGTAGACGATACCTTAAGGACTATGCACTGGGAGATTTTTTTCCAGTATAAATTGAGGCCAGGTGACCTGTTAATAAAGAATGTGGCGGTCTATTTATTATTATTCAGTGTCTTCAATATAAGGCTAACAGTTTCAGGGTAGATATTCATCATTGAAAGATTATAGTGACTTGTTCAAATGAAGCTGAAAGAGAGGAGGGGGGGGGGGGGACGATTTGGGAGAGAGAAAGAAACTGTAATATGAATGGTAAAAATGACCCCAAAAATTGCAATTTGCATGATTAAAAAGTACAACCTAATCACTGCTCACCGTTTCTTTTCCCTCTACTGTTCCCTCTTCCCCTTTTTTGTCGGGGGAGGGGGGGTGTCTTTTGAATTGGGATTTTAAGAATTGGACACAGCTACACAAAACAAATCACAACAAAACATAAAACTAAGAGCTCTGATGTCAGCATACATAGCATAGACTAGAATCTCACTCGTGACATCACATTTTATTATGACAGTCAATTTTGCCTTTACATTCCATTGTATTGTTTAGACTGGTTATTTTTTTCCCGGTTTATTCTTCTCTGCAGGTGTTACCTGTCTGGTTTTTTCTTCTCTCTCTCTCTCTCTCTCTCTCTCTCTCTCTCTCTCTCTTCTCTCTCTCTCTCTCTCTCTCTCTCTCCCTCTCTCTCTCTCTCTCTCTCCCCTCTCTCTCTCTCTCTCTCATCTCTCTCTCTCTCTACTCGTACACACACACACACACACACACACACACACACACACACACACACACACACACACACACACAAGTGTAAAGAATGGCCAAAAGACTGCGGTAAAATACCCTACGATTTATTTGTTAACAAGTCTCTAAGCGCTTTTTTTTACATTTTTTTTTATAGTGATATAAATGTACAAACCAGGCAGCAAAAATGAACATTATACGCAATGTCTTACTTTTTTTTTCTTTAATGAAAACTGCCGTACTACGAAGATGTGAACACAACAGTACAATTGGGGTTTGGTTTTGATTTTTATGGTTTTTTTTTATCGGGGGGGGGGGGGGGGGGGGGGGGGGGGGGGGTTGGGTTTTGTTGTTTTTTGTTGTGTCGTTTGGGGGGGGGGGGGGGGGGCGTTGTTCGATTTTTTGCTGTTGTTGCGTTTGTTTTGTTTTGCATGTGCATTTCATATCTTTGTATGTTAGTAGTATACTTTACCAAGCAAATTTGAATTTGGGAGATGAGAGATGTTAGTTACGTGCGTTAAGTTTATGTTCTCTCTCTCTCTCTCTCTCTCTCTCTCTCTCTCTCTCTCTCTCTCTCTCTCTCTCTCTCTCTCTCTCTCTCTCTCTCTGTGCCCTCCCTTGTTTTTGTTTCTTTGTTTTGTTTTTCAAAATATATATTTTACTATACTTTCTTTTTTTACACGAGTTTTTAAACCAACACGCAGGGATTAGATTGTGAAGTTGTATGCTAACGTTATTTACCAAGTTCTCAATGTATTGACGATTATGTAACATAACATTATAGCATAAGAGTGTTTATATGTATCGTAAAAATTTCAAGATGTTAAGCAAAAGAAAAATCGCGTATACATGCAGAGTTGAAAAGTAGCAACAGAAAAACTGCTAATTTCGTTTTAAATTTACATGAATTTATTCTCAATAGACAATAACTTTTGAACAACACGAAAAAAAACATGGCTGGCAAATAGATTCGATCAAGCTTAGAAGTTACATCGTGCGTAGGGACTAGAAACTGTGAATTTACGATTCGAAATAGCTGTTTAAATGGTTGCCGTGGGTGTTTTAACAAATTCGGGGGGGGGGGGGGGTGAATTGGGTTTTTTTTAGTGTGTGTGTGTGTGAGCATTATTTTCAGAGAATGTAAACTAATCTCTGCTCTTTTCAAAACAGGGTGACCTACTTCTTAATTTTATGTAAAAATAAAACAAAATTATAAATAAATTTTTAAAAGTAAAGAACCTCCCTGAGCGCGCTTGGAACCAAAACAACCGTGGAGATTTGCTGAATGATTAAACGTGTCTTATTTTGTTTCTGTTTTGTTTTTGATTCTCTATTAAAAGACATTTAAGGGGAAAAAATTGTAGGTTCCTTTTATGCTCGCGGTTATGTTTTTGTTTGTTTTTTCTGTTGTTCTTTTTGGTTTGGCACCAGCATTTTCTTGCATGTATTAAAATATTCGAGTAATCGTTTCAAGCACCCGAAATTTCGTAAAATCAACCCCCTTGCCTTCTCTTCCTCCTCCCCCCTCCCCCCCCATTTTCTTTCGAGTTTTTTTTTTGTTTTTTGTTCGTTTGTTTGGTTTGTTTTTTTGTTTTGTTTAGGGTTTGTAAGTTACATTACAGGTTGCAGAGTGTTACTGTCAACCCTTTAGGAATTCATCAAAAGAAAGGATTTTGTGTTTATAATGATTTTTTTCCTCTCTCATTTCATGTGACAGCCTGTAATTTCGCTGTTTCTTACAGTCTGCGTACTATACAAACCGCGTGCGGTAGTAAACACATAGATATTCTCTCTCTCTTCTCTCTCTCTCTCTCTCTCTCTTCTCTCTCTCTCTCTCTCTCTCTCCCCTCTCTCTCTCTCCTCTCTCTCTCTCTCTCTCATATTTTCGTTCTCATTGCTATAGCAGTTTTCCTTTTCGTTCCTTTTCTTACAGATTTTTTTTTTTTTTGAAACAATGTTCTGTTCTGAACATTTTCGGTGTGTCCTGTGAAGTGGTCATACAACAAAGCTGTACGTGTTTTTCAAACACCTTCGGTGGATTAGGAATGATTCTTTTCTTCTCTTTTTTCTGTAAAAGAGTGAAGAGATGCCCAAACGTGAGGAATACAACTCAGTATACCATGAAATCTCTTGTTGAATATCTGCCTTTTTTTTTTCGTGCCCTGTAGAAATCCCCCCCCCCCCCCCCCTTTTTTTTTTTTGAGAGGGGGGGGGGGGGGGTATCAGAATGATTTGGGCATTTTTCCCCATTGTGTCTGTTGCATCGCGCCCCCCCCCCCCCTCCCTTAACGTTTGTGTTCCTCCTCCCCCCTCCCTCCACCACTCAACACTACGTTTAACATTGTACAGTTAACTCAAATTATATCTAGAACTTTTTGACGCGACATGAATCGAAATGTTTGATCTCTTTGTCTCGATTTTCAGTTTGTTTTCATGTTGGGCTAGATATTGCTATGTATGTTTGAAATTGATTGTTGTTGTGTTGTTATGTCAGGTTTGCGTATGAGTGAAAAAATACCTGTGCATGTCGGTATTTCGACATGAAATGAGGCTAACACTTTATTCACGTGTTGGGGGCTTTTTGTGTTTGGTTGTTTTGTGGTTGTTGTTTTGTTTTTTTTGGGGGGGGGGTCTTTTTTTCACAGTAGTTGAAGCAGAACATCCTTATTAAATTTTTTGAGGAATGTCTGTTGAAATTTTTTCAATACTGTTCAATGATACCTTGTTCTAATAGTATGGTTTTGTTTACAGATTTGACTGTGTTACTTGTTAAAACTAAGAAGGAAAATTATATCAGAAACTATTTTGATTTGTTTTGAAAATGGAGAACACTTCCAAGAAAACCGCTCATAAAAGAGGCATATTCTTCCAAACCAAATAGATGCTGAAAATGTTTTGAGATATTATACTAGTTGGAGGAATATATCCTAGACCTATAATTATTTATGTGCAATGATTCTCAAAGTTTAAAAAATATGTTTCGTTTTCTTTGATTTTTTTTTGGTACAGATGTTGATTAGCAAAAAGAGGGAAAATGTTATTTACTTTACTAATTATTTCTTGTTGAGGGCCTACAATATGAACAAACCCGACACATGTGTACAAACTGACGAAGAATCTTGAATTAATAAAGATTGTGAAACACGACTGATGCTTTTATTGGTATCTGACACACAAAAACAGTAAATTTGCCATTAAAAGCACCAGTCGACTTTTGATAACGAAACTTCAATGTTGATCCGTTCATTTTTTTTTTTTTTTGGTTTGTGTATCAATGGCATTACAATGGCCGTTTACAGGCCTGTCAGTGTAAAGAGTTAACTGGTATGATCAGCAGCAATGGGTGTAAAAAGATTTGTTGACTTTGTTTGTTGCTCGTTGAAAAATTGGCTTTCGTGGTGGTAGTTAAATGTTCAACGCGATAAAGAAGAACGCTGTTTACGAATAGTCTGTGTGGCTTTGTGTGTGTGTGTGTGTGTGTGTGTGTGTGTGTGTGTGTGTGTGTGTGTGTGTGTGTGTGTGTGTGTGTGTGTGCTGCGCCAGGGTTGGAAAAGGGTGGGGGGGGGGGGGTCAAAGTGAAGAGAGAGAAAGAGTAAATGCAAAAATGACGGGATGAGACTATATCAACAAATCATACTCTTTTTTTTTCTCTCTTTTTTTTTTTTTTTTTAAAAAGCCTACGATGGCAGCAGCGTTTTACCAAACTTAGAAAGCCAGTGCTTGATTGTGTCTTGTTTGCGTGTTGTTTGTTGGTTTGTTTGTTTATTGACATAAACAACAACGACAGCCTTACGGCGAGATTTTTGATCACGCATGCTGTAGAGTTTCATGTACTTGACAACATAAAAAAGAGAGTGTTGTTTTATTACCCTCCTTTCCTTTTCTCGTGTTGCTTCTTTGTTGTTTTTTTCTCAAGACCTTTTTTTTTTTTAAATAGCGACAAAAAATGGAGAATTTGCCGTTTTTAACAATTTTGTTGGGTGTACACAGTCTTTCTGAATGTTTACCTTTTTTTCTGGTTTATGATTTTTTTTTTTTTTTGATTATCGTGAAAAGTGAAAGTTTTGGACTCTGCGAGGGCTTATGTCTTATGCTCTTTTTTGTTTCGTTTTTTCCCCCCTGCTACCCCCCAACTCCCTGTGATCCTGTTTTGAAATGAATTGCGATCACTTGTATTAACCGTGCATACACGTGTATATTACCTACCGTCTTTTAATTGCCTTGACCTCAACGAGTTGGAAAGACACTTGTATAACTATCTATGTAGCGTGTGTGTGTGAGAGAGACGTTTGTATTTTACTACTACCCCTGTTAGTAGGCGGAGTCTCGACGACCTCAACAGCGAGGTTATATTGAGTTTATTTTTTCTTTCTTTCTTTCTTTCTTTTCTGTTCTATGTAGACAGGTATACATTTGTGGTTGTGATGCCACAGATGTCTATAACCTGTGAGAGGTTTTCATGACGAAAATACTGCGTGCAGATATTATTTGGACTACAGTTACTGCAAAGTCGTGAGACTAGATTGTAAACTTTTTAGATTTTTTTCTTTTTAGTTCTGACTTTGAACAACCAATGAACTACCATACAAACAAACAAAACTAACAAATCACAAAGAAACGGAAAGGGGAGGGGGCACAGAAAAGAATTGTAGAGTTTAGTTTATTTAGGCCAATAAAATTAGAGCTCATTCAATTTTTGTACGCTGTAAACAGTTCTTTTCAGTCTAGATTTGCTGCAAGTCACTCACACACACACACACACACACACACACACACACACACCACACACACACACACACACACACACACACACACACACACACACTTACGCCACTTTTCCTCCAGGGATTACGTAGTATAGTGTTTGTAATATATCATAGGACTGAGGAACAAGGCTTTTCCTGCCAAATTGGACCCATGTGCAGTTAAGTTGTGTCTGGTGTGACCGCAAGTCGACCTTATCATTTGACCGTTCCTTTGTGCACGTGCTACTACTTGTATTATTATTATTATTTACTGATCCACTATGACAAATCTTTGGACGCAATGTGATAAATAAACATAACAATTCAAACTTTGTTTTGGGTCTGTTTGATTTTTTTGTTTGTTGTTTTTTTGGGGTGTGTGTGTGATGGTGGTTGTGAGTGTTTGTGTATTTGTGAGAGGGGGAAAGACAGAGAGAGAGTGTGTGGAGGGGGGGGGGGGGGGGGGGGGTACGTTTGCTTACTTATGAGTCCAATTGCGAAAATTTGCAACACTATTCTTATCCAAAACATTTTGCTCTCATGCTCTCTCTCTCTCTCTCTCTCTCTCTCTCTCTCTCTCTCTCTCTCTCTCTCTCTCTCTCTCTCTCTCTCTCTCTCTCTCTCTCCTCTCTCTCTCTCTCTCACACACACACACACACACACACACACACACACACACACACGGGATAGCCTGGTGGTCAGAATGATGTGCTCGTGATCTGCTGACATGGGTTCGAATCTCGTTCAAGGGGATTTTTCCTCTGGAGTTAACATCAGTGCCGACTCCGCTCCCCCCAAAAGTCCTTTGGATGAGACCATAAACCGAAGTCCCGTGTGCGAACGCACACACACGTTAAAAACCGTTCCGCTTTTCGGAAGACTAGGCCAGTGTGTGCCAGTGGATGGAAACGGATAACAAAATTTGCAAAACTGCATACACACGGGGACCGGATGTAAAAAAAAATTAAAAAAAGCACATAAGGGCTCATTCCACTATCCTCGAAATAAAAAAATGAATAAATAAATAAAACACAAATAAATAAATAGACATACACACTCTCCTCTCCCCCACGCATATATTTACGTGCACACAGAATCGTGCGTTGCCTTCTGCACCATACAGATAGAATTTCTTTGCTAAGCTCCAAGTCTTTTCAATATTCTTTCTGTCTCTCCTTTTCTTTCTTTTTCTGTCTGTCTTTCTTGTCCTTTTGTTTGTTTGTCTGTCTGTCTGTATATTCTTTCCTTCTTTTCTTTCCATCCAAGTAAAACCAGAAAGTCTTAAGATTTCTGTTCTGTGTTGAAGAACATGTCAATTGACTTTTCCCACTCTTGTGTGTATTTAGGGTAACTGGCTTATTTGGCCTGGCAGGAGGCCGTATAAAGATTAAAAATCATTGCACACGATAGCACTATTTGTTTTTCTGCAAGAGCAGTGCTTGCCTCTGGAAAGGCAAGAGAGGGGGGGGGGGGGGGGGGGGGTTAGATGTTTGGAGAAGTGCAAGGGCGATAATCGTGGCCAGGGCAGGGGTGCAAGGGAGATAAAAAGGAAGTCTGAGCAGGACAAATATACATAATCCCAGCCGTTGAAAAGACGTTGAATATCCGTGAGGCTGAAATACCAGCTTGCGCACAAGTAAGCAAATTGTCAAGATTTATCCACTTTGATAACAAGCCCTTTAAATTGTTTTTTTTTACATCAATATTATTCTTAGAAGAAGGAAACACGAATAAAAAATGCCACCATGACTTTTGTGAGAGAATTAATGGAAGCTGTTTTATTCGTTCTGCCGCAGCTAAGAGTTTTAATGTCCCACCAAATGGTGAGATTTTTTAAACAAAATATGAACCTTTTAGGCCCTATCATTCTGTCTTTGGATTTGTCGAAACTCGACAGCTGTGTGCGTTTTCAAAAAAAATTATTTTAAGGGGGGAGTGTTATATATTTATTATGTTGGTCAGTGGTGTTCAATGGTGACCCCAAAAACATCAGCGGAGGAAGCTGCCGTTTCGGAAATCGGGTAGAAATTTGATTATAGTGGAGATGCCTTGCCCACAGCACACCCCCACTCTCTCGGCCAAGAGGGCATAAGGACAGTCAGCGTTGGAGATGTTCTCCGAAGGCCAACTAGCCCCCAGGGCTGCTGCACATAAGGACTCCCTGTCAAGCCTCCTAGTCAGAGAGTCATAACCGATCACTAAAGACTAGGCTGTGAAGTGGAATTACCATGAGCGGAAAGCCACTGATCATACAGCCTCTCACTTTGCTGCTTCCCCCAGCGTCAGTGGTTTAATTAATTAATCAAGAACTGACATAAAGCCCAGGATGCCTACCTACCCACATTCTTAATGAATATGCAATGGGATTTACGTGCATGCAGGAATATCTAGTTTCATAGAGCAGTGACATGTAGAGCAACCCAACCACATCAGCTTCCTTCCTCCTCTTCACGACAGCCAGGTCTTGCTGTGGCTCACAGCTATTTTTCATGGTCACCTCTTGCCACACAGAAATACTACACGGACTGCTTGGTTCTGTGGAAGCCTCCATAGAGGAAAACAAATCGTTTGAAGTCGGAGTGTGTGGCTACTTATTATGACGAGATAGTTGAAAACAGTTGTGCTCGTAAACTTCTCATCCAGTGTGTACTTAGTTACGGTCTCACGGTGATTACCAGATGTGAGGAGTGAGTCAGAGTGCATTATTCTGGGTGATCCCGGGTGTTAAGCTGGGTGTTCAGCTGGGGAACGCACAACAACAACAGACTGGAAGGGAATTGCAGTTTGCATGACTCGACTCTAAAGGTGGATTTCGGGAGCCAAGAGGTAACGCACCTGCCTACCTGTTCGGGTACGATCCGGGCCCAGGTTTGATCCCCGTTTATGCCCGAAACTTTTCCCCCTTCCACTAGAACCGTGAGTGATGGTCTGGGTGCTAGTCCTATGGATAAGACGATGAACCGGGGCCCCGTGTGAAAGAATCCACGACAAGAGTTGTCCCTGGCAAAATTATGTAGAAAAAACCACTCGTTAGGAAAAAAATACACAGGAAAAGAATAATGGGTGGCGCTGCTCTTGTGGCTCCCCAGGGAGAGCGGCCCGGATTTCACGCTGATAAATCTGCCATAGTTTAAAGTGGTGTACAAATAAAGAGAAAGTCTATACATCAGCCTGGCTGCAAGCGGTAAGAATGGAACCTACGATCCATGGAGTAAGCGTCAAGTGTGCTACCCACTGGGCCAAAAATTAGGCCCTGCAATGGGAGCAGATTTAAAAGAAAAAAAGAATTTTTGGACATAAAAGAAAACTAGGGCAGGGCCCTTAAATTATACGTATGGTATTTCAGTATTCTGAGGCGAAGGGGTGTGTGTGTGTATGTGTGTGTGTGTGTGTGTGTGTGTGTGTGTGTGTGTGTGTGTGTGTGTGTGTGTGTGTTTAGTGGGGGAGAAAGGGGGGGGGGTCGTTTATCGGTAGGATTATTTCTTCTTCTTTTTTTCTTTTTTCTTTTTTTTTTTTTTGGGGGGTAGGGGTTGCTTTTTTGTTGGCTTTTGTTTGGTTCTTTTTTTTGTTTGTTTGTTTTATTGTTTATTCTTGTTTCTTTTTGTTGTTGGGGAGGGGGTTGTTTTGCTTTGTTGTTTTGTTGTTTAGGGTTGGGGGGGGATTTTTTGGAGGGGGAAGGGGTACATCCTAGTGGAAAAGACACTAGCAAGAGTGCACTACGGAAGATAACTGCATGTGCGGGGGAAAAAATTCTGCATCCCATAATGATGACCCTATGCCCATATCCGAACCAAAACTCTCTCTCTCTCTCTCTCTCTCTCTCTCTCTCTCTCTCTCTCTCTCTCTCTCTCTCTCTCTCTCTCTCTCTCTCTCAGAGTATTCTGGTTTTTCTCTCTCCTTATATGAGGCTGGAAATTCCCATATAAGAAACCCAAACCAAACCGAAGCACAAAACCAAACTAAACCAATATCATTCGACCGAAACTCTACCCTTTCAAGTATCAGCACACCTCATTTCATCGAGTAGTAAGTATCGACCTCTCTCTCTCTCTCCTCTCTTCTCTCTCTCTCTCTGTTCTCTTTTGCTAGCAACTGTGACGCTCTCAGAATCTGCTGCATTCATTCAGTTATTTTCAGAAAAGAAGAGGAAGAAAAAATCTGAAGCAGACCTTGTCGAAGAACCATTCTTACTCACACAGCCTACGTCATCTTCGCTAATTACCTACGTAACAAGTGATGGAAATCGGTACGACGCGGCTGGTTTCGGAAGAGGACGTTGTGACGGCGTTCTTACGCATTGGGCATCGATTGCTCTAGAGCTATGTAGGCCTTAACACTTAGACTGCTGCTGCTGCTGCTGCTTTTTTGTGTCTGCTTGGATTGTCATCAAAAGATGCGTCAGAGAGTATCTGTGTGGTGTGTGTGTGTTAGTTGTGTGTGTGTGTGTGTGTGGTGTGTGTGTGTGTGTGTGTGTGTGTGTGTGTGTGTGTGGTGTGTGTGAGAGAGAGAGAGAGGGGGGGGTAGAAAGTGTGTGTGTGGTGCGCGCGCACGTGCGCGTGTGGTGATGTTGGTTGTGGTGATAAAGTAGTAGTAGTAGTATAAGGAGTGGTGGTGGTAAAAGCAGCAGCAACATCATTAGTAGTAGTAGTAGTAGTAGTAGTAGTAGTAGTGGCTTTTGTTGTTGTCTTGGTAGTGCGTTTTGTTTTTATCACTCCCTTTTCCACTTTGCAAGTTTACTTTAAAAAGTTGACTTGTGGCAGCTGCAGCAACAACACAGCAGCAGCAGCAGCAGCAGCAGCAGCAGCAGCAAAGTAGTAGTAGTAGTAGTAGTAGTAGTAGTAGTAGTAGTAGTAGTAGTAGAAGCAGCAGCAGCAATAGCAGCAGCTAGCAGTAGTAGTAGTAGTAGTAGTAGTAGTAGTAGTA
>CM060329.1:39813027-39815527 GCA_030674155.1 Stramonita haemastoma | reverse complement strand
AAACAAAACATAAAGGTGGCGCTGCTCTTGTGGCGATGCGCTCTCCCGGGGATAAGAGTCCGTATCTCCCGAGAGGAATCTGACGTGACTGAAAAGTACTGTTCAGTTTATTAGTAACTCAGCAACTTAGTAAAGAATGGTCAGGAACGAACGTGTGTTCGCAATTCACAATGATTTATTTCCATTAACTCTTTATATATATATATATATATATATATATATATATATATTATATATATATATATATATATATATATATTATATATATATATATATATATATATATATATATATATATATATATATAAAAACATGTATGTCTGTAAAGTAAATGAATGTCGGGTGTAATAAAGAGGAAGAGCAAAACACAAGAACACAAATGATAATTAATTAATGAAAATGACTTAGGCATAGTTATACACAGTTTCGGATTGATGCACCCTATACAGATGGCAAATTACTCATGTACTTTGCAGAAGTGTACAGGTATATCTGATTTGGTAAAAGAGAGAGCAACCACAAAAGTTACATAAGATAGGAGAAATGAGCCAGTAACTCACGGATCACCGATCAGGGTACGGAAATAAAAACAAAAATAAACAATAAGAATGATACAATCATTCAAGAATATTAATGCAAAAGAACAACAATGAATACTACTCTCTCTGTCTCTCTCTGTCTCTCTCTGTCTCTCTCTGTCTCTCTCTGTCTCTCTCTGTCTCTCTCTCTCTCTCTCTCTCTCTCTCTCTCTCTCTCTCTCTCTCTTCTCTCTCTCTCTCTCTCTCTCTCTCTCTTTATTATTTTTTTAAAACAAAAAACAAACAACCTACCACCTCAAGTACATGTGCGCCTGCGGATATGTGCTTATAAATGTAAGTGTGAGTAAGTGTGTGTGTGTGTGTGTGTGGCATTTGTGTGTGTGTGTGTGTGTGTGTGTGTGTGTGTGTGTGTGTGTGTGTGTGTGTGGTGTGTGTGTGTGTGATATTTGTATGTGCATTTGCGTGCGAGCGTGCATGCGTGAGTGAGTTGCGTATATGTATGTATGTATGTATGTATGTATGTGTGTGTGTGTGTGTGTGTGTGTGTGTGTGTGTGTGTGTGTGTGTGTGTGTGTGTGTGTGTGTGTGTGTGTGTGTGTGTGTAACCTACGTGTAGGAGTGAGTTTTATGTGTATTATTATCATACTATTATTACTATTGTTGATATTATTCTTATTGTTATCATTATAATCATTGTAATATCTTTAGTTCCTTTTGAGTTCATTTTGTTGTTATGAGTTGTAACAATGTTGTAGCTAAATATTTTTGGGTGGACTTTTCTTGGTTGCTAAGCTGTTTATTTCATTATGTTCCTTTGTTTGCTCTTTATCAAACGCTTCTCTTTTCATCTATAATCAAAATCATTTTATTGTGACTTCTGATTTTCGTCTTCTGAATGAGTGCATTTTTATTACCTTATTATATATAATGTTCTTATTCCTTTATGTTGTTTGGTACTGCATATAGTTTTACTGTTTAGTATCTTATTATCTTGATGTTATCCCTGAAAAGGGCGGGGACTGGATGTAAAAAAGCACATGAGTGCTTATCTATTATCCTCGAATAAAAGAATTTGTCTTGTCTTGTCTTCTCTCTCTCTCTCTCTCTCTCTCTCTCTCTCTCTCTCTCTCTCTCTCTCTCTCTCTCTCTCTCTCTCTCTCTCTCTCTCTCTCTCTCTCTCTCTCTCTCTCTCTCTCTCTCTCTCTTCTTACTACATACAAGTCAGACTAGAAGGAGGGGAGAAGTCACACTTCAGTAGTAAATACATAGAAACAGCTTATGACTAAAAAAATTAATAAATAAAGGGGTAGAGCAAAAAAGCGATACGTAGATGGTTATGCGGTTATTCAAGTATGAGTATGCGACAAGAGGGAAGGGAGAAAAATCTTTTGATAGTCTCTGACTTGGTAGTGGAAGAGTGAATGCCCTTCGTTGTCGTCTGCCGTGTTAGTTCCGCGTGTGTTTATGAATATTTGTGGTAACTTTCGCAGGTTTGTTTAAGATTTTACAAAGCGGTTCAGGCCAGTTGTTTAAATTTAATGCTTTTTATTCGTATGTACGTCTAGTTCTTCTTGGAGACCCACCCCCACCCCGCACCTCTCCCTGAAAATGTTCGACTCTTACTGTTCAGTAACAAAAGTAATTTCCTTACAAATTCACACTCGTATGCATGATTTTGTCATAGAAAAGGAAGCTCACAACTTTTCAAAACCTTTTTCCTTACTTTTATGCTTGATCTCTCTTTCAGCCCTACAAAAATTATAGATACATTTCTTGTAGTATAGGCTTACATCACATAGCGTAATATTTAAACAGTAGGCATATACGTGTGTGTGTGTGTGTGTGTGTGTGTGTGTGTGTGTGTGTGTGTGTGTGTGTGTGTGTGTGTGTGTATGCACATACATACATACATACATACATACATACATACATATACATACATACAACACAACCACGACATC
>CM060329.1:39695527-39808027 GCA_030674155.1 Stramonita haemastoma | reverse complement strand
CCGGTTTAAACAACATATTTTTCCCAGGAAAGTTTGGGAGTGCTCTTTTTACTGTAATACAGTCACAGTCTCGACGGAATTTTTGTTTACGTGATACCCTTGGGTCGGATTTTCATGTACATTGTTTGAAAACGATGTGCTAAGCACTTTAAAGAGTAATTTGCAATTAAAGTTTGCACAGTTTAAGGCCTAAATCTAGTTAACGACAAGAAAACCATTTAGTGACACCACAGACGTGAAACAACCCCAAGTCTGCCTCGCCTGTCATAGTTCCACCGCTTAAACACACACACACACACACACACACACACACACACACACACACACACACACACACACACACACGCGCGCGCGCGCGCGCGCGCGCGCGCGCGCGCACACTCGCACGCACACTCGCACGCACGCACGCACGCACACACACACACACACACACACACGCACACACGCACACTCGCACGCACACACACACACACACACACACACACACACACACACACACACACACACACACACACACACACACACACACACACACAGAGACAGACAGAGACAGAGAGACAGAGAGAGACAGAGACAGAGAGAGGCAAAGAGACAGAGAGAGAGACAGAGACAGAAACAGAGAATTGGGATGGGGGAGGGAAAGAAAGATGGGGTGAGGGAGAGAGAGATGAGGGGGGGGGGGGGAGGAACAAAAACAAGACAAACAGTTACTGTCGCGTTCGCCTGCCTACTTGCCGCTGATGATACCAGCACGTGCCATGTCGTCCAAACAGGCCGACAACTGGCCACTGGGTGCAGTGGGCCCCGCCCCGTGTCCCTCTCGCACCTTTGCCTGACAGGCAAAAGACACTGGGGACAAAGTTATAATATGAAGTGAGGAGAGATACAAGGGGGAAAAAAAAAACTCTGTGTGTGTGTGTGTGTGTGTGTGTGTGTGTGTGTGTGTGTGTGTGTGTGTGTGTGTGTGTGTGTGTGTGTGTGTGTGTGTGACCGTTAGAAAGTGCTTACTTGTTGGTTGGGGATGTTTCGTAGAGACCAGTGCTGTGTTTGTCCTTGCTGTAAGGTTGACAAAACTTCTTTTTTTTTCGCAGGCCGAGGGAGGGGTGGGTGGGAGGGGGTGGGAGGTGTCTAAAGGGTGAATGGGTGGAAGGGAAGGTAGGGTGAATATGTGTGTGTATTGGGGGGGGGGGGGGTAAGAGGAGGTGGAGTGTGTGTGTGCGTGTGTGTGCGCGCGCACGTGCGTGCGTGCGTGCGTGTGTGTGTGTGTGTGTGTGTGTGTGTTGTGTTGTGTGTGTGTGTGTGTGTGTGTGTGTGTGTGAAAATTATGTAGACTGAAGTTATTCTTTACGATACATCTGCTCGAACATAAACAGTATTTAGCTCTACAGATGCTACAGATTAAAAGATTCTCTATAGTGTCTAATGATTCTAAAAAATCTTTTCTGTCACGGGTCTTTTTTTTTTACGTATTGTTTTCAACATGTCCCAATATGCTGGCCCCTAGAGAAGCTGAGGTCTCTGACGCATCGCTCCCTACGACCACACAGGTTATGGGTCACCTTTACCTTTAACCCATTATCCCTCTGGCTGGTGGCCCCACGGCGACCTAATATTGATGGGCTCTCTGGTCTCCTAGGGACCGCAGGGATGAGACCCAACGAATCAGGGTATGGCTGTGGCGGGGAGATTGAAATGAGCGGCGTTGGAGCAGCAGGACGGGGACATCACAGAAGACGAGGCAGCAAAAAAATGAATAAATAAATAAATACAACACAATACAATTTTTATGATGACAACAATGTTGGTCGTAATGATGACAACGACGAATAAGATGGCAAGGCCAACGACACTTATACTGATTCTAAAACTAAATAACCTGAACAAACAAACAATAAAAGTACAGCTAGTTCTATCAAATGAAAAAAACCCAAAAAACCCAAACCCGCAAAGATAGCATTAGATACAGTGATTGATTGATTGCTGAGATCAAAAAGAAACACACGTGGCTTCGTTCAGGTGCACGTCATGGACCTAATTTGCATACATTGACGTCATGAATCTAGCAGAAACAGACACTACACGTCTAGATGGGAGGAAGAAAGCATTTGCCATTCTGGATGACCCCCCTTTCAACATCAAGAACAAAAACAAAAAAACCAAAACAAAACCACAAAAAAGGCTTGGGGAGTTTTTGCATGGTACAGCAAAAACCGTTGGTATTAAATCGTGGATTGGAAGACGGTTTTTTTTTTTTTTTACGGAGAAAGGAGGGGGGGGGGGGTGAAGGGCAGACAATTCGGTTTGAGTTTACTGCTTGGATTTGTGCTGATGGTGTCAGGGGGAGGGGAGGGGGGTGGGATGGGGGGTGATGAATATGGAATGACAGAAAGTGTGTGTGTGTGTGTGTGTGTGTGTGTGTGTGTGTGCGTGTGTGTGTGTGTGTGTGTGTGTGTGTGTGTGTGTGTGTGTGTGTGTGTGTGTGTGTGTGTGTGTGCGTGCGTGCGTGCGTTCACGCGCGCAAGTGCGGGGTTATATAACAATGAATGCATGTTTGACTTTAATCATAATCTTTTTCACAGCTGATGCAAGAAATTTGCTTTAGCTAACTTAGCCGAGTCGTAAGAGCAATAGACTCCCCTGAGAGACTGTTATTTTCAACCATATCCCATAATAATAACGGGCAGCCATACTCACTGGCTTGTACCCCTTGTCTGATACAGCGGCTCTCGAGTACTTGAAGCTTTGAACCGTTTCCAGCTTCTGGTCATTGACCCAAGTCCCTGATGCCAGTGCTGATGACCTTGGCGTTATTGGTCATCAGTTTGGTCTTCTCTGCACTGATTTCCATGCCGTGTGTTTTAGAGGCCTTGTTCAGGTGTTATGTTAAGCTGGCAAGCTCCTGTTCCTAGTTCCTGTTCCTGATCACAAACCTCCGCTTCGTAGATGACATTGACAGACTGGCAGGATTCCTGCCAGTCCGTCAATGTTATCTGTGAAGCGGAGGTTTGTGATCGTTCTGCCACCAATGCTGACTGATCCTTCATAGTGTTCCAGTGCATCAGCCATGATTCTCTCAAGGAAGATGTTAAAAAGAATGGGTGAGAGTAGACATCCCTGCCTTACTCCAATTGTTCGATTTACGGCTATTTTCTCACCCCACCCAGGTGTAAAAGGGGGTACCAACCTTGTGTTGGGGGTTAACCCTGCGATAGACTGGCGTCCTATCCAGGGGGGAGTCTATGACTCTCAGTCGCTTAACGCCACAGAAACCGGGATAAGCACCGGCCTGATGAACCTTATGGCTCGGGACAGACTTTAACTTTAACTTTAACTCTCCACTGTTGCTGTTGTAGTACACTGCACTGGTGGCCTTGTTGTACCGCTCTTTGATGAGGTTTGCGTTGATGCTGTACAAATTCATGGTTGCCCACAAAGCTGCATACCACACCCCGTCGAATGCCTTCTTAAAATACGTGGTAGAGGCCTTGTTGGTGTTGAAGGTACCGCTCACAGAGTATTCTGAGGTTGAATATCTGTTCAGATATATTAAGTTTTGCAATGCACCATCTTAATATACAATTTTGTTTGACTCTCTCTCTCTCTCTCTCTCTCTCTCTCTCTCTCTCTCTCTCTCTCTCTCTCTCTCACCACACACACACACACACACACACACACACACACACACACACACACACACACACACACACACACACACACACAGGGACGGGATAGCCTGGTTGTCAGAACATTGCGCTCGCAATTTGACGACTCGGGTTCGATTCCCGTTCGTGGGGATTTTTCCCCTAGAGTTAACATCAGTGCTGACTCCACTCTCCCCAAAAGTCATACGGATGAGACTATAAACGAGGCTCCGTGTGCGAACGCACGCAGAACAATTTGCGCACGTACGTTAAATTCTGTTCCACTTTTCGTAAGAGTAGGCCATTGTGTGCCGGTGGGAACAGATAATTTACAAAAGTGCATACACACGGGACTAGATGAAAAAAACAACAACACTTGAGTGCTTATTCCATTATCCTCGATATAAAAGAATAAAAAATATAATAAAAAATAATCACACACACACACACACACACACACACACCACCACCACCACCACCACCACTAAATGAATCCTCCTCCTCCTCCTCCCGCTGATGCTACGCCACGTTGGTGACAGTAGCGTAGGTTACGACATAAAATGTGATAACGTGAATAGAAAGAAAAGAAGAGAGAATGTGATAGATGGACTGAAAGATAGTTCCGAAGAGAGAGAGAGAGAGAGAGAGAGAGAGAGAGAGAGAGAGCCCTTGTTGATTCTTCGACACCTAAGGCTGATCCAGCTGCCGCGAGGTCATAATGAATATTCATCATAGATCAGAGGTCAAAAGGGAAAAAATCGAATGGTGATAAGAAAATAGCTGAGTTATTGAAGGAAACGTATCGCCAGTTATTGTAAAAGCATACAGTTGATGCTATAAAAGTTAGAATACCTTCGTTTATTTTTTTTCAGTGGATGCGAAACTACACAGGAAGGTAATCTGTTTCCAACTCGATGTGAATGTACGCCATTTTGGAATTTCCGGCACGATTCTCGTGCCTTCTACGAAAAGAGGGGTTAAACATTCACACCCACAAATGGCTGCGCTTCCAAGACGCATCATAAAAGTAATATGTTGTTTCTTTATGTGTATTATATACAATAGACTTGATTTTTATGCTCTGTATGCCCTCAGACAAGTGTTATTTTGTGCTTTTGTCACTGCTATGGTACTCGAACCCAAAAGTCAGTCGTCACTCCTGTTTGTTTCTAAACATAGAATTATTTAAGGTTGAAATTGTTTCTGAACTGTGAGTTTCGGTTTTACTGACTGCAACAGCAGTCACTTCGAACAAAATAAGGTGGAGGGGACTAAGTTTTTTTAAGTACTGATGATTGAAGCCAATAATGAGTAATTATGAAGAGAACGCTTGAATTTACAGAGGTATAATTATCACAATATCAGCAAAACATAATTTTGTTCATATTGACACCCCACCCCATCCCCCCCAAGTAGACATTTCCTAGATATGTTCAAAATTAATATGTAGCCAAAACCAAAAAAATGCCCTGGCCATTTTTGCTCATTTTTGTAAGGATTAATCTCTTCTGTGATCTCATTCATTTCATTTTCTAAAAAAATTCATGAAACTGGACCCAGAAACACCAATAATTACCAAACATGCACCAAACACTTGGACCCAGCCCTTTCCAAAATTGTCATCAGTTACCAAATAAAATTACTTAAATATATTTGTATTTTTGGAAAAGGTAATGGTGTCTCAAGTTAAAGGCATAACCTGTGTGGTCATAGGGGGGCGAGGCGTCAGAGACCTCAGCTTCTCTAGAGGCCAGCATATTGAAGGCGGCGCCCATCTCCTCTCCCTTACTGCTTTACCTTCCCTGACCCTATAGAGGGCAGGTACCCATTTACAGTTGGGTGGACTGGGGAAAATCTGCTGTTACCAAGGCGCGCAAATGGTCACCCATCCAATTGGCAGCCATGCTTGATGCTGCTTAACATTGGCTGGGGGAAAGTGATAGCTCTGACCACCGAGCTGTCCCATCTCCTGTATTGTTGGATTACTGCAAAAAAGAGTGATTTTTTGCCATGTCAGCGGCATGTGACAGGGTGTACAGCTCACCGATCAATTGATATCAAATGTGCAGTGTATACAGAGCCATACTCGCAATTTATTGGTGTGTATGCTGAGCTCTTTGATGTAAAAGATCTGCAGTTTATAAGGAAAATAAGATTATTTTAATAAAGGCAGCCAGCGTCTGATGAATTAAGGAGATTTTTACAATCCTCCAGGTCAACTTAAAGTGCAACCTGCCTTCATTGAGTTGATTCTCTTGCTGTATACCTATGCAGAAGATTAAAAAAAAATTTTTTAAAAACCTACACAACTCGAACACGAATTGAAGCCTTTATTTCAGAGCTGCTAACACTTTCACAGCTGCTAACATTTTCACAGTTTCAGTCAAATTTAGCCATAGTCCTTGCCAAGTCTTGTACATCATTCCTGTGTTGAGCTAACAAACAATTCCTGCTGGGTGGGTGAAAAATGGCTTGGGCATCAGTGGCATCAATCAAGTTAAAAGTAGTGCTGCTTGGTTTGTTTCGGAAGGAACAAATTTAATGTTAACCTCGGACTATTTTGTGGTGTGTGTGTGTAGTCGTAGTAGTAGTAGTCTTCAGATTTAACGTCTTTCCACTTTAAGTGATACCAGACGATCAAAAGAAAAATTGGAAAATGTATAATATATAGATCTGTATGTGTGTGTTTGCGTGCGTGCGTGTGTGTGAATACATCATAATGACAAATAAAATATATAAATAATATATGCTAAACATCATAACAAGTTAATGATAATGCAAAATTGATTAAAAAAAGCAACAAAAATTGTTGCTAACAAAATATTTTAAAATATAATTATAATTATTTTTGTAACATAATTTTTTATTAAAAAATCTATGTGTGTGTATGTGTGTCACTCTGTGTGTGTGTGTGTGTGTGTGTGTGTGTGTGTGTGAATATGTGTTTCACTGTGTGTGTGTAACCGTATCATCTGTAGTAAGTAGTTAGTGTGTGTATTTTCAATGTTCGTTGTATCACCAGTTTTACTTTTTTAAGTTTGACTTTGCTAGTATCCCCAGTACAAATCATTTTTACTAAGTGACTGGAAATTAAGAGGGAGATCATTGTTTGTTGCAGGAAACCCAGCGCTTGCAGGCAGACCCTGTGCCAGGGATCAGTGCTATTCCAGATGAAGGCAATGCCAGACACTTTCACGTTGAAGTAGCTGGACCAGTGAAGGTAAGGACATTTTCCAGAACATTTTTAGACCTCCATCCTTCAGGGCTTCACAAAAACTAACAGTTCTACTGCTAGCATCTCTTATGTTGGTGTGTGAAAATACTCATGTGATAACAGATATAACACACTTGTTCCGCATTGAAATCATACTTCAGACAGGAAACCTGATAAATAACAAAGAAAAATACGCAAGTTCTTGCCAGGCAGTGTATTATATAATTATAATGTAACCAGGATTTCTATCCTTCCACCTGGTACATAAAAAGAAATTTGGGTTTGGATTTTTCTGTACAAAAGAAAAAGGACAAAATCAGAAATGGCCGTTATAAAGTTTTATTGATGTTAAAATTCTATGGTGGTAAAACAGTTTAAACAATGTCCCAAATCAAACCTACTCTACAGCCACAACAGACTATCTCCGTCGAATGCAATGGTTTGACAGTTCGACGGTTCATGCTCTCTGCACACAATCCAGCATACACAACAATACTAAGATTAATCAGACTAAAAACACCCACTGTGGATAACACAGTGAATAACTAAATTAGTGATGGCTTCTTTAATGAAGCCAGCTGGACTGACCTCATTTTCCTATTCATTTACCTCATTTTCCATGAAGCCTTGTATTCCTGGTGGGGGGGAAACAAGACATTGATATTGGCTTTCACCTCTTTTTTTTCACTATATAGATCTAGTTCTCTCTCCAACTCAGAATGTGGAAATTATACAAATTTGACTTTGATCTCTCTCTCTCTGTCTGTGTGTGTGTGTGTGTGTGTGTGTGTGTGTGTTCTCTCTCTCTCTCTCTCTCTCTCTCTCTCTCTCTCTCTCTCTCTCTCTCTCTCTCTCTCTGTCTGTCTGTCTGTCTGTCTGTCTGTCTGTCTGTCTGTCTGTCTGTCTGTCTGTCTCTGTCTCTCTCTCTCTCTCTCTCTCTCTCTCTCTCTCTCTCTCTCTCTCTCAAATTGTGCATTAGCTCTATGTTTGATATGATGTGCCAAAAAGCCAAAAATGGAGTTATGCAAATTATCAAATCAATGAGATGATTAGCTTCTGCTGATTGCACTCTATTTTGGAAACTGTTTGATGCTCAAATCGAACCTGCCCTGACGTATGCAGCAGAGATATGGGGTTTAGAAGATACTACCCAGATTGAAAAAGTGCACACTTTCGCAATGAAAAAGTTTTTATGTATCCCATTATATGCATCAAATACACTTATATATGGCGAAACGGGTAGATATCCATTGTACATTAGAACCATAACGAAATGCCTTAAATACTGGTTAAAACTTATCAAGCTGCCTATGTCCAGAATAAACAGACAAGCATACGAGATGTTACTTATACAACACAATAATGGTAAAGTAAACTGGGCAACTAAAGTAAAAGATCTTTTGACAATAAATGGATTTGGTATTGTTTGGCTATGCCAGGGGGTAGGTTATGAAGAAATGTTTGTTAGAGAATTGAAAGATAGACTTATTTCATGTTTCCATCAAAACTGGCACGAAAAGTTAATGTCGAGTGAAAAATACCATTGGTATAGCTCATTTAAAGATGCGTTTGGTCCAGAACAATATTTGATATCGTTAACTAATAAGAGGCTTCGAAGCAATCTACTGAAATTTCGACGGAGATTATGTGGTCTGTTGAACTGTAGACAATGGTATATTACAGAGGAGACAGACATCAATCCATGTCCAGCATGTGGAGAAGAAGAAGAAGACGAATTGCACTTTTTGTTTACATGTCGAGCTTAACAAGAAATTCGTCAAAAAGTTACTTTTTTGACAAACCCAACCAACAGGTCCACTAGTCGTGTACAAAAAGTGTTAACTTCAAATAATATGTCCGAGATGATATCTTTAGCAATATATGTAACTCAGGCTCTAGAAAAACGCAAGCAGACCATGAACCAAATAGATTCTATAAGTAATAACTAAAAATAGTTGTTGATTTGTCTGGATTTCGAGTTATTATTCATGTTTTATAAACCCCATTTGACTGATGGGCTCGTAGCTTTTTGTCAAATAAAATTTGTTCGTTCGTTTTCTTCTTCTTCTGTCTCTCTTCTCTTCTCTCTCTCTCTCTCTCTCTCTCTCTCTCTCTCTCTCTCTCTCTCTCTCTCTCTCTCTCTCTCTCTCTCTCTCTCTCTCTCTCTCTCTCTCTCTCTCGATACAAAAAGTGCATCTCTTCTGGATCTGTCAATGTTGTATGTATGATTGTATCCCTCCACATCTGAATGTACCACAGTCTGAAAATAGAACTTTAAGGTGTATTATAAATCCTGTCTGCCTACATACCTGCCTGCCTGTTGTGTTTCTCATCCTTTAAAAAAAAGGAGAAATTAGAGTACTAATGGTATTATGACGGGACGGGATAGCCTGTGGTCAGAACATTGCGCTCGCAATTTGACAACCCGGGTTCGATTCCCGTTCGAGGGGATTTTTCCCCTGGAGTTAACATCAGTGCTGACTCCACTCTCCCCAAAAGTCATATGGTATGAGACTATAAACCGAGTCCTGTGAGTGAACGCACACTGAGCATCTTGCGCACACATTAAATCCTGTTCCGCTTTTCGTAAGAGTAGGCCATTGTGTGCCGGTGGGAACAGATGACAAGATTTATAAAACTGCATACACAGGGGGACTGGATGTAAAAAAGCACATGAGTGCTTATTCCATTATGATTATACTCAATAGATAAATAAATAAATGAAATGATAATAATAATAAATGACTAAATACTACTTGTCCCCTTCTTTATGATGAATACCCCCTTTTTCATTTTAGGGGGGCCGTTGGCCCCGTTTTTGATAATCCTAAAATCAATACTCTAATATTGAATTTACAAATAGACAAATTCTGTCGTCAGTCGAGTTTCACATTTGGTCAGATATTTTACTAATAATTCAAAGCAAATTTGATTGAAGACCCAGAAATGATTACTTGCATTTTTATGACTGCCACAAGTTCTGGTCCAATTTTTGTCTTCTTTCCCCAGATTTTTCTATTTTTTAAAAAAATATATATTTTAAAATTTTCCTCTCATTTTTAGATGAGTTAAATTCTATGCCTGGTTATGGTTTCTGGATTACTTAATTCACACCTTTTATGTTTTTTCAAAGTTTTATACACTAATAGTAATAAAGTGCAATCCTATAATAAAGTTATATAATTGCTGAAATATTTTTTCTCTGTGACATTAAGGATACCGTTTGGGCCCAAAACTTTTCCCCCATCCATTAGTCCCTTAGTGGTTGTCTGGGCGCTAGTCTTTTGGATGAGACGATAAACCAAGGTCCCATGTGTTACACATCACTATTTAACGCACGTAAAACTTAGAACCCACGGCAACAAAGGTGTTGACCCTGGCAAAATTCTGTAGAAAAAAGCCACTCTGATAGGAAAACAAATATAGTTGCATACAAGAAAAAGAAAAAAAATGGGTAGGCGCTGCACTTGTGGCGACGCGCTCTCCCTGGGGAGAGCAGCCCGAATTTCACGCAGAGAAATCTGCTGTAACATAAAGTGGTACTGGTACAAAATACATTTTCCAGAATATGTCAGGCTCTTCAGATTATATTGTACTAATTTGTAGTCTTATGTGGATGAGAGACATTGTGCAGCATTTAGGAAACTTATTGTCCAGTTATGTCAGGCTAATCAGATTGTATGGTTATATAATTGATGAAAAAAAGCCTATTCGTTATCTGGAATCTATATTTCTGATAATCCCAGTCTAATTGGGGTGAAAGGGGTATTTTTTTCTGTTTTGGTTTTTTTTTTTCATGTTTGAAAAAAAGACAACTATTTAGTTGTTTAACTCATCAACAATTTTTATTAATTTATACGAACACTGTGTTTTGCAGTCTCCATATGAAGGAGGGGTATTTCATTTGGAGCTGTTCTTACCAGAGGAGTATCCTATGTCAGCTCCCAAGGTGCGCTTTATGACCAGAATCTACCATCCAAACATTGACAAACTGGGGAGAATATGTCTAGACATTTTAAAAGGTAAGTCATGTGATGTGTGTGTGTGTGTGTGTGTGTGTGTGTGTGTGTGTGTGTGAGTGTGTGTGTGTGTGTGTAAGAGTGTGTGTTGTGTGTGTGTGTGTGTGTTCCCCTTGGGGGTTTTATTGTTTGTTTTGCTTTGTTGTTTTGCTTAATATTTGTTTTATGTAGGTGAGATTGCTTGTATGCTGTCCATGATGGTTGTACTGCCAATTCCATTCTGTCACAACACTGGTGTTTATGGGTGAAAATGACAGTGCATTTTAATGAAGAAAATGTGCTAGTTGGGTGAAATGTTGATTTTAAATTAACCCTGATGTCGGTGCCAAATTTACACCGGAGGACTCAGTGCTGCTGGCTGAATTTGGCCAGTGCTATTTTGGGCTCAAACAACACTTGATATTAATATAATGTAAAACTGAACTAAGTATGTTAAGTTATAAATCATGAGAAAGCTTAGATAACAAGCTTTTATATGAATGTAATTTTAAAGGAGTGTGTGCTTTTTATGATTATGTAAAAAAAAAAAAAAAAAAGTCATGTGTGCACTACCAGTGGTAGGTAGTGGCAGCAAGCATTTTTTGAAAGGCAGTTTTGGCTTATTTTTTTGCTTTAGAAATAAAGATTTTATCAAAAGAACTATAGTACCAAAAAGCTGATAAATAGTTTTTGAGACATGGCATTTTGATGCTACTGGGATGTGCATGCAAAATGTATAATAATTGGCCAGCTTTGACAGGTCATATTTCTTTCAAATAGCAAGGCAAGGCACACACTCAGAACATCATAGTCTCTCTTTTATTTACTACTTACGCAGAACATCTTGCACACACATTAAAACCCATCCCGCTTTTTTGAAGAGAAGGCGGTAGTGTGCCGGTGGGAATGGATGACAATTTACACAATTGCATACATACAGGGACTGGATGTAAAAAAGCACATGAGTGCTTATTCCACTATCCTCGAAATAAAAGAATAAAATAAAATAAAGAAAAACAAAAAATGAAAATCTGATAAAAAAAATTATGAAGCACCAAAAATGAAAAAAAAAAGTGAAAAAAAACTGCTCAAAATTTGCGAAATCTCACAATGTTTGGCACCTATCAATTTCAAGAATTTTCTATCATTTCTCTTGAAATTGCTTGAATATTTTTCTATGCATACACATTATTCCTAATTCTTTTAGGAGTGATAGAGAGTAATCTCTTTAACAGTTATTTTGCCTCAAAGTCAGAGAAAATGCCAAAATGATCAAATGATTTGAAACGCACAGTTTAGAAAAAATGATGAAGATAGTCATAACTTCTGAATAAATGAACCAATTTTTTTCAAATTTGGAGAGAATATTATTTATGTTGTGTTCTATACTTTGACATTATTTGATTTAAAATGTATTCTAAAGGGGAAGAAAAAAAATAGGTTCACATGTGTTATGTAACTATAGGTTCTGGCAGCCTAGCTTTGCGGCAAATCTCCCCATGAGGTAAAAATCATACATTTTTAATTTTCACAGAAAATTGCTCTTAAATATGAACATGAATAACAAAAATGTTATGGAAATATTTATAAGAATTGATCTTTCCTCTATTGTGTAATTTGGTTTTGTTGTAAATGCAATAACACAGAACTACTAGGGATCCAACAAAGTGTCAAGTGACCTAAAAAATCTAACCGCATGTTGCAAAATTTCAACCCCCTGACACAGTTGCGGAGACTGACTTTTAATCATTTTCAGTTCTATGGGCTACACAATCCCCTTTCATGCAAATTAGGGCAGTTGAAAGTTCAAAAGCTTGTTCTTCATTGCCATATAATTTTCTTGAAATAAAAAGTCATGACGTAGTAGTGTTTTAATTTCTCAAAAATGGGCAAACTTTGAGAATCAGTATCTCCAGATCTATTTCAAGCAATAACTTTCTTTTTTGACGAATAGAAAGCTAATTTTCCCCCCAATTCAGTTGAATATAATATGTGGTGATATAAAATGTACCAATTTTGCGCACACCTATTAAAGGATAACCCTGTGACTCGTATCACTACTTTTTAAAGATTGACAAACTATGGTGGCAAGCAGCGTGATCTCCAAAAGTTGTCTTGACGAAGTTGCACCTTGATCGTTATGGCAGTGAACTCTCATTTTGTGCAAAGTGGTGGCTTTCTATGACATAATTTATGCAAGGATTGCTGGATACCATGTGATGCAAGCAGCAAAGTACTCAGTAGCATATCGATTTGACTGAACTATTATTTCCAAGCCATGTTGGGTCAGAGTAAAGTAAAACAATCTGTGACGTTGAAATCGCTGAGTAGGGAAGAAGTCCATTTAGCAAAACCAGTACTGTTCATTTGGGTTGGATTGCAATCAATTTTTACCAAGTTTAAAGAAAAATGTTTCTTGATCCTTATCTCATCATTCCTGTCATCGTTTAATTCAGTCTCTTAAACTTCTCCTTGCTGTCAATGGCGCCAAAAAGCTCTCAAAATGCTTCAAGAAATTGCGCGAACTCTAGCCTTGATTTTTCTTGAAGATGATTTGCAACTGAAATTTAAAAAATTACCCTCTAGACCACTCAAAACCCTTGCTGCTTGTGTGTGCTGAATGACTTTCAACCCTTTTTGCGGCCCTACATTGGCCGTAACATTCGTTGGGTGACCTTTGAAAACAAAAGTGTGCCTTCTGTTATGACCACATACATTGTCTCAGAATATTCTGGGAGCTGCCTTGTGGCTTTGAAAGGTCATCCCAAAATGTTCCAGGAACCACGCTACTAGGGTTTAACTAAAGGTATAGATTTTTATATGCACTCGGGGTACTACCGAGAGAGATAATATCAGTACCATAGGGTTATCTGCTGGGGAGCAGGTTCCGATAATTCATACCACGGCAGTCATTTTCACTTTTGTCCTCAAGCTCAGCTGTATTCTGAGTTTCTCACTTGGTCAGTTTAGCTTGTTGGCATTACACACGGGACCATTGATCGCAATTTTTTTTTCATGTGTACTTGGTATGATTGATGAGATTGTGTTGTTTATTTGAAGTATGTCTTAGGCTCGTCAAACTAAAGAGAACTTCCTTTCAGAAGACTCCTTTGAACTTAATATGGCTTAACAACAGTGCAGAGGAGGACAAACTGACTTGTAAGAATTCAGACAGTGACAGTTTAAACTTTGAAAAGCATGATGCAAGTTTTTGTGTTGTAGAAATTTGCTAGATAGATTGTACTAGCTACTGAGTTGCAAGCGCAGCAGTCTGGTCAGCTATTGAAGTAAAAGCAATTACACTATTTGGCACCATGATAGAAGCATTGTTAATGCAGTATACATAAATATTCACATTTATACTAATTAAAGGCAGTCCTCCCCCAAAATACTGAACACATCTTAAGTTAGGCTTTTGAACAAAAAGGGCAATCATGATGATTTTACTGTGATGACATGGTGTGGTGTGCATGCACTGCACTGGGCTATTGTAGGGCTGGTCCCCAGTTCACTGCGGTGAAGCTGCACTCATGGGGTACAAAGTGTTAAAGTACACGTTTGACATTATCATTAATGTCATGAACTCCCTGAAGTTGGTTGAGATTTTCTTTGTCATGTTCGGGGGTGGTTGTTTAGGATGTCTTCATCTTCTCTGTGGAACCAGCCCTGTGTGCTGTTGGCGTTATGACTGTCTTGTTTTGCAAGAATGTGTGTGTGTAGGGGGTGGGGGGGGGGGGGGGGGGGGGGCATCATGCACTTACAGAAGTATGATTTATTGTGAGTGCATAGACCTTAAAGAAATAGCATAAAAATGTGCATATCAATTATTATTATTACTTTTTTTCTATTGTTATTTGATTGTGATTATTAATGAAACCTTTTTTCCAATTTAAATTTGTATGACCTTCATTGATGCAGCCCTGTGTCTGTATTGCGTGTGTATCATATGTTTTATATTTTATGTTGGTATGTGTGCAGACAAATGGAGTCCAGCATTACAGATAAGAACAGTGTTGTTGTCCATACAAGCTCTGCTTAGTGCTCCTAATCCTGATGATCCTTTGGATACCAGTGTAGCTGAAAATTGGAAAAGAAATGAATCGGAGGCTTTAGAAAAAGGTAAGTGTACTTGATGTCATCATGGCATGAGTTTACAAGGCCTTGAATGTTTGAAAGTGGAACAGATATTTAGAACTGAAGGAAGAAGATTGAACAATAAATCATAAGTAAAAATTCAAGTTGACCCTCATGAATGGTCAAACTGCTTTCTTATTATTAGCAGGGGTTTTTATTTTTTTGGTATGGTTAGGCCTATGGGAGTTTAATGAGACAAATAAAGTGAGTGAGTGAGCGAGCGAGGCGAGCGAGTGTGTGTGTGTGTGTGTGTGTGTGTGTGTGTGTGTGTGTGTGTGTGTGTGTGTGTGTGTGTGTGTTTGAAAAATGCTCTGTACAATTCTGTAATTTAGAGACAGAGCAAAAACAGATTGAACACCAGAAAGTTTTGTTACATAAATCCCTGTATTGTATTCAAAAGTAGGTTTCCAGTGTCATTTTCAGATGTCAGAATACAAAAATCTTCAGTTTCAGAGAGCAAAGCCCCTACAGGGACCTTGCTCCTGCACATTTCCTCTGTGTTTGTTTTTTTTTTAAGAATTTTTTTTTTATATATACTTTTTTTCGTTCCCACATCTGATATGAGGTATTTCAATGGTCAGACAATGTGTTAAATAGATCTCAGAATCAGCTAGACCTCTCCATCTCCCCCTCCACCTCACCACCTCTTCAAGGCTCATAATGTAGCGCAACTGTTTGCAAAGGAGCTCCCAAAATGTTTTAACCAGTTACGTAGTATTTGTGATGACTTCAAATTGGAATCTCTTTTCTTCCCTTTGTTGCAGCACGTTCGTGGACGAAATTACATGCAATGGGGAATCAGTCCACGGATAACAAGAAATGAAAATGACCAAACTGGTTAGATCTACTTAGGATTTCCTCTGTGTGTGCATGAGATCTGGCCATTGTCAGGATCATCTGGACTTCTTTGTCTTGGGACTGTGGGGTCCTGCCGCGCTGTACCATGCATCGACTCTAAAGGGGGAGGGGGGGATTGTGCAGGGAGGGGGGTAGGGTGGGGTGGGATGGGACAGAATGTGTGATGTTCAGCTCTGGGGGGTTTTGTTTTTTTTTTTTCGTTTTTTTTTTTCTTTCTTTTTTTGGTGTTTTTTGTCATTTGACCCTTGATTTGAATGATGGTGTGCTGGGAAACTTGATGTTTTTGTTTGTTTGTTTTTCTTTTTTTTTTTTTTTTTTGGATGTAGTTTGGGTTGTTACTTTTTAATCATTGGATAAATCTTCCCTTGCCACTATGCCGTTTCATCTGTATGCTAATGTAGTTTTGACTGAAATGGATCATTTTATGTAAAAATGGGGAAAAAATCCCTACTCCCACTTTCCAGTTTTTCATTTGACTTACTTGTTATAACCCTAAGGTTTTTCCAAGACAGAGAGAGAAAAAAGGAATACCAAGCTCTTGCATTGTGTGTAAATTGCTTGCATTGTTGTAGGGTGTTTGTTCTGTAGCTGTTGGATTTTTTTTTTTTTTTTTTTTTTTAACCATTAAAGGATTCTTTTAAACAGTTAAAGGACTGTCATTACCTAGATAGGTGTAGATGTTAACCCTTTTACCACTGTGAACAACTTGATACATGGTGGTTGCCACAAATTGAAATCAGTCACCGCTTAATTGCAGATGGGGAGAAGGGGGGAAAAAATTAAATAATTTATTTGTAAAGTGAAGTTAAATCAAGAATGGTGATAACAAAAGTTTGAATGCAGCTTTCCCACCCTTTCCTGGCCACCTCTGGGACAAGCAGGTTTTTCTTCTTTTTTTTTATATTTTTTTAAAATTTTATATATATAAACTTTTGCAGAAGCTGAGTGGGCTGGCTGCATGAGCAGTGTTGGAAGGGTTAACGTGGAGTGTACTTTGGAGGAAAAGCAACATCTGCGAATGCAATGTTGGACTGTGCACATAATTGTTTTGGATGTAATTGGAATAGAGTGAGAACACATGGTTAGTTAGCGTTTTACTGTCACGCTGTTATGATCTTGGCAGATGTGATCCTTTTTTTTTTTTGTGCTGTAGTTCATTCCCATTGAAAGTTTCCCATGTCACTTGTGTTTTAAATTGCAGTCCATCATCTAATAAAAAGATTGCATCCATAAACCGTGAATTTGCTGACTTTTGGTAGAAGGCTACATGGTGTGTGAAATGGGAAAACTGTAACTGTAAGGGTTGTAGACTAGAGTTATTGAATCTTAACCGTTAGTTTTCAAGTCGTGGAACAAATCTTTTTTCAATGCCATCAACAGTTTTCTTTTTTTCTTTAAAAGCATGTCATGCCTAGAAATCTCTTACCCTTTCCCTTTTTCCACACATGCACAAACTGCATGCACACATTGCAATGACTTTTAAGAGCAGGAGAAGAGCAATCAAAAATCTTTTAAAAAAATAGTAGGAATAGTAACCATATAATCGTAAGAAAACTCAAGTTTTCATTTGTTAAGTTAAATAGAAAATGGTATCTCTTTGGGCATAGTGATTTTTGATAACCACAAGCTCAGTAATCGACAAAAAATAACCATTGACATCTTCATTTTGTTTGAATTTTCATAAAGGTTTTTGGTTTGTGCAGATTTTATTCAACAGTTTGAGATTTTGGATTTAAAATTAATAAATCACCCAGTTTTTAGCTTTGTTTTGGAAAGGCCTATTTGTGTGAGTGAATATGATTTCTCAAAGTTTAACTTAAGCAGAAATTCTCTGGTCATCTTTCTTTCCTTTTTTCTGTCTTTTTCATATTGTGCACCAAAATACTCCGTAAGGTTGGATTGGTAGGGGGCCCTTTTTGTTTTGTTTTTTGTTTCTAAGCTGTGTGCATAATTTGAGGTTATTCGTTCTAATTATCCAGTATCATTACGCAATATAAACTTATGTTTCTTGAAAGTATAAAGAATATATTATATATATATATAATGTAAGAACAAAACGATCATTTTCAAATTTGTCTGGAATAATGTGTTTTCTTATGTCTTGCTTTCTTTCTTTTCATATCTATCCATCACAATGTGTTGTAATGGGAAAAAGAAACCCCTTTTAAATAAAGCTGGATTTAATCTTTAGGGCAATACAATTCTGCTTTAATCACAAAACCTCATTTGTAAGAATTGACATTTTTTTTTGTAGTACGAAAAGCTGTTGGACAGTTATTAAAACTTACTGGACTTTGACAATGTTTTGCAAAATTGATCACTTTTATAAAGAAGAATATGTGGCTGCAAACATTTTCTATCTCTTGGAGTTGGAATACTTTCAATCTGGAATCATTTACCTTAGAGTCAAAAGTTGAGTATTTGTTTTTAGCCCTATGATCATGCATTTCTGCTCAATATTCCTTCTGTGTCTCAGTTTAAATACAAGTTTTTGAGAAGGGTATTGTGAAAGAATGATAGAATATTGTATATTCCTTACATTCTCTTAAGTCAAAAGATTTTGCCATTCTGAAAGAAAACTTTGAATACCTCTGAGGAAGAATGCATTATTGATATAAGCAATATTCACCTGGCGTTGATGAAAAGTTTAGTCTCATTGTTATCGTACCCAGATGTAAAGGAACAATTTTTTTTTTCAGTAAGTTAAGTATGAACATTCGCGTCTGTGACAGAAATATTGAGTGTGTGTTGTTCTAGTGTGAAAGCACTAGACTCTGTTAGAGTAGCATAGACTATGTGATGTAGGTAATCCTAGGCATGTGTACTCGCGTTAAGGAGTCATCTGCCTTGGAAAGTATTCAGTGTGAGATGCTTGACATGTTGTTTTCAAACCATGGACTCGTTTAGGAGCATGTCTGTGTAGTGTGGGGGTTAAACCAGGTTAAATCAAACAGCTGATCACAATTTTTTTTTAAATTGCCAGTATTTGAATTAATTTTGTTGCAAAGCTGGACAAGAAACAGTTAAGACTGGGCTTTTACTTTTAGACTGAAGGAAGGCAAATCATCATTTAGTCATGTCATCAATTGCAGCATCCAAGCTGCAATAAAGAAGTCTAGTATATCTGTCTCACTCACTCAGTGGTCTGGCAAAGCTTTGGAACGTACAGAAAGAAACTTGTGGTTACAAGTACTTAGTGTAACCTTGTGCTCTATGGGATCATACATGTGTGCTTGATGTATCCTAAGAATATGGACACCTCTTTAAAAATTGTCTCAGACCTTTTTTTTTTTTGACCAGCAGATGCTCAGGTTTCCACATCCTCATTTCACCACTGCCAAAAAAAACGATCCCACTTTGATTGTTCTCTCCACAATACGGCGCTGTCATAGTTGCTAAATTGTCTTCATAGTCCTCGAGCTTCGATCAATGTTTGTTGATTCCTCACTTACTTCGCTGGTCTTTACTGCTTGCTTTGTTGGTATCGGTTTAATGAAATATTGCCATTAACAGAGCTGAAGAGGTGCATGAAAGCACAGAAGAGAAACAATTGAATGTTTGCAGGACTTGGACAAAAGCAGGTACCAGCAGGAAAAATAGGAGCTATTGAACCAAGGTGTAGTTAGAACAGCGTGTCTCTTCTTCTCTCGTTGGCTTTACACGTCAATGTGTCTGGGAAAAATAATGGCATGTCTTTTCCAGCTCCTCTCATGGGCCATACAGCTTGGTTTGCAGGGTTATCTGTGTGGACCACACGATCACCCTCAGGTCGCTAAATGGCGTGCATCTTTGAAGGATGTGCTCACCAGTCTAGTTTTCTTTACCACAGGCACACAAGGGAGAAGGGTATGATCATGTTTTCAGTTCTTGAGTGCAATGAGAATATCATAATTTTTGTTTGCCTAATATCATCGTAATGAATTCCTGTGTGGTAAAACTTTAAGTCCAGCTCAGGCTCCCAACAGTTCAGAGTGTGTGTGTTGTCTCCCCAGTATTAGGCGTTGGGGGGGGGGGGGGGGGGTGGTTGGGGGGGGGGGGGGGGGGGGGGGTCAGGTATGAGTCATTTTGTGTATGATTTGTTAAGTTACTTTAACTGTTTTTGTTAAAGATTTGAAGGTGTCATGTCCGTGTCTGTATTTAACCCCCAAAAGTATCTTAATTGATGAAAGCTGCATCAAAAAAACTTTCATTTTCTTGCTTTTAGAAAAAATGTAGTGACTCAGATTGTCCAAACCAGTGCTTTTTTTTCGTTTCTTTTTTTTTCTTCTTTTTCCTGCTTTTTTCCTTTTCTTTCCCTTTTTTTTTTTTTTTTAGAATTGGTTTTTTAATGATCCTGACTGAGATTGTCAAATTTAGTTGATTTTCTTTTTCTTTTTTTTCTTGGGGGAGGGACTGGGATTGGGGTTTGAGGAACTTTTTCAGTGTAAAAAGTATTCCCTCCTTCAGGAAATTCTGTTGTAGAGACAAACCGCATCTTTCCTATCACTATCTGAAGTTTTTGCCTTTTCTCATTTTCATGACATCTTTTCTTTCTTTCTTATGTATGCCTTCCCTCTACTGCTGGCATTTATTTTCTTTCCCTCGCCCCTCCAGTTTGTGACCTATTATTTGCGCGGTGTTGTTCTCGTAATAAGTGACGTTGTACGCACGGGGATTGTACGCATTGGGGTGGAGACAGGCAGTCTATTCTGCAGTGAAATTTGCCTGTATGGCATTTGTTGTGTATTTTCAGTTATTCAAAAGTATATCAGAAACTGTGTACTTTTTCAAGCTGGTGAGGTTTCGTGCGTGACGAGAAGGATGGACACGATGTGGTTGGGTTTTGCGTTGTATGAACTAAACTTTGATGACAACCCTGATGTGGCCTTTGTGGTCGGTTGGGCTCTAAACCTCATTACGAACTATTAACAGGTTGGTTTGAACAACAAGATTCGTATAACTGTGTCCGTTTTATATCAGTTTGTATGCAGTGTTTGATTATTGAGTTTCTTACAAATCAGTTCGTAAAAGCATCGCCATGCACTTGGTATGTAAGTGCTTCATTGTTCTCTTCTTTGCTTGGCACTTGTGCAGAAAGTGTGGCTTTTAAGATAAAATCTTACAGTGTATTGCTATGTAGGCTATGGATTTTTTTCTAAACGTAGTCATCAGCCTTTAAAAAAAAATGGTGTTAAAAAAAAATGTGATAAAGAAAGGTTTGTTTGAATGAAATTGTATCCTGTTTTTTTTTCAACCCTCCCTATTGTGGTCATTCTCTTGTGAGTGACCAGGGCATTTTTGTTCATGTAAAAAGATTTGAAAAAAGTTCCTTGTGTGTTGACGTCTTTTGCCTTCATCTGTTCTTGGTTTGATTTTAATGGAGCATTTAACAGCGTAAAAGGTAAGGTAAAGGTTAGGGTCAGGGAAGGTAAAGCAGCGAGGGAGAGGAGATGGGCGCCGCCCTCAATATGCTGGCCTCTAGAGAAGCTGAGGTCTCTGATGCCTCGCTCCCTTACGACCGCCTAGATTATGGGACACCTTTACCTTTACCTTTTATTTAACAGCATAATACATTTTTCTCTTATGTCACACATGCTGCATATAAAGTTTAGCACAACAATTTATTGACCAAAAATAAATTGAAGTAAGTTGTTGTGGCGGGACAAAATGATTAGCTACTTTACATGTGAAAGGGTGTAAAATACATCAGTGAATGTTGACCACAGCAACCAGCGAGTTGCCCCTGGCAAAACTCAATTAAAAAAAAAAAACAGGAAAAAAGGCCAGTTCTATTGGGAAACAAATACTTTTACAGATTGGAAAATAAAAAAAATAATAGGTGGCATTATTCTTGTGCCGATGTACTTTCCCCAAGGAGAGTAGCCTGAACTTTACATAGAGAAATCTGTTATGGTTGAAAGTGGTTTACATCACAAAAAACGGGATAGGTTTTTAGTGTAACGTTTGATTAGGGAACTCTCCAAATTTGGTTAACTCATTCATCCCCAAGTCCAAGCACTGCTTAGGCAAGACAGTGTGACTTGCTGGCATGAGCCTGAGCAGCTCTCAGGCTAGGTACACATTGTGGTGGTGTTGATTATAATTATGTCACAATAACAGTGACAACACAACAGGTACATAGCCTGAGAACGACTTGGGCTCATGCCAGTAAGACTACTCAGTCTCACCTTAGCAGTGCTTAGGGTAGAATGAGTTAAATTAGTTAGCAAAATCATTTATATTGATCAGCAGTATTCACCCAACTTGGATGAAAAGTTTGGTGTCATGGTTATGAAAAATACCCAGCCAATTAGTTCATGATCAATTACCCTTTCGTGGATGAAATCATGGTTTTTCATGGATAACAACAGTCGATCTAATTTACAATCAAATGCCATCTCGTGGATGAAATTGGAGTGTATCATGGATAAAATGGGGTTATGCTCTTGGCAAGTGTGTGTGATGGATGAGACGACAATCAGTGATGTGAGAGTGGTCAAGGAGTCCCTAGTTTAAATTGTGCTTAGGATTTTTAAGTCGTATTAGGGAATTTATTATTTATATTATTTTTCAACCATGCCAGGGCTCTTAGGAAGATTTTTTTTTCTCAGTTAATGGGGAACTTATTATGGAAGCTCGGCATAGTAGCAGATTCACCCCACCTGACTTTCTGTTAATTACATTTTAGTCATTTGCTTACTTTTATGTTTTTTAAGTTCCATCCAAAGAAAGCATTTAACTTTCTTTTTTTTTTTTTAATTGAAGCTTTATCTTATTTTGTTCTTTTTATAAACTGTGATTCATATGTGAATCAGGCATTCCCATCCCCATCATATCATTTATCTTTAATGTTTTAGACAACATTTTTGCCTGTGACACCCACCAGCACTCGCATATCAATTGTTCAGAGTTCTAAAGATGAGAACTAGTTTAAAAAATATAAAAAAAGTCTTGGGGAGGGGATTTGCAATATCTTGAGTTCATTCTAATTCTAATTAGGCTTAACGGATCTTCTTGCAAATCATTTGTTATGCAAGTCTTGTATATTTATTATGTGTTGGGTTTGGGGGTTATTTGCTTGTGTTCTTTCCGTTTTTCACTAAAGACGTAGGTCTGTCAAATTTATTTTGAACAGATGAGCCTTTTATTACTGTCTTCTTATGTTATGGATTAGTTGTTAGATGTAGATTTTGTATGTTTATTATGAAGTGTGTATGGCGCTTTTTTTTTTTTTGTCTTTTTTTTTTCTTGGTCTGTCACATGTTTTTCTGTTTTAGTTTCAGTGGAAAAGTTGGGCAATTTTTAGGTATTAGACCACAATTAATGTGAATAAGGTTTGGTTTGTTTTTTAATGCAAGAACTACACTGACTGAAAATGTCCACTTAAGTGAAATAAATTCCCATAGAGGATAAGACAATACCACCTATCGCCTCTTTCAGCCTTGAAGATGGGACGTGAGTTTATTTTAGCCAAAATCTTTCTTTTTTTAACATGCTAAAAAATTGCTAAATATGTGAAGACTTCCCTTTGTTTAAAAAAACAAAACAAAACCAAAAGACCTGTTGAAAAAGTATTCCTCGCTTTATCCATTCACAGCTATAGAAGTTAGAGAATTCTGATTTTTTAGTGGCAAAACTGGATTGTTTGTATGGTAGTCATGGGTGACATTGTCGGTTTTTCATTCTGATATATTGTTAATATTGTAATGAATTTTGACCAGCTACAACCTCTTGTGTCCCACCTCGATTTTTCTCATAATACCATTGAGTTGTAGGGGAGGAGGAATGAGGGGGGTGAAGTCATATTCACACATACACTAAAGGGGCGGGGGAGAGATAACCTGGTGGTTCATGATCTGACAGCCCAGGATAGATCCCAGGTTCGCGCTTCTCCCTGGAGTTTATTTCAGTGCTGACTTCACTGCTCCAAAAGTCCTCAAGACGAGACTATAAATCAAGGGTGAAGGACCTGTATGTGAGATCATGCAGAACGTTTTGCGCACACATTAACCCAATCCGCCTTTCAGAAGAGTAGGCTATTGTGAACCGCTGATAACAGAAAAAAAAAACACTTGCGCATTGGGGTTGTGTATAGTTATCATCCCCAAAGTTAGAATGCAGTTAGCTTAAATTGTGGGCAAAATTGGTCGCATAGGCAAAATCTCATCTTTGGTGTGACCCTCGGAGCTCTAGCTGAAGAACAAAAAAAAAAGAAAACCACTTATGTTCTTGCACCACACAGAACTGGTTACATTTTATTTTGCTCTCTCTTTCTTTTTCTTATTTAGATTGTGATTTGCCTGATTTGAGATTGGTACATGTAACAATTCTTGTTCATAGTATGCTTCTTTCTTATTTCATAAATGAATAAACAGAAGAGCACAGAGTTTTGCTGAAAGAAGGAAAGACTGTTAATTTGATATCTCACAGTGTGATGTTAAAAGATAATGTCAACTTAAAACGTACCAGCCAGTTTTAATTTGCCAGGGTTTGTTTTAAAACTTGAAGAAGAAAAAAAGTTAGGGTGCCTCAGTTTTTGTTGTCAGTTATTCTGTAATTCAAGGTGCTGAAAGTTTGCTGGAATTTGTAAACACACAAGCAAAGCGGCAAAATGTTTTCTACTGATATGTAAAGAACAGCATTCAATTTTTTTTGTTATTGTTGCTTTTTGTTTTGGCAATAGTAGTGAAGACCTTCTAACATGGTAATCTAATTTGTAAAAGTTGCTATTTTCTTTGGCTCAAGCCAAAAGCTTTGTCATTTATTGAATTGATGTAAGCTAAGTGCCTACCTAGCCTGCATTAAAATGTTGTTATGCTTTGAAATGCTACGCTGAGATAATTTTCATCCATGCCAAAGTCTTACCTGTACTCTCCTGTAAAGGAGGGGGAAAATCCTCTGAAGTCAATGGCTGCCAGTTGAATAAGACAATATCTTTGAAAACAGTTATACTCAAATTTCTGAATCAGGTGTGTGCTGATATCTCACAGTGATTATGGGACCCCCTCCCCCAGGTATTAAGCTGTGGAACACCCAACAACAGCTATTAATTCTTTGCCAATAGAAGTAAGCATTGAAGTATAGAGAAGGATTTTTTTTTTTTTTTGGTAGAGCTGAACCCTATGGAGTGTGGAAGGGATTGTTAATGCAAAAGATCATGCATCACTTTCAAGAAAAAATTGTTGTTTACTATTCTGTGAAATTGTACTTTAGAATGGTAATCTGTTTTTCTATGGTGAACCAACATACATGCTCAACAGACAAGTAGAAGTCACGAAAATAAATTATCTTGCTCTTCATTTCAAAATATGGAAACCTTGTTATACATGTCCACTCTACAATTTCTTTCTTTCATCTTTGGATTGGACCATTGTAATGAATTGTATCAAAAGCTGTGAGAGAGATAGATGTGACAGCCATTGGTTTAGACCGTTTGACGTCAGTCCCATGGGTCCATGAAGACATGGGTTTGAATCTCGGCAGCAGTATCTGGTGAATGAATGGTGGGGATTTTTACCATCTCCCAGGTCATCTGCAGGTGCAGACCTGCCAGTGCCTTAATTCCCTTCATGTATACATGCAGAAGATCAAACATACACAAGGATCCTGTAATTCATGTCAGTGTTCAGTGGGTTATGCAGATACAAACATACCCAGCTTGCAGCCTCTAGGCGTACAATGAAATGAGCTGCTCTGAAGTCAGGATGTGTCAGCTGAGGCCAGTAGACTGAAAGCTGCGTCATTTGGAGATCTATGGTCCAGGCCAATAGTTTCAAAATGTCAATTTTTAAAATTATAAGCACCCTGAAGTCGGAATGCAGCTACCTTAATGGTGGGTAAAACTGGTTGCACACAAAATGTCACTGTTGGTAAACCTTGGAGCTCTAGCCAAAGAACAGGAGAGAATGAAATGGATATAATTAACATGCCAAAGCCCATCATAGAAAACACACTGCATCTCCATACTGGGGCAGTCTCTGCACCAGGCACTGGATATGACTGCATTGCACCAGATACTGGTGGATATGACCGCATTGCACCAGACACTGGTGGATATGACCGCATTGCACCAGACACTGGTGGATATGACCGCATTGCACCAGACACTGGTGGATATGACCGCATTGCACCAGAAACTGGTGGATATGACCGCATTGCACCAGGCACTGGTGGATATGACCGCATTGCACCAGGCACTGGTGGATATGACCGCATTGCACCAGACACTGGTGGATATGACCGCATTGCACCAGACACTGGTGGATATGACCGCATTGCACCAGACACTGGTGGATATGACCGCATTGCCACAGAGACTGGATATGACTGACTGAAGGCAGTTATTTGAAGAAAGGTATCAGAAAAAGAGAACAAAAATTTTCTTTGTTTTGTTTTTTTTGGCCAATGAAGAGAGACATGTGTAGTAGCACTTATTAAAAAAAATAATAATAATAATGGTGCTCCATGATCTGCATGCAACTGAGGCCCTTTTTTTTCCTTTTTTTTAAAGTGCCAAAGGCTAGATCCAAATATTGTTATGCTTCAAACTGTTGAGGTTGTCTTCATCCGTGACAATCTCCTAGTACTATATCCTGTATTCTGCCAGAAAAGAGAAGAAAATCTTGAAACTTGAGTAGGGCTGCCCATGTGGCGAGATACTGCAAGAACATGCATGCACACTTCATCCGGTGTATACTCATGGTCTGACAGTGATCAATGCTTAGGCCTGTTGAGTGAGATGGAGTGCATATCCTGCATAACTCCAGTGTGAGTAAGCTGGGGAATGCCCAACATTTGGAGATGTGGAAGTCTGACTGGAGTGTCCCATTTCTGGAAGGTAAGTTGTATTCAATTCAGTGTACAGAGTTTATATTAATGGAGGTATAGGGCTCTTTTCTCTCTGCTAGACACTTACCTTGGTTTTCTAATGAATTTACTGGGCTTTTTTTTTATAATAAAATAATCAAATTCTAAACTTAAAAAAGGCAGTATGTATTCTAAATTGCATTACAGAGTTGATAAAGTATCAGTTGTCTTTTTTTTCCCGCTTTGCTTGGAAAGTTTAATTTTTATAAAAAGTCATCTCTTTTAGAGCTGGTTTTTTTTTCGGTAAGGTAAAAAATCAACATGTCCTTGTAGTTCATGATTTAAAAGTATTGGGTTTTTTTATTTTTTAAGGTATATAGCTTTGGAATGCTATTGAAAACCCTCTCAGGGCTCTTTTTCAAGTTTTCTTCTTCTGCTCTCTGCCAGCCCTTCCTCATCATTTTCTATTTCTTGGCTTAGTTCTGTTCTGTTGTGTACTGATTCTGCTTTGTGGGTCTGCTTTCCAATGGTTCTGTTTTGTAAGTTACAAAAAAGTGGATACACATACTTCTGCATTGTTGTGTATAGCAGTTAAAATCTTCAATACAGTTTGCAATTTTCTGCTTTGTTGCTGTTTGTATAGCCATTGGGAATTGTGGGGAAGTTACTATCATTGCACTGTGTCAAGTAAACTTGATTTCAGCAGAGTTTAAAATTAAAAGAATTGGATAGTTCTAATTCAATAAGTGTGAGTTATAATTCCTGTAAAGTCAGTACACACTTGATTTCTTCTAAAGTTTATCTCCAGTCATTTCTGTTCCAAGTGGCAGGCTTTGTTCAGTTCCTCTGCATATTTTTTCTGAAGTTTTCTCGGGTGCAGGAAGTATAAGTCTGACATGGGTTCAGGGTTTGGCAGGTCTGTGGGTAAAGAGTGTATCGTGCACCACTCTCATCTTTTGGTCTTTTGTAAGTGTCTCTGTAGAATATTTTCTGCATAAAATTGACTGTCGTCAGTTGCAAAATATGGACTTTTGTCTTCGAGTTAACTGTTCATGCTTTTCTGTAGGGTGGTTTATAAGATAAACTGCTATGTTGAAAAGAAGGGGGGGTAAGGACAGGACATTGTTCACTTTTCAGATTGGGTCAGGGAAGGTAAAGCAGTGAGGGAGAGGGGATGGGCGCCACCCTCACCATGCTGGCCCCTAGAGAAGCTGAGGTCTCTGACACCTCGCCCCCCTAAGACCACACAGGTTATTTATGGGACACCTTTACCTTAACAGGAGTAGAGATGAGATGACTCCAACTAAGACAATATAATTTCCTTCATTTTAGCAGTGGTTGCAGCAGAGTATTTTTAGTAGGTATGTATAGGTGTGTAGCGTACTTGGGTTTCTTTTCCTCTTTTTTTTCTTTAAAAAAAAAAATGTTTTAAGGCTAAATAATAAAATGCCATAGATGTTGCAAAAAACATCCTTCATTTCCACATGTATTTCTCTGTGTGCCATGATCTGTTGTTGATGTTTTCCTTTATCCCCCTGGCTGGTTTATGGTTTTGTCATGAAGTTTTACTTCATGTGGTGATGGGATCAAATTTCAGGCTGTGCCGTCTTGTAGGGGAAAGGGTGCTTTAGTGTCAGATCAGTAGATTGATGAAATTCAGACTTTTTAAGAGAGAAAAATCTAGGCACTACTTGGGGGGGGGGGGGGCTGGGTTGTCTGATATGTAATGCTCTACCACACGAGTCACATTGCACCAGAGGTCAATTTTTAGTTATTAAATTAACATGTTATCAAAGCGCTTTGATTTGTTATTGCAAGATATAGAGCTATATAAATTCCATGTATTCATTATTTAATAGCAATCTGTAATAAATAAGCTTTTCAGCTCAGAAACGGATTGAAAATCAGACACTTCTGTGGAAAGTTATTACAAATTGAAATGCTAGACTGCAGAAAGTGACAAAATGATAAATTGGCAAGTTTTGCACCGTAATAGGTGGTCAGAATGAGGGCTTGTGGTGTTTTTCAATGCATTTTTAAAGCAACAGAAAACAAAAATACCCCTGCATACTTACGTACAAGATAGAAGAATGGCTATTAGTTTTATAATCATCAACATCTCAAAATTGACAACTGGATCCCCACCTGCCTTAAATGGCTTCCAGCAGAAAAATGGGAACAGGTGCAAAGGGACTGTTTCATGGTGGAGTGTTCACATTATTATGAGGTGTAGTGATCATTCCAAAATGTTCTGTTTTAGATAGGATTTAATAAATGTAGAGAAGGGAAGGGGGGTCTGACAACAGATATTTCAACTTAGTTGGTCAGGCCTGTAGATATAATTTTTTTTTTTTTAAAGGGGGCGTGGGGGGGGGAGAGAGGTAGTAATAAAGGTAATAGTTGGACAGGACTGCAGATGTGACAAGTTGAAGGAGGGGGGGAGTTAATAAAGGTAATACTACAACTTAGTTGGTCAGGACTGTAGTGTCATTAATTTATTTTGTTTTAATAAAAAATGGTGGAGGGGGGGGGATTCAATAAAGGATAATAGTCAACTTAGTTGGTCAGGACTGTAGATGTAATAAGTTGATTTTAAAAAAAAAGGGGGGGGGGGGGTTAATAAGGTAATAGTAAACTTAGTTGGTAGGATTGTAGATGTGATAGATTATTTGAAAAGGTTTTGGGTGGGGGGGGGGGGGGGGGGGTTAATAAAGGTAATAGTACAACTTAGTTGGTGAGGACTGATGTGATAAATGTTTTCCTTTTTAAAAGGTGGGGGGGGGAAGGGGGGGGAGTCAATAAAGGTAATACTACTACTTAGTTGGTCAGGACTGTAGATGTGATAATGATGTTAAAAAGAAAAAAAAGGGGGGGGGGGGGGGGAGAGTTAATAAAGGTGAATACTACAACTTAGTAGGTAAGGACTGCAGATGTGATACGTTTTTTTTAAAAAAGGGGGGGGGAGGTAGTAAGGACTGCAGATGTGACAAGTTGAAGGGGGGGGGGGGGGTTAATAAGGTGATACTATTACAACTTGGTTGGTCTAACTGCAAATGTATAAAGATAGAAATAATAAGTTGGGGGGGGGGGGGGGGGGGGGAGTCATAGGGTGATTACACAATTTAGTTGTTCAGGACTGTAGATGTGATAAGTTGAAGGGGGGGGCGGGGGGGGGTAGTAATAGAGGTTTATACAATTTAAATGGGCAGGATTGCAGATGTTTAGTTGATTTAAAACAAATTGGGGGAGGGGGGGATTAGTGGTGGAGGTTAGACAACTTAGTTGGTCAGGACTGCAGAGTGATAAGTTGAAAAGGGGGGGGGGGGGGGGAGTATTAGAGGTTATACAATTTAAATGGGCAGGACTGCAGATGTGATAAATTGATTGTAAAATAAAGGGGGGGGGGGGGTAATGGTGGAGGTAGTAAAATTATTTGGACAGGACTGCAGATGTCATAAGTTGGAGGGGGGGGGGGGTAGATATAGAGGTAATACAACTTAAGGACAGGACTGTAGATATGATTTTAAAAGGGGGGGGGGGGGGGGGAATTTTTTACCTTATTGAACTGCAGATGGATTAGTTGGGAATAAGTTGGGTGGGGGGGGGATAATGATACTTTTTGTTGGACAGGACTATAGATGTGAGAAGTTGGGGGGGCAGGGGGGCAGAGTGATGAGGTAATAGTTTTAGTTGGACAGGACTGAAGGTATATATGTTTTATAATATAAGGGGGGGGGGTTTAAGATACTTGCAACCTAGTTGACAGGACTGCAAATGTGACAGGTTTAGAGAGAAGAAAAAAAAAAGGGGGGGGGGGGGGGGTTAGGTGGTCTGTAGATGAGTTAGGATGGTGGTTATATTTTTAACTTTTGATAGAAAATAGCTGGCTTAGATTTTAAGGGGGGGGGGGGGGGGGGTCAAGGTAGTATTTCAGCTTGTTAGGGTTACAGGTGTGATGAGGTGGGGGGGGGGGTTGTCAGGATAGTGATTTCAGTTTATTTGGGACAGTGGTTACAGTGTGATAGGGGGGAGGGGGGGGGAAAGGATGGTAATCATTTCACAACTGTGACACGGTGTGCAGTTTGTGATAACATATTTTCAAGAAGGAGGGAGAGTAATATTTCCAAGTTTAACTTTTAATACAGGATAGTAGGCGTAATGAGTAGTGTGTTTGGGGGGTAGAAGATGTGCACAGCTTGAAATTAGATCAATTCAGGACAAAGAGAGCATTTCTTGGAAATCCCCCCCAAAAAACAAAAATACTTTCTCTATCCTTGAACACAGAATTGCCTGAACAACTCTATTTTCTTTTCTACTCGAATCCTGCCCAGGACAACACAGGAATTAAAGGTCATGTTTAGCAAAGACAAGACTGATGAACATTTTCTACATTTTAAACCCTCTTCTAAGTGTATTCAACAGAAATGTTTACTGCTGTACAAGCCTGCTGTGCGCTTTATGCTCTGTATAGCAAGCCAGTGTCTCACCACTGGATGGGTGGAGACTTGCACAGCAGAAACATTTCTGTTGAATACACTTAGGAAAGAGGATTTAAAATGTAGGAAATGTTCATCAGTCCTCGTCTTTGCTAGACATTACCTTGATTCCGTGTTGTCCTGGGCAGGATTCGAGCAGAAAGAAACATAGTAGTTCAGGCAATTCTGTGTTCAAGGATAGAGAAAGTATTTTTGTTTTTTTGGGGGGACTTCAAAGAAATTCTTTGTCCTGAAAACATTATCAGGGGGAATGTTTTCATGTACAAGCCTCCACCCACCCCTCCTGGGCGGTGGGTCACGGGCTTGCTACACGGCGCATACATCGAGAAAGCCCCACCCTCCTCCGTCCATATGTGCCTTATATTGAGTCCAGAATTGCCCCCTGACTACAGCTCACTGCAATCTTCCACCAATGAGAAACCACACAGGCTGAATAGGAGTTTTACTCACTTTATTGAGGTCACATTTTGCATGCACTGTGTGGGTGTATGCATGCATGCATCATGCACACACAACTCACAGAGCACTACCAATATACTTTACATATGTCACATGCACACACACTCACAGACTCAAACAAATATGATTACACAAGTATGTGTGCATGCATGCATTGCATGCACACCACACAGCACTCAAACACACAATACTGATTACACAAGTATGTGTGCATGCTGTGTGTGTGTGGATGATACTTACACACAGCATGCACACACAGTACACTTGGGTTAGCTAAACCTACCTGTATAACAAATTTTTCTTAATACATTCTTTTTAACTAAAACCTAGGAGACACCACAAAGCATACACACACACACTTTTAACCCTGAAACTATTAATACCTAAAACCTTAACACAGATACACACATGCTTGCACACTCATTAAGAGAAAAAAAACAAAAAACATTCACACATTAACTAGAGCCTAGAAACTTTACACACTATCTTTGGTTTTTATGCCATTTATGAATAAAATAATGATATGATTTACATGACCCTAGCACTAACACACTGTAGCTGAGCCTGCTCAAGATACCAAAACGATGTTTAAAAAAAAAAAAATAAAAAAAAAAAAGCACCCAAGTGCTTATTCCATTATCCTCATATAAATAAAAATAAAATAAAATTTAAAGAAATTAGAATAAATAATAACCATCCCGATTAAAGAAAAAGAACATCTACTGAAAGTAAACACTCTTTTTTTTTTTTTTCAACTCACATCTGAATAGTATCAATTTTTCATTTTAGGTCATTGAGTCATATTGGGGCATTGGATGCAAGTAAGACAATATTGCCAGTGAAAACGGTCAAACAGATCACTTGTACTACACAATATCTATTTACAACTTGATTCATTACTGTTAATTCCTTTCATGACTAGATCCAGTTCAGTTTGGTTACTTTCCTCAATGATTCACCCTGCAGGCAGAGGATTCAAACTTTACAGTACCTCTGACAGTTGACGCTTGATCAAAAGTAGTACTTATTATTTTGCACCTAAAAAGCATTACCAGCTAGAATTAGAAATGTCTAGTAGAGGCTACTTTGATCTACATACACTACACACAGGAATAGCAGCCACAGGCTACTCTGCTCTAATAGCGTGCACCATGGTAATTTATAGCCAACTTTGCTAGCCTGTTACACAACACCTTTACTTGAGAAATCACACAGCACTGTGTGCGTTACAAAACATTTGAAGCTGAATATAGTACAGTACTTTTTTTATTCCCTGGTTTCTTTTCTGCCAAAAGTTTTCAGGTGTACTTGCATCCCTTTCAATAACCCAGACCATCAATAATGATTTTGATAAAAGGAAAACAGGCTCAGCTACTTCCTATTGTCTCCAAATTATATATGGAATATCACATTCTCCACCTTCTTCTACTTAACTTCAAATATTCCAGAGAAAAATGCTTACATATATACACAAGCTCATGTATACGCTTCCAAATAAAATACAACCAACATGCATGCTGATGTCTTTGCAGTTATATGCATACCTGATATGTACTGCACACTAGAAAATGTGCAACAAGTTAAATGATTATTGTTCCCCTTTTCAACTTTTACATGGCCTACAACAATGTTGCTGTAGACAGTGGTGCTTGCTGGGTTGTATGCACTCCTGATCTTGAGCATGTGTATATATATATATATATTACATATTTACAAAGAATACGGCAGAGTCAGGTCTGCACAGAAACTGACCTGGAGGATTATAAAACTTCTGCTTCCTTTGCACCCAAGACTTAAGATTTGAAATCACAGCATTTCTGGGTAGCAAAGAATGATTGTGTATAAAATCCCCCCTTTTTTTTCCCTAAAAAGTTACTCATAAGAGCTACATAGCTGCCAGCCTTTGAGAATCCAAAAATGGAATATAATTGTGGGTGGGATCGGGCACGGGATAAATTAATGAGTGGGTTCATGAGGGGGTCTTGTCCTGAAAATGCAGAAGCTGAAGCTTTTTTTTATGGTTAAAGGAATACATCGTTTCTTATCCCCTGACCACGCGTGGTCGGGAAAAAACAGCATATGATACTACAAAAAAAACACAACAAAAACATACAATACTACCACACCCTGAAACAAAAGGGCCGTAGGTAGAAACAGACCTGCCTACCCCAGCAACTGAAAAATAATATTTGGACAGGCCAAAAATAGTATTTTGTTTGTAAAAATAGTATATCTGTCTTGCTCTTGGTGTATTACAATAATTATTTATTTGGTGGTTCCAATTATGGCTTTGCTTCTTTTCCAGTGCTATGCTTTTATGAAGAATGTGTCTTCAGAAAACTTGCCATCTACAATTTGTATTTGAGTGTGTGTGTGTGGGTGTGTGTGGGTAGCAGAGGGGGGGGGGGGGGGGGGCGGGGGTACTAGGAAAATGTCAGTGAGAGGGGGTGTGGAAGTGAAGTATGAAACAGATTGATGGACTATCTGACAGACTGGCAAAAGGGACAGTCAGACAGATGAGAGATGAGAAAAACAAGCATTGCTAATGGAGAAGGGGGTTAAAAAAAAAAAAAAAAGGAAGGGGGTGTGGGGTGAAAAAAAAAAGCCAACAACAAAAGAAAAAGGAAAAGGTGTATGTATACATGAATTAAGACAAAGTCATGCACAGTCTACCAAACGAGTGTGCTGGGGATGTCTCTTGTGTATGAGTGTGTGTGAGAGAAAAGAGAGAAGGGGGGGGGGGGGGGGGGGGGGGGAGAGAGAAGAAAGGGAGACAGCTTGTGCATGTGTGTGTGTATTCTGTGTGTGTGTGTGAATTCAGTGTGTGTATGTGAACTCTGTGTGTATGTGCTCATGAATATAATGTCTTTCCACTTAAGTGATATTAGACGATAGGAAAAAGAGAAGACTTGAGTTAAGAATGAACACGTGAGCAGTAGAGTGTGTGTGTGAGAGAGGGGAATGGGGGGGCTGTCCATAAAAAAGAAAGGGAGTGTGGTAGGCCTGTTAGTTATTGTCAACAGTGCTTTGACAGGACGATAACAATAAGAGGTTTTTTTGAGCAACTGGCATAGCAATGTGGCAAGACTGACAGAATATATCTGCTATCCCAAATTTAGAGGTATAAAACTGGTCTTCTCATGTCCAGTTATGTTCTTTTCTTCGCCATGCAAAATTTTTTAATCACATCACAACGGTACGGATAAGATGCAGCTGAAGGCATAACTTTAGCCTTGTCAAAACTGATCAAAGGATGGAAAATCCTCCTTTCATTTGACCTACAGCTATCAAAAATTTGCGCTTAACCCTTTCTTCAACATCTTGGAGATTGGCTTTGGAAACTGGCGTGTGCACTGATGTTCTACTTGACTAATGCAGATTTTGGTGGGGTGGGTTTTTTTTTTTTGGGGGGTGGGGGTATGGAAAATTCCAAATTATGGGAAAAAAACAGAGAAATTCCAGGAAAAAATGAATGGCTGGCAGCTATGGAGCTAGGGTATTTACAAAGTCCTGAGGTAATTCATCTTTTTCAACACAAAACGAAGCATTTCGACATTCTCCTCCTCCTTACCTGCCACCCCTCTGTCAGAGAAAAGCACACACGTTATTATTATGTCTATGGGTGTCACTGTGGGCCATCTTTCTTGGACTTGGGTAAATGAGACAGCGCCATTGCATAGGTGTAGAGAATGGAGTGCACCACCCCTCCATCTTTGCTATACTCTGCAACACACAGGACACCCGTTAATAATCCAAAACACAAAAATCGTGTATGATTCAAGAATCACTCATGGTATAATGAAAACTTGGGTCTATACCCTGTTATATGCTTAATAAAAAAATCTTTTTCTTCAGATTTTATCTCGACAAATTATCTGCTGCTTCAGATTAGTGCCGACACATTGCCTCTTACTGATTTAGAATAGGTCTTCCCCACATCAAACGTACCCCAAAAGGATTGTTTTTTTATGTAAAGGATAAACTCATGATAGGAATATAGTCTGTGACAACAACCAAAAAAACCCTGCACAGCACACAAAATAACCTGACGTAGTCCAGCCCCCTACCCTAAGTGTTAAAACGACCGCAATATAAAACCAGTTAAGTTCTCTGCAAAAATGAACCCACAGCCGGGATTATCTCCCTGTTCTGAAACTGCAAGTAGATCAAGGTGGACAAAAGAAAAGTTATATTATTCCTGTGCCTGAAAAACTGATTAAAGAAAATGAAAGCATTCAGAACAAAATTGTATAAACTGACTACTCCATACAGATACAGGATTTAGAAGCTCACCTTACAGCTAAAACTACTGATTACTGGAAATAAAAAATTTTTTGTCACCTAACAGAATGAAAGGTGTCATCTTCATATATTATTAACGCCAGACATGGTAGCTACTTCTCATCCAAAATCATGGAAATAAACTCCTTAAGCACTGCTTGTTATGGAAACTGTTGAAGATGGTCAGAAAACAAAACTGGAATCCTTAAAATTGCTAAACTGCATTATACATTTCCTTTTTTTTTTAATAACCTTTCTGCTGTTCAAAAATTAATCACTTTTTTTTTTTTTTTACATTTGGACAATATTGTAATTTTGATTTTTTTTCTTCTGTAAACAATATTTTTTTAAATGTATGTGTCAATTTTTATGTTTTTTGTAAACATATAACTAACTGGAGACAGGATAGACTAGTGGTTAGAGCGTTACACTCGTGATCTGATGGCCCCAGGTTTGAGCCACCACAAAGACGCCCATTCAATGGAATTTTTCCCCTGGAGTAAACAGCAGTGCCGACTCTACTCCCCCAAAGTGGGTGAGTGTGGGTGAGACTATAAACCAAGGGCCAGTACACAAACACAAGCAGAACATGTTTTGCACACATTAAAACCCATTCTGCCATTGTGTATTGGTGGGAACAGATGACAAAATTAATTAAACCACATGCACCTCCATGGTCGATTTAGACATCCTTCCCAAGCTATTGTGCCATTTTGATCAAACCATAACTTTCCTTACTCCCCAAACTATTGTGCGGTTTTGATCACACTATAACTTTCCCACAGATATCTGAGCACCCATGCAAAGGTGAAATAAGCCTAGGGCCTGTGTGCCAATGCATGCATACAATGGGTGCACATATTGGGGAAAAAAATCCATCTTTTGTGGATGTGAAGAGCAGTTATGGTTGGTGGTATGGATGGTATGAAACCGGCCTGAAGCTCTACTGAGGTTTTGCAGTTGCTGAAGCATCTGGCTGGTGCCTACCTGATGTGTCCCTGCATGTGAAATACTCTGCTTGCTCTGACACCTCGACCTTGGGTACACACAACACACACAACACACACAAGAGCGCTGATTCCACTCTCCCCAAAAGTCCTTTGGAAGAGACTATAAACCGAGGCCCCATGTGCGAATGCATGCAGAACATCTTGCCCACAAGTTAAGTCCTGTTCCACTTTTCATAAGAGGCCATCGTGTGCCGGTGGGAACAGATGACAAGATTTACAAAAGTGCATACACACGGGGACTGGATGTAAAAAAACACACAAGTGCTTATTCCATTATCCTCGATATCAAAGAATAAATAATAAAATAACCAAAAAATGTATCGACTACTATACCCACTGTCCAATGTATTCAGCAGATCGTCCACAGGAACAGACATCACTTCTATGAATTCTGAAAAACACAATAACAAATTACATGTAAAGAAATCTATTGTGACTGAAAGCGGTATACATTACAATGACTTTATAATCAGAACTGCCAACCCTGTAATACAACGGGGAATGACCATGTATTCTGATCAGAAAATTAACAAAAACAATTAAAAATAAAAAAAATTAATGATAGACCTTGTGGGCAAAATGCATTCGACTTGTGACAAAGAACCTATGGCATCAACAAACTAGTTTCTGACAAAATCGTGTACAAAAATTTTTTTAAAAAGGTTAATGGGAATCAAAAATGCCAAAGGAGAAAGAGAATAAGTCTGGAAAATGCTGTTGCTGTTTTTGCTGCCAATGGGAAGATGTTTGGTTTTGATTCCTCACTGCTAATGATGGATCCCAGGCATGTGAAAAGTTGCTTAGTTCTCAATTTATAAGCTGGCAGAGATGGTGGGGTTAAGTGTACTGACCACCAACTTTGGTCTTTCCTGTGCTGATTCCTGTACCACAGCTTGTCGTTCATTCATCCACTATATTGACAAGCTTGGTTAGTTCATGTTCACTCCCTGCCAGGCCATACATATCATCTGAAAAATGAAGGTTTGTGATTGTTCTCCCTTCAAATGCACAAGATGTTCTGCATGCATTAACACACAGGGCCTTCGTTTATAGTCACATCTGAAGGACTTTGACAGTCACTTCTATTTTTTCTTGTCAAACAGGGAAGAAAGGGCAAGGCTGGAAATCAAACTGAGAACCTCATGGTTTACTTGTTAAGCAGGTTAACATCTAAACAGTTAATTTTACACATCTAAACGCGCCTTGCCTAGAAAGCAAAAAGTCCGGGTCGGAGTGTGGGGTTCATACCCCGTTTGGACCCAAAACTTTTCCCCCATCCATTAGACCATGAGTGGTGGTTGCTAGTCTTTCGGATGAGACGATAAACCGAGGTCCCGTGTGTTACACATCACTATTTAGCGCACGTAAAAGAACCCACGGCAACAAGGGGGTTGTCCCTGGCAAAATTCTGTAGAAAAAAGCCACTCTGATAGGGAAACAAATACAGTTGCATGCAGGAAAAAGAAAAAAAAAATGGGTAGGCGCTGCACATGTGGGACGCGCTCTCCCCGGGGAGAGCAGCCCGAATTTCATGCAGAGAAATCTGCCGTGACATAAAGTGGTACAAAATAAAAAATAAATAAATAAATAAACTGTCCTACCACCTTCCTACAAGACTAAAGTTGAGTAAAGGCACATTCATCAGCACTTGAATGAATAAATTAATCTATGATTTAGAAAGAGCATACAACCCTCCACACCACAAGCATGATCACATGTTGTCTTCACCATACAACAAACTAACAGTCATAGCTGATGACTTACCTCCTTCATCTTCAGCCCAGAACAAAGTCCCATCAGATCAATCCACAGCACAGAGTGTCAGTTCCCCAGAACACCAGAACAGAAAAACAAGAAATGATAAAACAAGAAATAAAATTATAGGCCTATCTAAAGAAAATTAAGCAGAACAGCACTCAATTCTGCCAATATAACTTTGGGAAAAAATGCCCTCGTGCATAGTCAGTGGTAATCTTTCAACATTTAATTTTACACATCAATAAATTAAAGTTTATGCACTGTTAACATTTACAAAGAATTTTTCTAAAGATTCTCTAATGGGGGGGTTTGTGTTAAAATCAGTCAAGGAATGCTGTAAACTTTTTAAATTTTCATTTATATATATATCAAACCAGTGGGCAATTATTTTTGAAAGGGATAATAAAGCTAACCCAAACAAAATGGCCGTTCCCTGCTCTGTCTGCATCAGTGACCTTACCTTGATGCTGCTCTGGCTTTCTGTTGCACTCTTCATCTCCGTCAATCTGTAACACCATCAGCAGTAGTTGTTCATCATCATCCTCATCTCCTCGTCATCATCATCCCATCATCATCATCATCATCCCATCACCATCATCATCATCATCATCATCTCATCACCATCATTACTTTGATCATTATTACCATCATCATTGTTGTCATTGTCATCATCATCATCTATCCTTATCATCTTTTTCCCTATTATTGTCACTATTCTTCTTATTATTAATAGTAGTAGTAGTAATAGTGGTGGTAGTAGGCCTTAGTACTGAGTAGTAGTAGTAGTAGTAGTAGTAGTAGTAGTAGGTAGTGGTAGTAGTAGTAGCAGCAGTAGTGTTGTTGTTGTTGTTTTTATTATTAAAATAATAGCAGCCCGAATTTCACACTGAGAAATCGCCGTGAGTTAAAGTGGTATGCAATAGGATACAAAACATTATGTTGTTGTTGTGCATTCCCCAGCTGGGAGTCTGTCACCCAGAATGTGCACCCTGACTCACTCATCCCACCTGGGAATCACTGTGAGATTGAAACTGCACACTGAGTGAATAAAAATATTGCATGTATATACTGTTTTCAAGCACCAAGCCATATAGGCAGCCATACTTCGACTTTAGAGGATCAATGCATTCTTATCATCAAAATCCCTTTTTTTCATTAACATTTTTACTGTTGTCATCATCATCAGTGCTAATATTTCTTCCATTCCTCATCTCTGTCAACCGGCAACATGATAACAGCAACTACTTTTTACTACTATCAATTCATACAGATTACCTCCCTTCACCCTCTCGACTCTACTTCCACCATTGTTCAGGAACAATTTGGTTTTCTTTTTCCTGTTCCTCAGCTAATGCGCTGAGGCTCACTGATGGTGAGACTTTATGTATGCGGCCGTTTTTACCAACCATTAAGGTAGCTGCATTCAGACTTTGACCTAGCAAGCCTACAGGATAGATGGGCTTTCTCCTGTACAATCTGACCTAGCAAGCCTAGAGGATAGATAGGCTTTCTCCTGTACAATCTGACCTAGCAAGCCTAGAGGATAGATAGGCTATCTCCTGTCCAACCTGACCTAGCAAGCCTGGCTTCTCCTGTCCAACCTGACCTAGCAAGCCTGGCTTTTTCCTGTACAACCTGACCTAGCAAGCCTGGCTTTCTCCTGTCCAACCTGACCTAGCAAGCCTGGCTTTCTCCTGTCCAACCTGACCTAGCAAGCCTGGCTTTTTCCTGTACAACCTGACCTAGCAAGCCTGGCTTTTTCCTGTACAACTGACCTAGCAAGCTGGCTTTCTCCTGTACAACCTGACCTGCAAGCCTGGCTTTTTCCTGTACAACCTTTTTTTTCTTTTTTTTCGATCACCTGCTCTAAAGGCAGCCACACTCCATCTTCCAGGAGAACAAGGTGGTGTATCATATATGAAGAAAAAAGAGCAGGACTCACCTCTACGGTCACCATGTTGATGGTGCTGTTGGCCAGGCCTGGGTCCAGACTCACTCCTGTAAACATACAATAATTATTGTGTTACTTCACTGCTACCAGTAAAAGGGGGGAGGGAAGGAGGGATGGGGGAGAGAGAGAGAGAGAGAGAGAGAGAGAGAGAGAGAGAGAGAGAGAGGAGAGAGAGAGAGAGAGAGAGAGAGAGAGAGAGAGAGAGAGAGAGAGAGAGAGAGGAGAGAGTGAGTGAGTGAGTGAGTGGTGTGTGTGTGTGTGTGTGTGTGTGTGTGTGTGTGTGTGTGTGTGTGCGTGCGTGCGTGCGTGTGTGTGTGCATGCATGTGTGCGTGCGTGCGTGTGTGCACGCATGTGTGTGAGGGAGGGGGGGGGGGGGGGGGGGGGGAAGACAGACAGACAGAGCCAGAGACAGGGTGAGACAGAGTTTCCCATCAAACTGGGAAGAAAGGACAAGGCTGGGAATAGTATTCTACAACCTCAGTTTACTTGTTTGGCAGGTGAACGAATGTCTTAACCGTCCTGCCACCTTCCCCCTTAGCCTTGCTGAAACTATAAACTCTTCTTTTAGAAAACATGCTAGGGATTTCCTAAACTATGTGTAATTGCTTCGATTCTGATTTTCTTTTTCACAGTCATCTGTTAGTTTGCTTTTTCCTTTTCCTTCTTTTTTTCTTCTCTCTCAAAACTTTTAGGCTTCAAAACTATATCAATATTGGCTTGACTCTGTTTGACTTAAGACATCAGTAGCACAGAGACTTTTCTTGGCATTTTTCATTCAATAGTGAAAACATCATGACAGAGACACTGCAAAACCACCACACTTCCATCTCCATTGGTGGAAGACCCCTTTGCAACCTCAGATTTGCAGATGACATTGACCTCATGGGCAGCAGCAAACAAGAACTGCAAATCCTCACAGACAGTCTAACAGATCGAGCCAGCGCATACGGCATGGAGGTCAGTACAGAGAAATCGAAGATCATGGTCAACAGCGCGAGTAATGACAGCACGGAAATAAAGATGAATGGAGAAATATTGGAAGAGGTGAGCCAATTCAAATACTTAGACTCCATCCTAACAAAAGATGGCACATCAAACAATGAAGTGAAAGCTCGCATTGCAACAGCAACATCTGCTCTAGTCAGACTCGAGAGGATCATCAGAAGCAACAACATCAGCTTCTGCACCAAATACCACCTCTACAAATCCCTCGTGATATCTATCCTCCTATATGGCTGTGAATCATGGACTCTGACAACAGAGTTAGAGAGGAGAATCCAAGCATTCAGAGAACAAGTGCCACAGAAGACTCTCAAAATATCATACAAAGAACACAAGACCAATAACTATGTGAAAGAAGAAATCAAAAAGTGTGTGGGCCCCCAAGAGCCTTTGCTCTCCACCATAAAGAGGAGAAAGCTGATGTGGTTTGGTCACACCACAAGACACAACACCCTAGCAAAAACCATCTTGCAAGGAACAGTCGAGGGCAAGAGAAGAAGAGGCCGCCAAAAGAAATCATGGGTTGACAACATCAAAGACTGGACCGCCCAACCCCTGCAACACCTCCTACTAGCCACACAGGATCGTGAAGCATGGAAAAAGATCTCCGTTGCGTCCTGGGACATGGGACTGAGTGAGTGAGTGAGTGTTTTAATAAAAAGTTGGTAATAGACAGCAAGAGTGGAATTTCCATGACAAAAGCCAGGATAGATTAAATTTTAGCCTATAACATCATGGTCACTGGCTTACATTGCCTGCCAACATGTATGCACACTGATCAACACTAACAGCCTATTATGACTAATTCAGACTGGGTGTTCCTGACATTCTTAATTCAGCAGGGTCTTTATAGATCAAGACTTTACAATTTGATTTCTCTAGTATACTGTTATGTAGTGGTCATATGCCAAAGATGAAACCATCTTTGTTTACATATATGTGTGGGAGATATTTTTTTTTTAATGATTTTTTTGTTCCTTGGCTACAGCTGAGTTAACCAATGGTGGTATTTTGCATATGACCGTTTTTTCCACCAATAACAGCAAGGACATATATCACTTTTTTTTAAATGCTAATTTTAAATGGTAGAGCAATCTGTTTTGAAATATAGCATCATAAATATAAAATGAAGGAAGAAAAAGAAGAAATGAAGGAAAGAACAGAAGGAAGAAATGGAAGGAATCGACTAAAATTAAAATGGCTCATCTATCGTTGTTGTTGTTGTCGTCTTCAATTTACGTCTGTTCACTTTTAGTGATATTAGACTGATATCTCTCTTTCTCACCAGGTGAAATTTGGGAGGGCACACCAGTGTACCCTGTCTCCTCCCTCAGTTCTCGCACTGCACACTCCCTGGGATCCTCCCCTTGGTCGATCAGACCTGCAACAGTTCACAAGACCCAATGTAAGGGGGATGGGATAGTCTAGTGGTCAGAACATTGCGTTCGCTATTTGACAACACAGGTTCTATTCCTGTTTGAAGGGATTTTCCCCCTGGAGTAACATCAGTGCTGACTCCACTCTCCCCAAAAGTCTTTCGGATGAGACTGTAAACTAAGCCCCGTGTGTGAACGCACACTAGAACATCTTGCGCACACATTAAATCCTGTTCTGCTTTTCATAAGATTAGGCCATTGTGTGCCGGTGGAAACAGATGATAATATTTCCAAAACTGCATACACACGGGGACTGGATGAAAAAAAGCACATGAATGCTTATTCCAATATTCTTGATATAAAGAAATTTTTAAATAATATATATTATTATATCGCTTACTTTTGCATACTGTTTTCAGACACACAGAAAGCCACACCCCTTCTTCCCTGTTCACTGGCCTCGTGTGCATGGCTATATTACTGGGTGGGATGCATACATGGTTCCCTGACTTCTGTGCTTCTGATTCTGCAGGAAGATTTTTTTTTTTTCATTCCTCAGCAACAGCTCTGAGGTTTACCAATGATGAGATTTTGCATATGCGACTGTTCTTGCCCACCATGAAGGTAGCGGCATTCCGACTTTAGGGATTGAAAGAGTTTGCTGGCCTCAGCTGACAAATTCTGACTTCATAGCAGCTATGACCAGTCTAGCTGTGACTCTTCTCATGTGGAGGATTGGGGGAACAAAACCCCCTACTGTCCCATTACTACGAGGGGAACATCCCCTTAACAGGCAAGTGCTTTGGTGTCAGGGTGAGTGTCAGTTCACATGTGCCATGCCCTCACCACTAGGTTATCCCTCCCCCTACCTCCCCCGAGTGGGATTCAAGTTTACTCATTAGTTATTCTGTGATGCGCTATTTTAGCCATTATAGAAAATTCAGCAAACAGAAAACAAATGTTAAAACCATACATACTGTATTTTAATTTTAATTTATTTTATGAACAAAACCAAGATTCTGCGTGCAATAGACATTTAAAATGCGTAAAAGACCCCATACTCTCCTTGGGGAGAATACCCCAAATATCAGACAGAGAAATGGCGGTTAAGGGTACTGGGATCTCAGGGGATAATGATGAGGTAAGGGTGTGGACAGCAGAGACTACACAGTGTGCCTCTCCCTGCACCTCTACAAACTAGCACTTGGTGTGAAAAAGGCATGCTACGGCTGTTAGTCCCCTGACCGGCATAGCCTCTCTGTCTCAAAGACTTGTGCGTCAGCCATTTGGCAGCATCCTTCACCAGGTGACTGCTGTGACCGGTGGCTTGCGCCCCCAACAGAAAACAACAGATCTTGAGGAGTCTAACCTCAATAAAAAAAAATAAAAAGACAAGGGAAAGTCTAGTATAGAACCCTTGAGGACCCTACAGACCAAGCTGTAAGCCCACGAGAGGAGCTGGAAAAGGACATACCATTATTTTTCCCAGACACATCTGACGGTGTAAAGCGAACGAGAGAAGAGGAAGAAAGCCTTGGGCCCCCTAAATGTGCAGCACGCAGGGCCAATGGTGTGTGGATACACCCTGGTGCCAATGAACCAGTCCCCAGGTATGAGTCAAATACCAAGAGGACAACTCAATGGCAGAACAGGCAGAAGAGGAGAACCTGTCTCCCAACAGCTGTGAAGGCAGAGGAGGATGTCCTCCAGGGCAGACTGGACTCTGCAGCTTAGTGAAAGCAGCCAGTCTGGGAGAATGATCACTCTGATGTAAGAAAAAGTCGGGAGTCGGATGCACTGGGGCTGACTTGTCGGGTGTTAAATGATAGCGCAACGCAGTTTCACTCATATAACACCCAGAGGAATATGCCATAACTGAAAGTGGTAAACAATACAACAACAATACTACATGGTACAATACATTTTGATACAACACAATACAACACCAAACAAATTCAGTCTCTCACCTGCAGGGAACTCCAAAGAGTAGCCTTTCAAGGGAGGCCTGTACTGGTTGACCAGGATGACGGCATCAGGTTTGTTCTTCCTCTTCAGCACAGGCACAATCACCACAGCTGCAACAGATCAACAACAATAGTTCAAAATTACATCACAGAAAACAAAATGTCCTATCTTGCTGAAATCTAATTTGATTTTGCAGCTGGTTTTTAAGACATTTTCATGAGTTCTCTTTTCAAGAGGCCTAACTAAAACTACAGCACAAAACAGAGTAACTTAACTATTCAATTCATTATGGCAAAATTCTTCTTCTATGTTCCCTGGCTATGCTAAATTTTTCATCTGGTCTGGACGGCAAAGTCTACAGTCTGTGGTGATGACCCCACCGGTCCCCATAGTTTTTACTGGAGCTCTACTGGGCTGGGCCACATCTGGTATCTCAGAGTGTTGAAGGAAGGACAGGACTGCAGGAAATGGGAGGGGGGGGGGGGGGGGGGGGTTGTGGGCCTGTGCCACAGGGGCACTGGTCAGTGTGGGAAATTTTTAGGCAGTGGAAATGTGTCCTGTTTGCAGTCTGAAGATGGTCACTTGAGCAGCTCTGTCTAGCTCAAGAATGCCATTTTTCCATCTTTGTGGGGACTTTTGATTTCAGGAGGAGAGAGTGTGAGTGGAGTCTCTTCAGCTTCTCATTTTGCCCCAGGAGTTTTCTTCAAGTGAGAGGAGGCCTGCTGTTTTTTCCACAGCTGACAGTGGAGAAGTTTTCATGTGGTCTGTGATGTGTCAGAGGCTGGAGTTCTGCACCCTGATCAGGTTGTGGAGGTCTTACGGCAAATAAAACCAGGCTGTGGTGGGAATGCCAGCCATTCCAATTCCACTTTTATCATCCCAAGATAAACACTTCAAAAGTAATGATGAAATTTTTTTTTTTAATCTATATATAATAAACATACATCTATTTTTTTTCAATTACTAAATAATCAATGTTTCTATTCTGACTTGTTTCAGCTGTGCTTTTCCCCATTCCAAAGGGACAAAGTCATTTAAGTGCTGTTTACCATAAGTGTGTGTGTGTGTGTGTGTGTGTGTGTGTGTGTGTGTGTGTGTGTGTGTGTGTGTGTGTGTGTGTGTGTGTGTGTGTGTGTGTGTGTTGTGTGTGTGTGTGTGTGTGTGCACTTATCTATCATACAGATGAATAGGAGAATATTTGTATGCATGTACATGTATACAACACTGATGCACTGAGCTGAAAATTAAAATCTAAAGTCCCTGATTTAGAGAGTAAACATTGCTTGCTTTAGCATAATAAACAAACATACAAATTTTTTTTTTATAAAACACTACAAAAATGGAAATACAGGCAATATTACCATCAGTTCCATCTTCCATCTTGGTCGTTCTGAAAACACCTTCCCATTTTCTGCAACAAACATAAAATGGCTATTATATTCGTATATAATATAGTATATATTTCTGTTCACAAATCACTTCTAATTTTAAGCAAAACTAAACCAGTTCTCAAACAGATCCAGCACAGTTAGGCATCCTTCAGTTTCAGAAGACTATGGAGCTACACTCTAGCTATTATTCTGGTACAGCATCAGGTATGACTGGCCAGTCTGACGCAGGAATGACAGTCATATTCCAGTCATTAAAGTTAAAGTCTGTCCCGAGCCTAAGGCTCATCAGGCCGGTGCTTATCCCGGTTTCTGTGGCGTTAAGCGACTGAGAGTCATAGACTCCCCCCTGGATAGGACGCCAGTCTATTGCAGGGTTAACCCCCAACACAAGGTTGGTACCCTTTTACACCAGGGTGGGGTGAGAAAATACAGGGTTCACGCTAGGATTTTTTAAAACCGGTACTGCGAGTTGCCATTTCAGAGATATCTTGACCAACTCCCCCTAAATCGGTCCCCAGAAAATAAAATCCGGTACCTACTGTGAACAAAACGAAACTATTCAGTGAGAGGGGGGGGGGGGGGAATTGTTCGGCAGCAAAACTAAATCTAAATTGAACGCAAACCTCTCAGAGACTTTGACTGCCGTGCTGCTGCCACTCGTTTCTTGGGCATGAAGCCACGCAGAAAATAGGTAGGATTTTTTTTTTCTAGCGCCTGTGTCACTGTCTGTGTTGGTCTGTTGTTTTGCATGACATCATATTCGTGTGATTTAAATTGTGCTAAGCCTATTCTTCTTTCTTGTTTCTATGCTTAGTGCTCATCTAGATCTTTCGTTCAATTTAGATTTAGTTTTCGACTCCTCTCTCAAAGCAACGCACAAATTCATAGTCATAGACCCTCCACTTTTCTCATAAGAGTAGGCCATCGTGTGCCGGTGGGAACAGATGACATTTACAAAACAGCATACACACGGGGACTGGATGTAAAAAAGCAAGGAGTGCTTATTCCATTATCCTCGATATAAAAGAATAAAGAATAAATCAATCTAGGCCCCATTTACTCATTGTGGATGGAAGTCACTCTCATGCCGAGAACAGCGCAAAGCTCTATTCTTTCACAGTAAAGCTTGCTGTTCTGCGTGCTAATGAGGTTGGCGCTAGGCCTAGGCCTAAAGATAAGAGTTCGTGGGAAGGGATGGGAAGGGGTAGGTGCGTAAGGACAGGCGCATGACAGACTGTCAGAAAATGTCACTTCAGACTTTTTTTTTTAAAGACGGAAATCTAATCCGTCACAGGCAAACAGAATCGGTACGCCGTACAGGCTGCTTCGAAAATTTTCGGTATTCCCTGTTTACAATCGGTAAAATACCGACAATTACCGGTTATCGCGAACCTGAAAATAGCCGTAAAGTGCCTTTTCAAAGGGCACAACACCATAGCCAAAAGCTGGGATCAAACCTGCAACCTTTAGATTACGAGTCCAACGCCCTAACCACTAGACTACAGCAGCGGTATATTCCAGTCATGTTCCAGCATGAATTTTTTGGATCATTTTGACTTAAGTTGACATTATGCATATGTGTGCGTACCTCTCTCTCTCTCTCTCTCTCTCTCTCTCTCTCTCTCTCTCTCTCTCTCTCTCTCTCTCCTCTCAGACTCCTCTCCTCTCCTCTCTCTCTCTCCTTCTCCTCTCTCTCCTCTCCTCTCAGACTCCTCTCCTCTCTCTCTCTCCTCTCCTCTCAGACTCCTCTCCTCTCCTCTCTCTCTCTCCTCTCCTCTCAGACTCCTCTCCTCTCCCCTCTCTCTCTCTCTCTCTCTCTCTCTCTCTCTCTCTCTCTCTAACTCCTCAAAGATCTCTGAGGCATCGTAGATTATTTTTCAGGTACATCATAGATAAGATTAAAACCGGCAGACCCCATCCTTTTCCACATAACATGATGCATGCTAGGTATATACTCAATTCCAATCCATCCATGCTACCAATGTACCAGTCACTGCTGGCCTTTTCTTTTACACAGAGTGGATGGGCTCTGTGTGTTCGCACATAAGACCCTGGCTTTCAGTCTCATCCAAAGGACTTTAATAATCAAGGAAGTGGGACCAATACTAATGTTAACTCCAGAGGGAAAAATTCCCTCAGACACTCATGAAAGGCTCAAACCTGTGCTCTCTGTTATGGTCCTATCATGAGTATGATGCTTCTAAACACTTGGTTATCCCACCCTTCCCCCTGTTACAAGTTCTGTGAAAAGTAAACCTAAAAATGTTCCATCAGTATCACGTAAGTTTAGCAAATCCACCAAGATTTTTTTTTTTAAAGGACTAAAAGTCTTTTTTTTTCAATCACAAAAATTTTTATTCATTCCTTCATACACTGCATTATAACAAGTAAACTGTGAGGTTCTAGGTTTGAGTCCAGCCTTGCCTTTTCCTCCCAGCTTGACAAAAAAATCAAATGGAATGTCAAAGTCCTGCGAATGAGACTATACACCAAGGCCCCATGTACAAACGCATACAGAACATCTGCCCATACACCAAAAACCTATTCTGCCTTTCCAAAGAACAGGCCATTTCATACCTGTAGGAATGGGTGACACTTTTTTTAAAACGCATGCATTCAAGTGTTGCAGTTTAGACACCATCCCTGAAGTCAGAATATGGCTGCCTAAATAGTGGGGGGGGGGGGGGGGGGGGTTCTTAAACCTTCCTTTTATCACTGCCCTGTTCACTTTGAACACTGACTTCTCTCTCAACTCAAGTCATTGGAGGAATGGAGCACAACCCTAAGGTTTTCAGAAAGAGTCTCTTGGCCAAACTGAACATGGTGGAGCCCATCATTCTCCAGGTGAGGTGCATGCTGAGTATGTTCATGCTGTCTCTGCCATCAGCCATGGCTGGCCTAGTCTTCTACAAAAGGTGGGTGGGGGGTGAACATCTGTGCAAGATGTTCTGCATGCATTCTCACACAAGCCCTACACTTTAGTCTCATAACCCTGTGGGGATGCTGAAGGCTCTGTCAGTATAAATACCATCCTCACTTTCTGAAAATTATGTGCTAAAACTTTCCCCCTTCATATCACTCCCTCTGTTTCTGCATTTTTGCGAAGACCTCTCTCTCTCTCTCTCTCTCTCTCTCTCGCTTACTGTCTGCTCACCCAACCCAGTCTCATGTCTTTTTTCAAGTAAATCTTAAACTTGTTCATGAATATAATGATCTTTTTAATGAGCTGCCCTTAGTCAGAATGTGTCACAATAGCACATCTATTCTATGCCAGACATGATTTGTGATTATAAATCCATTATGACTTACCTTTCTTTTTGGTTTGGGTCCTTGTATGTTATTTCACTCAAACCAATCCACTTGCCTCTGTGCAGCTCCTGAAACATGCATTGAATAGTGTAAGTTACATACCATACACAGCTTCTATTGTTGCTTTGACTTATAAATTTACTAGCAAGATAATGCTTACCCAAAAGAGGGCAGGCACCCATTTAGTGATTTACAGCTGGGTGAACTGGGGGACTGTACTGAAGCCAAGGTAGTCTCCCATCCACTTGGTAACCACACTCAATGCTACTTAATCTTTGCTTGGCGAAAGCACTTCTGACCACTGAGCTGTCCCATCCCCTGCTTCTTACTACGACATGGCAAAGATCAATCCCTCGATCCTTCTCAAACAGGATTCTGCTCATTCAGTTTTTGTTCCATCCACTCCACTGCTGTGAAGCAGGCAGGTCAGAATGAACCAGGCTTTCTCTACTCTAGGTAACATCACCCTGCACACACTGCACACAGTGTCCTTGGCTTTCAACAGCAGCTGTAGAGCACAGTTACTGATAGGTAATGGTAAAAAAGGCGCCGCTGTAGTCTAGTGGTTACGGCGTTGGACTCGTAATCTAAAGGTTGGGGTTCGATCCCAGCTTTCGGCTATGGCGGTGTGCCCTTGGAAAAGGCACTTTACGGCTATTTTCTCACCCCACCCAGGTGTAAAAGGGGTACCAACCTTGTTGTTGGGGGTTAACCCTGCGATAGACTGGCGTCCTAGCCAGGGGGGAGTCTATGACTCTCAGTCGCTTAACGCCACAGAAACCGGGATAAGCACCGGCCTGATGAGCCTTAGCTCGGGACAGACTTTAACTTTAAAGGTAAAAAAGGTAAAGGAGTCCCATAACATGTGTGATCGTAGGAGAGCGAGGAGCCAGAGCACCTCAGCTCCTCTAGGGGCCAGCATGTTGAGGACGGTACCCATCTCCTCTCCCTCGCTGCTTTACCTTCCCTGACCCTAAAGAGGGCAGGTACCCATTTACAGCTGGGTGGACTGGGGGAACTGTATTGTTGCCAAGGCGTGCAAATGGTCAACCATCCAATTGGCAACCATGCTCAACGCTGCTTTACCCTGGCTGGGGGAAAGAGAGACTAACCGTCCCCATCTTTTTCCCAAGTTACTGATAAAGTTTGGATTAATTAGCATTTGAACTGGGGCAGAGATAATTCATTTTTGAACAACTTTACTGTCATGTACAGTCTCAATGACTGAGAAAGACTAAAAGAGATGGTACTTCTATCAATCAGCTTTTAATTACAGTACCCATGCAACAAAAGTACTGCACAAACTAATGGACCTGAAATTGTCCATCAACCTCCTCCAAGAAAATTATTTGCAAAAATTTGATTAAAGAAAGACTTTAAAGAAGTTTGGATTTTTTTAAATGACAATATAGATCAGATCTCTAACATAATGAATTCATACCCAACAGACCGCTATGATGTAAACATAATTTTTATAGGGGGGGGGGGGGGCAGTGGAGTAAAAACTGGAACTCTTGCAATGATTTATTGAAATATAGCAAGATTTTTATATATATATATATTATATAAAATATATATATATATATATATATCTAATATGTATGCATGCACGCACTTGCGTATGCACACACACACAAACACACACTCGCACACAACACACACACTCACACACATAGGTGCACATACTGTGGGGACGGGATAGCCTAATGGTTAGAACATTGCCCTCACAATCTGATGACCTAGGTTCAAATCCGTTTGACGGGGATTTTTCCCCTGGAGTTAACATCACTGTAGACACCACTCCCCCAAAAGTCCTTTGGATGAGACTATAAACCAAGGCCCCACGTGCAAACGTACGCAGAACGTCTTGGCACACATTAAATCCTGTTCCACTCTTTGAATTAGCCATTGAGTGTGTGTGTGTGTGTGTGTGTGTGTGGGGGGGGGGGGGTGGATGACAAAGTTGACAAAACTGCATACACACGGAGACTAGATTTTAAAAAAAGTACACGAGTCTGTACTCCATTATCCTCGATATAAAAGAAAAAATTAATAAATTAATTAATAAACATAAATTTACACTCGCGCTCGCACACCCCACAACCACCACTTGCCTACCAATATCACCACTACTTATGACTAACGACAATTATCTCGCAAAATAATGATCAATACTTTACATACATCACTTTTGACATGCTGACACGGAGTATGTAACACAGAAGCCGAATTTTCATCCATTTTGGACGATTTCCACGAATACTTGGTCGTCGGCTTCTGCTTCGGCCTTGAGTCAGTGCGAGTTCGACAGTTCTGTTGACCGGGAAATCTAAGAGTTCTGGAACCGAGACTAAATGAACTATGAGTATGCTGTTTCAGCAGACTTGCTCCAAAATTTCGAGAACAGAGGGCTCTTGCAACAGACGTGGTTTGGTTCCAGACATTCATTCAAAGAGATGTTGCTTCTCCAACTTGCACGCGCTCAGCCAGAAGTTGGCATTTATGAGAGTAATTTCCCCTGATCCTCCGAGTTGTTAGGTGATAAAGTTTTGCAAGATAGGCCTAGCAACATATATTGAAACCATGCCAAGCGAAATATATCATTCATTCATTCTCTAAAACAAACAGATATTAATGAAGCGTTTGTAAACCTACAAATTATGTAAAACTTCCATATTCGTTACTCAGCACTCGGCATAATCAGCATTCATAACTCATCCTATCGTTTGACATCATCGAAAAACAAAAACATTCACGTTCTTTTATATCACTAAGACGCGCGCGCGCGCGCACACACACACACACACACACACACACACACACACACACACACACACACACACACACACACACATTGTGCACGTACGCTAATGCAGAGGCACATCCACACAAATTGAGAGCAATAACATGCAAACAGCTCATGGCAAACTGTGTCAAAGTCTTTCTGATGATACTGAAAACCAAGCCCCCTGTGCGTGTGCGAACGCACGCAGAAACCTTGTGCACACGTTAAAAACCCGTTTAGCCTTTCGGAAGAGTAGGTCATTTCGTGTTGGTAAAACCAGATGACAAAATTTCAAAACACGCATGCCCAATCGTGTCGTGTTTAGACACCATCCCTGAAGTAAGAGTGGGCTTAAATGGTGGAGCAAAAACCACCATTGATGAACCTCAGACTTCTAGGCTAGCCCAGGAACGGGAATACACACACACACGCACACGCGCACACACACACACACACGCACGCACACACGCATGCACACACGCACGCACGCACACACGCACGCACGCACCACACACACACACACTCACACACGCACGCACGCACACACACACACCACACTCACACACGCACGCACACAGACACACACACACACACACCTCACACACGCACGCACGCACGCACGCACACACGCATGCACACACGCACGCACACACGCACGCACGCACGCACTAATCAATCAATCAATCAAATTATTTTATTTCGAGGATAATGAATAAGCACCAGTGTGCTTTTTTTCACATCCAGTCCCCCATCCAGAGAGAGAGAGAGAGAGAGAGAGAGAGAGAGAGAGAGAGAGAGAGAGAGAGAGAGAGAGAGAGAGAGAGAGAGAGAGAGAGAGAGAGACAGACAGACAGACAGACAGACAGACACACAGACACACAGACACACAGACAGACAGACAGACAGACAGACACAGACAGACACACAGACACACAGACAGACAGACACACAGACAGAGACAGACACACAGACACACAGACAGAGACAGACAGAGACAGAGAGAGTACGCGAAGGTAAAAGATGGAGAAAGAGATGGGTGGACAATATTACTGACAGTACAACCCAAACAAGTTTTTGCTCAGAATCATGCACTGGCACTCAAAAAGCTACAAATGGCGAGAAAATTGGTGCTTTAGTCAGTGTACCCCCCCCCCCCCCCCCCCCACCCCACACACACACACACAAGCACTCTTTCTCACCGTCCCCCTTCCCGATAACTCAGGATTATGGGACAGATATAGTGAAGAGTAGTGTAGTGTAGTGTAGTGTAGTGCTTTATTGTACTCATTGACATGTCACAGGCGCTAGCACTAATGGAATGGCAGTGTGTGTGTGTGTGTGTGTGTGTGTGTGTGTGTGTGTGTGTGTGTGTGTGTGTGTGTGTGTGTGTGTGTGTGTGTGTGTGTGTGTGTGTGTTGATTGATTGATTTATTCTTTTATATCGAGGATAATGGGATAAGCACTCTTGTGCTTTTTTACATCCAGTCCCCGTGTGTATGCAGTTTTATAAATGTCATCTGTTCCCACTGGCACACGATGGCCTACTCTTACGAAAAGCGGAACAGGATTTAACGTGTGCGCAAGATGTTCTGCGTGCGTTCGCACACGGGGCCTCGGTTTATAGTCTCATCCGAAGGACTTTTGGGGAGAGTGGAGTCAGCACTGATGTTAACTCCAGGAGAAAAATCTCCTCGACAGGAATCGAACCCGGGTCGTCAAATTGCCAGCGCAATGTTCTGACCATTAGGCTATCCGTCCCCCGTGTGTGTGTGTGTGTGTGTGTGTGTGTGTGTGTGTGTGTGTGTGTGTGTGTGTGTGTGTGTGTGTGTGTGTGTGTGTGTGTGTGTGTATGTGTGTGTGTGTGTGTGTGTGTGTGTGTGTGTGTGTGTGTGTGTGTGTGTGAATCAGCCTCAATGCATGTCTTGCAAGAACTTTTATGTTTATATGAAATCTGTGTAGGCACAACCGGTACCTTGTATTCACATACACATGCACACATAACAACTGACACACATAATGCCGTGCGTGCACATACGCATGCACACACTACAACTGACACACATAATACCGTGCGTGCACATACGCATGCATACACTACAACTGACACACATAATAATTATAGCTTACATTCTACATCAGTTGACCCAGCGCGTTCAACTCACTAACACGTCTGCTGCTGCTGCGGCTGCTTTTCTGCACATACAATCTGGAATATTGACAGAAAAATGAAGCAGACACATTCAGGCGCCTGTTAGCAAATCGAAGACGTAAGGGGCGAATAGAAGCGAGAGACAAGAAAATCAATACAGTGACTGATCCTGGATCTCTGGTGACGGTATGCAATATCCAGAGCTGTGTTTGGTCAGTCAGCTCAGTTGTAGCCGAGGAAAGTTGAGACTACAACATCATCAAATGAAAGCTATCGCTTGAATCAGTTGCTGCTGGTCGCTTGTTTCTGGATTAAATGTTGTTTTGACGCTGTATTTTTAAATGTTTGGAAAGCTTAGCTATAGATCTACAGGCACATGGTCAATAAGTGGTTTGATTTTATGTGAGGTGAACAATCAGTGCGCGAATATACCGATTGACTGATCGAAAGGGGGCTGGTTGGATGTAAGTAAGGTAAGCAAACTTTTCGTTTTAGTGTTTTCGCATGTTTATATTATTTTTATTTGCTGTTATTCTACACTTCTATGTTGTGTTGTGTTGTTGTTGTTGTTGTTTTTTGGGGGGAGGGTTGTTGTGATATGTTGTGTTGTGTTTTGTTTTTGTATTTGTTCTCCTCCTGGCCCAACTTTTGAACAAAATCTTTTTTCTGTTTTTGTTTTTTCTGTTTTTGTTTTTGCTGTTCTTGTTTCTGTTGATACTGTTGTTGGCTTGTTGCTTTGGTATAACCAACGTGACAAGCCTGATTACTTATCTTTTCTTTTTAACTTTTTTGTTTGTTTTTTGTTTGTTTGATTGTTTGTTTTTACTGTTTTATGCCCAGCTTTTACATAATCAGAGAGAGAGAGAGAGAGAGAGAGAGAGAGAAGAGAGAGAGAGAGAGAGAGAGAGAGAGAGAGAGAGAGAGAGAGAGAGAGAGAGAGAGAGAGAGAATGAATGAATGAATGAATAATCTTTATTTTTCAAGGGTAACAGAGTAAGTAAGCATTACATACTTTTTTTCATCCGGCCCTTGCCCTGATCAGGGAATAAAGCTAAGAAACCCCCTCCCTACCCCTACATACCAGCATCACCACCAGCAGCAGTTCAAACAATATTTAAAAAAAAAAGAAAACAGAATACATTCAACAAAACGCGTCATCCCAACTGGATACACTGATAATTATTTAAACAAAAAATAACATAGCAAAAAACATTTTAAAAATAGCAAATATTCAGGACCATGAAACAGAAGGCATTACAAATATATAATGCGTGAGTGTGTGAGTGTGTGTGTGTGCGTGTGTGCGTGTGTGTGTGTGTGTGTGTGTGTGTGTGTGTGTGTGTGTGTGTGTGTGTGTGTGTGTGCGTGCGTGCGTGTGTGTGTGTGTGTGTGTGTAAGCGGGAAAAACAAGCAAAGTAGGCATAAAAGGGGGGGAAAAAACAGATTAAAACAACAACAACAACAACATAAAATCCTTTAAACACAAAAGACTATATGAAAACACATTTCAATATTCAAATGGTAAGAATACAGTTTGAATCCAACATAACAACCAAAATACTCCTCTCCATAATAAGTCTAGGATAGAATATCTGAAGGTGGAAGTTGGAGGGGAAAGGAGAGGGAAAGGAAGCAAAAGGAGAAGAGAGAGAGAGAGAGAGGAGAGAGAGAGAGAGAGAGAGAGAGAGGAGAGAGAGAGAGAGAGAGAGAGAGAGAGAGAGAGAGAGAGAGAGAGAGAGAGAGAGAGGAGAGAGAGCGTCATCAAATTGCATCGTCATCAAGACAAACCAATCAACGAAATGTTTCAAAACACCCACAAAACACTTCTGTCAACAAATTATCATCAATGAAACCTATAAGCTCACAAAACATTCATATGAAAATTAATATATTCTGTGTGTGTAAGTGTGTGTGTGTGTGTGTGCGCGTGTGTGCGTGCGTGGTGTGTACATGCTTGTGTGTGTGTGTGTGTGTGTGTGTGTGTGTGTGTGTGTGTGTGTGTGTGTGTGTGTGTGTGTGTGTGTTGTGGGGTGTGTGTGTGTGTCACTGTGTGTGTCACTGTGTGTGTCACTCTGTGTGTGTGTCACTGTGTGTGTGTGTGTGTGTGTGTGTGTGTGTGTGTGTGTGTGTGTGTGTGTGTGTGTGTGTGTGTGTGTATGTGTGAGTGTGTGAGGGGGGAGAAACAAGTAAAGAAGGCATAGTAGGAAATAGACATGGGGAAAAAAAAAAACACAAAAAAACAACTATTTAAAATTTGTATCTCTATATTTAAGCAGTAAAACTACAATTTCAATTCAAATTTTTAAGAACCGAAACAGAGAGATTGAGAGACACAGAGACACAGAGAGACAGAGACACAGAGAGACAAAGAGAGAGAGACAGACATATATAAAGAGAGAGAGAGAGAGAGAGAGAGAGAGAGAGAGAGAGAGAGAGAGAGAGAGGAGAGAGAGAGAGGAGAGAGAGAGAGGAGAGAGAGAGAGAGAGTGACAGACAGACAGACAGACAGACAGACAGACAGACAGACAGAGACAGACAGACAGACAGACGGGGACAGATAGACGGACAGACAGACAAACAGAAACAGAGTAATCTCGTGATGACAACCATTCGCACTCTAGGAATTGTACCAAATGATGCCAGGGCCTATAAAACAAACAACAACAACAAAATCCTGTTGTGTTTGGAGGTGTTATGATTGGGATTGTCTTTATCCAAATGACAAGCTCTTGGCATAACAACCTGAACTCTCCATCAAACGATAACAAAATTTCCGTAAGCTGGAATATAGCAGCCAACATTATGGCAAGCAAAAAAAACAAAACAAAAAACCCAGCAATACACGCAAACATCTCATACAGCGTGTGTATGCTTAACGTCTCATGGTGATTACCAGGTGAGATGAGTGAGAGGGCATGCTCTGGGTGACCCCCAAGGTGATAAGCTGTGGAACGCCCAACAGCAACAACAACAACAACAACAACATACAAAACAATATGTGTCTGTTATATATCCCAGGTACAAAGATTGTTGTTGTTGTTGTTCTTTTTCTTCTTCGTCATCGTCCTCAAACGCTCAGATGAGGTAAGGTAACGGTAAAGGTGTCCCATAACCAAGGCGGTCGTAGGGAAGCGAGGTGTTAGAGACCTCAGCTTCTCTAGGGGCCAGTATGTTGAGGGCGGCGCCCATCCCTCTCCCTCGCTGCTTTACCTTCCATGACCCTAAAGAGGGCAGGTACCCATTTACAGCTGGGTGAACTGGGGGGACTGTACTGAAGCCAAGGCGCGCAAACGGTCACCCATCCAACTGGTAACCACGCTCGACGTTGCTTAACGACTGGAGGAATGCGAGCGCTCTGACCACTGAGCTATCCCGTCCCCTTAACGCTCAGATAGTAGGCCTTAACTCCACAGGTGCTGACAAATGCCTTGGTAGCCTAGGCTGAATGCCCCCCCCCCCCCCCAGGGGTCCGTAGAGCTTGGCCCTCCTCAGCAGGTCAGTAAGCCCTCTCAGGTTTTGGTGTGCTGGACAGGTCTGGAAGAGAGAGGTGTTCTACTGTCATAGAAGTGTCACAGGGGACGAAACTTGAGAAGAAAACCACAACAACACCTTTATGTATACCGGCCACAAGTTTTGGCGAGATAATGACTTTGTTTGCCAGAGGTCGTAGTAGAGCTCTGTGGAGGTGTACACCCCGTAATTAAGCTATAGGTAGGGGGGCCCTATACATTAGCTCGTAATTACGTTTGTAAAGAACAGGATTCAATGACAATTGCTTGGAGTGCTATTCTTTACCCACTCGGACTCGGCGTACACAACAACCCCCATAATCGCGCCAATGGTTTTTTGTGTGTTTTGGTTTGGTTTTGGTTTTTTCCTCGGCTAGAGCTTCAAGGTTCACCAACGGTTAAATTTTGCGTATATATATGCGACTGTTTTTGCCCACCATGAAGATGGCCGCATTCCCACCTCAGGGATGACGTCTAAGCACAAGACCAGTGTGAATGTGCTCTTTAAAAATCTGTCATCTGTCCCCACTGGCGCAAAATGGCCTACTCTTCCGAACGGTGGAACAGGGCTTTAACGTATGCGCAATATGTTCTGCGAGACTTCACACACGGGACCTTGGTTTATAGTCTTATCTGAAGGACTCTCGGGGGAGTGGAGTCGGTACTGATGTTAACTCTAGGGGGAAAATCCCACTGAACGAGCGTCTTGATGGTGGCTCCAACCCGGGTAGTCAGACCGCGAGCTCAATGCTCTAACCACTAGGCTATTCCGGCCCAAGGATCAGTTATGAGGCCTGGTCAAAATATAAACGTGGTGACAACTAATGTTTACCTGCGTGTTCGGTTTGGATACCTTACTTCTCTATGGCGATGCGGGGGGCTCTTTCACTATAAAAAAAGATAAAATCTCCACCTTCTGGACAGTATGTGTTAGAAACTTTCCTTTTCAATCTTTACCTTTCTTGGTCTTTTTTATCACACGTCTATCCTAGCTTTTATTTTATCCTATCTTTCTATCTATCCTAGCTTTTATTTTACTTATCTTCCGCTTTTTCAATCCATTCTTCTGTTTCTTTTCCCCAAGCAGGTCTGGCAAATGCTTTCTGGCATCTTTCATAAGAATTTTTTTCCTGAGCTGCTGCTCTGAAGGCGGAATGTGGATGCTGAGGCCAGCAGGCAGGCAGTTCTCTGGCAGAATTACAAGCATAGAAGACAGGACACTAGGTACCTCACCCATTAAGAGAACGCAGAAGAAGACTACTTAGGGTAAAGAGGTATAGATATAATAGAGAGAGAGAGAGAGAGAGAGAGAGAGAGAGAGAGAGAGAGGACAGAGAGAGACAGAGACAGACAGACAGACAGACAGACAGACAGTTAAAGAGACAGACAGACAGTTAAAGAGACAGACAGACAGAGAAAAAGAGGTACAGACAGAAAGACAGAGAAAGAGAGAGGTACAGACAGAAAGACAGAGACAGACAAAGACAGACAGACCAACAGATAGACACACAAACTCTAACCCGGGCAAGCCTGTGTGCAGCTTGAATAACGGAACACGCGCATACAGGCCTATAAAACTGGGCCCACACAGCAGCACGCAAACCGCTCTCCATTAAATTGTCAGAAAACCTGGTCTATGTTTCTGAAATGACCAGCAACAAAGACATAACCTATAACACAGACCATAACTGAACGGGTCGTGGAGTATAACAAAAAAAATCACTTTTAATATGACACAAGCGTATGTTGGCCTCCAGGACTTTCAGAGGACAACCATACGCGCACACGTACACACACGCACGCACGCATGAACGCATGCATGCATGCACACGCACACACACATGCATGCACGCACACGCACACGCACGGACGCACACACACACACACACACACACACACACACACACACACGCACACACACACACACACACACACACCACACTAAAGATCGATTTCATCTAAGTACGCCTTCACTAACAATCGAACCCACGTCTTTCATTCCTGCATTGACAACACCCTTCATGGCTTTTCTTCTTTGAGAAAACGAGTGTTGTAAGGTAAGTGAAAGGTGGCTTGATCCGGCTATTGAAAAGCATGGGGGGGGGGAAAGCTGGGCCTTTTAATACAGAGAAAATTGGAACCAGGGTATTGGGGTGACACAGCTAACTTGGCTGACAAATGGTTTCCTTACTTTACTTATAAGTTCTGGACACCTTTTGGTCAATAGCAGTACTTGGCTCGCAGTTTGGTCTGGGTAAGTTTTGAGTTGTTAGAGAGTTAATATCGTTTGTGTATGGATACATATACAATTATTGCTGTTTGACTTAATTTTTTTTAAAGTTGGTATGTTTAGTTAGTAATGTTTTATCGTTTGTGTATGGATATGCAATTATTGCTGTTTTACTTCTTTTTTTTAAAGTTGCTTGTCTAGTTATTCTACTTGCAACTCCTATGGTTACGGCTGTTTTATTATCTATTAATCAATTTATTAATTCTAGTGATTTTGTTAGTCAGCTTCTAAGCAACCGTTTTCTAGTTTTGAGAAAGTTTTGACCAAAAATATGTATACATTTTCTGGGTTTAGTCAGGTATGACATGATTGTTCCTCCAGGCCTGTATCTGTTAACTTGAAGTTATTATTCAGGTGTTGTTGAATGTATTACGCAATACTTATTGGCTACCGAGTCTACTTGAATACACTGTGATACACTGACTGGCTTTATATTTCAAATCACTTAGCCTACTGTTCTTTTTCACCAAGAATTACGCAATACTTATTGGCTACGACTCTTTTTTTTTAATACACTGTAAAACACTAACTGGTTGTGTATTTTAAATCACTTACTATTCTTTTTCACCAGGAATTTACCTGAAGTTCAAATCTGTTCCGAAATGAAAGATAAAAGATTCACCATCAGCAATGTTTTAGTCAGTAATACTAAATATCAAACATGACGAGCGTGGCGAGTACTTTTACTAAGAGCAGCAGTGCAAGTCGCTCTAAAAATCCTACACGAATTTAAAACATTTTGTTTTTCTTTCTGGTCTCCCCCCACCAACCCCCCCCCCCCCCCCCCCCCCCACCCCTCCAATTCCTTTCACTCTTTTTTGGTGTTTATTTTGATTTCAACGTGACTGATAAACAGAATAACCCTCCACCCTCCCAACTAACCAAAAAGAAAGGCGCGCGCTGTGTGTGTGTGTGTGTGTGTGTGTGTGTGTGAGAGAGGAGAGAGGAGGAGAGAGAGGAGGAGAGAGAGAGAGAGAGAGAGAGAGAGAGAGAGAGAGAGAGAGAGAGAGAGAGATTGGACTGGATAAACATGGCAGGTGACGTGTGCTTGCGGTTTTCAACAGTCTGTTCAGTAAGTCCTGTGTGCCTTCAGTTATGCATGGTAGGGGGAAGGGCAGCGTAGGACTCGCCCCTTAATTAACGGTAACAGAGGATTTTTCCAACTGCTACATTTTGGGTTGCTTTTTCAGCTGCTTTTCTATTCATCAGGGCAGGAGAAAAAACAACAACAGACACACAAACAAACAAACAACCGCCCCTGCCCCCCCCCCCCCCCCCCCCCCCTCACACACCTTTTAAACTAACCGGGGACGGAAGTAGCGGCCACATGCCTAACAAGTAAACCATGAGGCTCGGGGTTCCTTTCCCAGCCTTGCTCTTTTTTCTTTTTTTTTTTTAAAACCAGTTTGACAAAAACATGAACTGAATATCAAGTCTTTCGGATGAGACTCTAAACCAGTCGGACCTGTGTACTTACGGAGTTGTGTACTTTAAACGAATCAACGTCAGTGGAAAATCGGAAAGCATGGAGGTACCTCCCGACTGTCTTTGAAAAATTGTTAGGTTAAATTCCCAATTGTAGGCCTACTCCTGACGTCGGAATACGGCTATCTTAATGGCAGGAGAAAACGGTTAGGCCCTACATATGCAAACATATCACCATTGGTAAATCTAGGAGCTCTAGCTTGTTGTTGTTCCCCAGCTTAACACTCTGGGGGGTCACCCAGAATATGCACTCTGACTCACTTATCCCACCCTGGGAATCACTGTGAAATTGAAATTGCACACTGAATGAGAATTTTGCGTGTATGACTATTTTCAAGTACCTTGCCATATAGGCAGCCATATCCGACTTCAGAGGAGCTCTAGCTTGTGAAGGAGAAAAAAACAAACATACATGCAATTCGGTACATCAGCATGGTAACTCTCTTTCTCTTCGTTCTCCCTATCTCCAAACAAACAAACGATAAACCAACAACAGCAAACATGTGATGAGCTATACTGTGTTGTACAAACATATAACTATAATCAAGAAGTCGGTATTTACCCCAACTTTTCACACACACACCCATGCACGTGCAGATAGGTAGCCTACATACACTGATGAGTTACAAATATTATATAAGATATGCATAGGAGTCATACCACTCGCATAAGTTAAAAAAAGTTAAAGTCTGTCCCGAGCCTTAAGGCTCATCAGGCCGGTGCTTATCCCGGTTTCTGTGGCGTTAAGCGACTGAGAGTCATAGACTCCCCCTGGATAGGACGCCAGTCTATCGCAGGGTTAACCCCCAACACAAGGTTGGTACCCCTTTTACACCTGGGTGGGGTGAGAAAATAGCAGTAAAGTGCCTTTTCCAAGGGCACAACGCCATAGCCGAAAGCTGGGATCGAACCCGCAACCTTTAGATTACGAGTCCAACGGCCTAACCACTAGACTACAGCGGCGGCATACCACTCACATACCTTCCAATAAAATCTATCGAGTATCACTTTTCTACGGGTAGATCGAGATGGTTCTTTTCGTTTTGTGTTTTTTTGTGTGTGGATAGATGTTAAAACGAAGACAGACAGACAGACAGACAGACAGACACACACACACACACACACAGACACACACACACACACACACACACACACACACACACACACCACACACACACACAATCGACTCACATGTAAGTTGATACACACACGCCGTGGAGACGCAGACACATTTCCAACACTGGAAAAAAACCTTCGATTTTCCATACTGTTGCAGTCAGCTTGACGTCAAGGTGACACGGAGGGGCCACAACCTTCGCTAATCGACTGAAGGGAAAGATCATCCAGCACTATCCATTCTGCTCCAAGATGCCAGGCACCAAGTACAGACTGACCTACTTCCCCTTCAAGGGCCGGGCAGAACTGATACGACTCATCTTCCACGGTGCACGGGTTCCTTTTGAGGACAGACGCATCACTTTTGATGACTGGCCAAACTTCAAGTCGAGTGAGCATTCCAGCGTGTGCTTGCACGACACACACAGAACATGCCACACACACACACACACACACACACACACACACACACACACACACACACACACACACACACACGGACACACACACACACACACACACACACACACACACACACACACACACACCACAGACATTGGCAAAGACAGTCGCTGTATAATAGTGATGCATGCATGCAAAATACGCACTGGGCATTATTTTTCACAGCTGGTTTGGCCTTGATATAATTCCAGCAGTTGGCCAAAAAAAAATTCCAGCAGTTGGCATCCTTGGGCTTCTCTGCTAATTATCTCTTAATAATCAATGACTTTTCTTGCAGTTTTGGGTGTTTTCTTTTTAATCCATGAAACGTCCAGCAGATTGCCCCTTCAATAATCAAGGAACACCTGTCGGGTTATCCCTTATCCTTTGATAATCTATGATAAACCCGACATATTATGCTTTCAACAATCCATAGAATATCCTGCAGCCTGTCTCTCAACAATCCATAGAGCATCTTGCAGGTAATCTCTTGATAATCTATGGAATACCCTGCATGTTATACCTTTATGATCCATTGAATACCCGGCAGGCTTTCTCCATCACACTAATACTGCTGTATGATTCAAATCGTATACCCTGAATTATTCCTGTTTCCTGCACAGAAACCCCTGCGGGCTCTTTGCCCATGCTGGAGATCAACGGTGAGAAGTTCGTCGAGAGTAGAGCCATGGTCAACTGGGCCGCTCGGAAATTTGGTAAGTGAATCAACAACGCACAAGATAGTACCGCATTTCAGACACCCCCCCCCCTCCCCCGCTTAATGTATCAGCTTGGTATATAAGGCAATACACCGCGCACAAATGACTCCCCCTTTTATGTACTATATATAGGTCATTTCTGCTTACAGAAATTCAAGTAACCCTTTGGAAAGAAACTGCTGTCAGAAATATTGGCTGCGCTTATCTAGGTGAACAAGAAAAACCATGCGTAAAACCTACAAACTTTCGTGGGTTTATTGTTTATCTAGTAACATAGGCGGGTAAGATTTCTGGGCATTTTTGTTGTTGTTCTTTAGCTAGAGCTTCGACGTTCAGCAAAGGGTCTTAACCACTTAGCAATAGCGTCCATCATGGCATTTTCTAAAACTGAACGTAACTCGACAAGTTACTGTACATCATTTTCAGATTTGTTAATGTTCTTTGATATTCCTGACCTTATTGATCATTATCAATTTACTTACTGTCTTGTTCAGTGGTGGTTTCCACAACAGTGAAATAATGTATGTTGCTAAATTGATTTAAAGTAAACGTCATGCATAAACATCACAATTACTTGGGAATTCCCAAAACTAAATATCGACAAGTTAATGTAAGCAAACTAGTTTCAGAAACTTCCTTTCTTTTTTTGCACACTTATCCATACCATTGTCAGCTGTCATCCTCAAAATGTCTCAGCAGTGGTTTCCTAAACAGTCCAACAGTGTAGCTGTTGCCATAATCATTAAAAACCACAGGTATAATCATCATCATTCATGTGCAGGTCTGATGGGAAAAACAGACGCCGAAGAGCTAAGGACGGATGCCATTCTGATTCAAAGCATTGCCTTTGGAGAGAAATTCATCGTTCCCTTGATCATGGAAAAGGATCCCGAGAAAATGGTAAATTGTAGGGTATGTGTATACAAAAATCTCCCCATTGGTGACCCTCGGAGCTCTAGCTGAGAAACTTTTTTTTTATAGAAATTTTTAAAAAGAGAAAGTGACCCTGTTCTTGTTGCAACATGCTTCCCCAGGACTGCAGTTGAATTCTGCATAGAAAAATCTACCGTGACTGACAAATACAAACATCAACGTGAGAACAGGTTTAATTTTGAACAGGTAAAAAGCAAGAATGAGACAGTTCAATAAAACTTGATAATCATGAGCCACCCCTACCCCTGTTCTCTAAGTCAAAACAACATTTCAAGCATGTTTCAGAAATTCTCTATGCAAACACATTGGATGGTGTGTGTGGGGTGGGGGTGGGGGGGTGGGTATCAGAATCTCAAGGGCCTTGTTATTCTGATTGTGAACTGTCGGTGTGTTGTGCTAAAATGACAGGAGGGCCTGAAGCAAGAGTTGGAGACGGCGGTGGAGAAAGTCTTCAGTCAGTGGGATGCCAGTGTCGTGCAGACCGAGTCCAATGGACGCAAGATTTTCAGTTACATGATCACGCAGTCGGTACGTAGAGTTGTTTTAGTTAATAATGTACCTTTAAGAAAAGGAACACACACACACACACACACCACACACACATATATATATATATATTACACACACACACACACACACACACACACACACACACATATATATATATATATATATATATATATATATATATATATATATATATATATATATATATATATATATATAAAGGTGTCCCATAACCTATGTGATCGTTGGGGAGCGAGGTGTCAGAGACCTCATTTCTCTAGGGGCCAGCATACTGAGGGCGGCGCCCATCTTCTCTCCCTAGCTGCTTTACCTTCCCTGGCCCTCAAGAGGGCAGGTAGCCTACCTACCCATTTACAGCTAAGTGAAGAGGGGTCCCCCATCCACTTGATAACCGCGCTCGATGCTGCTTAACCTTAGCTTGGGAAAGCGAGTGCTCTGACCACTGAGCTATCCGGTACACACACACACACATCCTCAGTCACATTCTTACCAAGTATACATTTAAGTACAAGTGTCTCTGAGAGAAAATGCGAGTGTGTGTAAATGTAGGCTGTGTATGTGTGCGAATACTTAAAACATGCATGCAGAACTGTAAATGTATTTGACACACTGACAATTTCTGACCTCAAACTACCCTATCTATCTATCCCTTAGTCTGGCGACCGTGGGGGCACCCCTGAAGACTTGACAACCAGTTCCCTTTATTCCTCTCTCTGCTCTGCCTTTCTCAAAATTTTGTTGAGTTTTAGGCCTGCCCATTCGCTGGTGTTGTCCTCCCATCTCTTCCTTGGTCTGCCTCTTTTTCTTCTTCCTTGGACAGTGCCTCCCAGTATTATTTTTGCAAGTCCTTTTGATCTTGTGACATGGCCGTGCCATTTATCTTCTTTACAATTGATAAAAGGTTTTCTTTGGAACCAATGGTCCCTACGAAAACTACCTTATGGTGCACAAAAACCACAAGAAAACCGACTGACCTCTATGGGCAGTTGACCGATCTCTATGTGGGCAGTTGACCGATCTCTATACGGTCAGTTGACCGATCTCTATGGGGCAGTTGACCGATCTCTATACGGGCAGTTGACCGATCTCTATACGGACAGTTGACCGATCTCTATACGGACAGTTGACCGATCTCTATCGGCAGTTGACCGATCTCTATCGGCAGTTGACCGATCTCTATACGGGCAGTTGACCGATCTCTATACGGGCAGTTGACCGATCTCTATATGGGCAGTTGACGGTGGCGGACCTGGCGGTGCTGAACATGGCGGACCTGACGCAGGACTTCATCACAGTGGACTGGGCGCGCTTCCCCCGCCTGCAGGCAGTCATCCGGACCGTCAGCGACCTGCCCCACCTCAAGGCCTACCTGGCCGACAGGGACAACCCGCCCAACCTGTCCACGCTGACCACGCCCAGGCACCAGCCCCAGACAGCCAGAAGCGAGGCCGCCACCAACAAACAGGCTTCTTCCTCCAAGTCTGTGGAGTCTCCCAGAGCGAAGGCCACCCCCAGGCAACCATCTATGAAGCAGAAGGCTTGATTGTGGACGACTCTTGGATGTCTTTGTTGCTGTTGTTATTGTTGACTTGACATGTTGGGTTTAAGATCAACCTTATCTGAACTCATTCCAGTTTTCTTCATTGAAGCTGCTCGCCAAAAGTATGTGAAATGGAGACATTGGACTGATTCTTTCATAAATGCAGTAGATTTTGCTTCAGCTTGTACAGTTTATTTAAAACTGAACTGACTATAAATTGATGTAGGCCTATAAGTCAGATATATATATATATATATATATATATATATATATATATATATATATATATATTATCATTGGTAATCAATAGCTCCCAAAAGTAGTTAAAAATTTGTTTCCCCCTTTCTCCGGACAAACTGACATATTACGCATAACAATTAACTTTATCCTAATTGTACATTGCTAAACTATAAAAAAAAAAGTAATAAACGACAGTTATGACTTAGGCAATGCCAAAAAAAAAAGTCAAAAACTGTTGGGATATCATATAATTTAATGTTGATGTGATCTGATTTGATAATGATAAAATATTTTGGGCTAAAAATAAAGATTGTGTTTTGCAGACTGTACATTCTTTCTTACCCATCTCACAACTTACCACTACACTGTAAAACTCTCTTGGTATACCATGTCTGTTATTTCAAAAACTTTTGGGGCAAAAACATGCTGACCTTTTACTCCTCATAAAAGAGGACAAATTCACAAACTGTATGATGGACGCACTGTTTGACTTCAATCCTATAGGTCCATGAAGTCCTAGGTTCGAATCTTAGCGGCATCTGGTGAAGTAAAAGTTTTTTTTTTTTTTTTTTTTAAAACAATCTCCAAGGTCAACTTCCAGTACAGACCTGCAAGTGCTTAAATTCCCTTAATGTATATACACACGCAAAATCTCATTATTCATACAAGTGTTCAGTGGATTACGAAAACTCAAACATACCCAGCATACATCCTGAAGTTGGAATGTGGCCACCTTTATGGTGGGAAAAAAGGTTGCATATGCAAAATCTTACCATTGGTGAACCTTGGAGCTCATATCGAGGAATAAAAAAAAACCCCAAAAACCTGCTGTCAATTGTCAAGCTGATGACACTCTTCAAATCAGCTAGAGTGGGTACACTAAACAGGTACAGTGTAAAGCTTTCATTTCACAGAATTTTTTTTAAACCACTGAAAATATATCAAAAGTGTCACCTTCTTCAGTGCCAAAACTTGCATACGCGAGACTTCAAGTCCAAAATGGAACAGATTCTTCTTCATCGTCGAATGCTCAGACAGCAACTATAGTCTATAAGTGAAAGAAAATACATTCCGTTGGTGCAGACAAGTTAGGCCCAGGAATCCAACTTCAATGTCGGAGAGCTCTTGTATTTTATCTGGAAAAAAGGGCAGGAGAATGAACCAAGAAGGCAGAAAATAGACAAGGAGATGAAAGAAAGAAAGAGAACAAGGCAAAAACAAAGAAGGGGATAGAAAAGAGGGAATTTCTAGCACAGAATTTCCAGAAGGTTGGGATGCTATACATTCTGAGTGACAGGCCCCCGGCATAGCCACAGGGTGTGTGGTGTGTGTGTGTGTGTGTGTGTGTGTGTGTGTGTGTGTGTGTGTGTGTGTGTGTTAACAAATTCTTATCCTTTCAAATACCAAGCAATGTCAACATGAAAAAGCGTAACCCACACACACATTACCCTATCAGTTCTATTCCCGACAAATAAAACCAGGCCAAGTTGAGGACACAGATATCTGCTGAATTAAGAACAGTTAGGGAAAAATGTCATATTTAGCAAGTTAGAGAGCAAAACATCAGACTTGTTTGCAAAAAGGCAGGAAAATGGAAGTAAACAAATAAATAAATATAATTTCTCTTGAAAAAAAAAAGAATATTCCCACATGCAAAGGAGAGAGAAGAAAATGTTATGAAGATCATAGCTTTTCTCTTTGAAGCATATCTGGACGCCGATGCAAGTAATTAAAAAATAAAATCACATCTTAGTGGTGACATCAACATTTTTTTTTTTTTTTAACTGGTGTTTCTCCCAAACACCATAGTTTTCATAGGCAGCTAAGCTGAGATGCTCTTGTAAGGACAAGGAAGTTTGGGTGATCACTCTAGCAGTAACAAAAATAGTCAAAAACAAACTCCCCCCTGTCCACTGCCACCAACAAAAACCACACACAAAAATCATATAGAGACACCACTATACCAGATTTTAAAAAAAGAGGGATAGAGACGAGGAAAATGAATGCGGAGAGAGAGAGAGAGAGAGAGAGAGAGAGAGAGAGAGAGAGAGAGAGAGAGAGAGAGAGAGAGAGAGAGAGGCAGACACACACACACACACACATACTAGAGACACAGAGAAAGCAGAAAAATAACATCCACACCAGCCATCAAATCATTATGAAAACTTTTTTATTTGCTTTGTCATCTGTTAAAACATAACATGTCGACAAGGTTCAAAAATCACCATGAACGTTGTGTTTTTTTCTTCATCAGGTCTGGCATAGCCACACAACTCCCTCCTCTGTCAGCCATTGTGATTTGCATGCTGCGTCCTCTCCTCCTCCGGTCTGAAAGCATCTGTCTCGTTCATTGATTCTACAGACATTTTAGGCCTATCCTCCATGGTTTTCACCCCTTCCTTCTCCTCCTTCTCCATAAAAACAACATATACATATCTGGGAGGGCACGGGAGGAAGGCTACTGCAAGTGGTGTCTGTAACCTGTTAGATTGGACAAGAACCTACAGCATGTCATTCACTCGCAAATTGATTAGTCTGTGACAGACCTACAACTAAGAAAACTTAGAAGAAGAAAAATAAAATTAAAGAAGAAACGACACACAGCATTGACAAAATAACCACACAAACAATGCCGATGGATGCCGAGAGTTGTTAAGCTGTGGAAGGAGGATGGATGGGAAGTTGCATACGGTACAAAGCACATTTTTTCTGTTTCTGTAACCAGTGCTCTTTGGTTTTGGTCCGATTCATCCTGTTAGTAGTAAGGGTGTCAAACACACAGCAATGGTGGACAGAAAAAAAAGCTAGCTACCTTAGCTTGGTGGAGATGAGTTTGTTCAAACTGAATGCCGAGGTACAAAACCTTCTCCTGCAAGAGCCGATTTGTAGAGTTCGGCAAATCTGGCAATGCATCAACATCACGGAAAATCACTACTGTTACTACTTTACACCTGTCCTGGTCGTTTGATGTTTTTAAAAACATTTTTCATGCCTTCTGTCTTAAAAAAAAAAATGAAAAGGAAAGACATGTGACCAAAGCTGACATCTCTGTTTTATACAATTCCAATTTTGAGGAGGTCTATCTTTAAAGTTATGGTGAGCTAAAGAACCCCCCCTCCAAAAAAAGAGAAAAACATAAGACATTAGTCTTGCACTCATTCAAATACAGTGAACACATGGACACAAGACTTCATGAACAGCACTGGAAAGGATCTTCGCCAAAACCAATCTGTTACCATTCTACCCAATATTGTCTCAAAAAAAAAAAAAAGACAAAAAAAAAAAAAAAGACACCACAGTAATGATTCTTCAAGCCATTCAGAAAAATAATAAGACAGCTGTAATGACTCCTACATTTCGTTAACTGCCATTCAGATCTTTAACCTGAAGCATATGTGGATTGGTACTTTATAATAATTTACAATACATCATTGGCTGAACACAACAAAACTACTTGTTTACCTTTCTGTGGGTGGGTTTATGGGAAAAATAGTCCCAATCTGATGCTTATCTGGATGCCTTTTAAAGTGATTGATACTGCCAATTTGTTTTTATAGAATAACTGAGATATAAATGTCCATTATGATTCATAATAAGTATTTCTCACAATGGCGGGGTGATACCAAATTTTGACAATAGCAATTAGTATTTTACATGCATGGACATCACAGAAAAAGGCTTAGAGAGGAATAATTAATGAAACGCGATGTGAATGATGTGGTCCCTGAAATAAGATGGGTCATAGATGATCAATCCAACAGCTCGTATCCTTATTCACTTACTTCTGATGTGAAGGCGAGTGTAACTTATGTGCATACACTTGGATAATGCATCCAAAAAATGTTTCTTTAGGATATTATCAAGTTTTTTTGATTCTATTACTGGACTAATGGTTGTACTCAAATATTTTACACAAGCACTTGTTAGAAAAAGCTCACAATGTTTACAGAAAGAGCTCACAAATGCTCCACGCTCTTCAGCAGCCTAATGCTACATTTTAAACGAGAGATTCTGACGATTTGTTAGTACATTTGAACAAATACATTAGTACTTACTGATCTCAGCCAAAAAGCTTTCAAACATTTTCAGCGCATGCAAATGACTGGCACACATTGTGCCAGAAAAGTGCTCTTAGATTTATACAGGAAATGTCAGACATTTTAAAAGCTTTGAATCGCGTCTGGTTTCTCTGATCAGAATTATATATTTGAAAAACCGTTTAGAACTCTTCTATGAACATTTACATGCTTACATCAATGGTCATTATTCGTTTAACAGCAATCCTGGAAAAATAACAGAACACCTTTTTTGGTTCAGCATTTAACAGCTGCAGGAAATGATAAAACTATAAAAAAAATCCTGCACTTTGTGGCTCGCTGGCTTATCGTAAATAGGAGGGATGTGAGAGTGGACAGTTTGAGGGATATTGTTTGGGCATTCCCCAGCTTAACATCCTGGGAGCCAACCAGAATATGCACTCTGTATCACTCATCTCATTAGGGAATCCCTGTTGAGACCATAAGTACACACTGGATGAGAAATCTGCATGTATGGATGTTTGTGATAGAGGATGGCTCAAGAAGAAACCCTTTTCGTGTTGTACATACACAAAGAGTCGGGTACTATAACAAAAGTGAGTATACAACCCAACACAGAGCCTGGCCCAGCAACTTGAACATCATCCAACACAAAGAGCACTTTCTTTGGCCAAGAAAAACGGGAGTGAATGAGGAAGAACAGGACATCGGTGAAGACGATTGAAACAGAACAAGGCATATCATCCAATGTACAACCATCAATTCAGGGCTTTGAGACATAATGCGGGTAAAGAATAGTTTACATCGCTTTTTACACAACAAATTCTCAACAGAAATGTACAGCCGCACAAAGACACGGGCTGTGGAGTATTACCCTTGTCTGTGGTGAAGGGGTGCACTGAGAAAATGAGACAGTAAAAAAACGGTTGTCCAGCTATCTTCTATTCTGTCTTCATACATTATGATATATCTTTCTGAGAAACAAGAGTACAAAAAATCCTCCCCTAACTTTTACCATCATGAAGTACAACTCTTAGTTAAGCTATAATGAAAACAGCATACAATTTTCAACAATCCTCAGTAGATGACATAAAAAAGGCTTTTCTGTAGTTTCTTCCTTCTTTTTTTTAACCCCCTTAATTCAAACATTTTTTGAAAAATGGTTGAGCGGATGTATTGTCACACACATTACTGAGGATTGATGCCAAAGTGAGTTATGTTTGAAAATCCTCAATATTAAGCCCCCTTCCAATTCTAAATCAAAAATGTCTACCTGCATACGGTCTACAGTTGATAGTTGTAAGCATCACAAAAGGGGGGCTGGGGAAGGAAAATACAAACCTGAAATTTGCATAATGACTTCATCTGTATACACTGGCCTTTTCACACCCTACTAAACCCAAATGTGAACAAAAACATCCAAACTTTTTATCCTCAGGGATTGAAAAAAAAAAAAAAAAAAAACCTATGAAGGTTGCCACATTCTGTCTTCAGAATGCTTTCAAAGACATAAAAAAGGAAGTGGGTACTGCATTTTAAAACAGAAGTTATAACAAAGAGAAGAATTTTCTGATGACAAATAAGTCAGGAAGGGCCTTCAATTTTATAATAAAAGGGCACAAGTCTCAGATGACAAGATTTACAAAACTGCATACACACGGGACCTGAATGTAAAAAAGCACATAACTGCTTATTCCATTATCCTCGATATAAAAGAATAAATAAATAAAATAATACAAAACAAAACTTGTGTTTAACTAAAAGCAAATATGAATCTGCCACATCAATGATGAAAAGGCAGATACAGACAAAAACGGAAAAATTTACCCTAGCTTACTTTTCTAACAGAGATTTTTTTAGTTATAGCAACAGGAGGGAAATCCAAATGTTTGAGGGGCAAAAATGGTCACACACGCAAAATCTCACCATAAATAAGTCTTGGAGCTCTAGCTGGGAATGAAAAAAAAAAGGGAGAAATTTTCAATTCAACAAACATATACACTTATACACAAAAAGTACATTAATTAAGCAACTGTGATAGTTCTTGCATAAAGGCCTGGCTTCTTTGCATGCATGTCAAGCAACAGAACTGGGTGAACTTGGCTTCAGCACAGTCCCCCCCCCAGCTGTAAATGGGTACCTGCACTCTTTAGCGCCAGGAAAAGTAAAGCAGTGAGGGAGAGGAGATGGGCGCCACCCTCAAGTTGCTGGCCCCTAGAGAAGCTGAGGTTTCTGACGCCTCGCTCCTCAACAATTACAAAGGTTATGGGACACCTTAATACACACTTTGTTAATTCTCATTTATTGGCATTTTGCAACCAACTATAGGATACAAAAGTGACGACATTACTAACAACAACAATAAGCCAACAAAAAGGGGAACAATGGCTATAAACAAAAAATATACTCACAGACATTCAAACCAAACTGTATTTGTAGTATGTGTGAGCCTTTAAATATGACAACACTATTTAATAGAGTGTTTTCCTTTTTCGTTATGGCATTTATGAGAACCAGAGACACACTGTCTCTGTGACCAGTTATTTGGGCAAAGATGTCAACAGTAAACTTCAGACAGCGTCAGTAGTTCAACTGAACGATGCTCTTTGCTTCTTTGTGCTATCTATACATTTAAGTCCATTGCAGTTTGCACACTTTTCCCCCCTTACAGCCATAAGCAAGGATATGGTATGTAATACAAACAAGTAGATGATTGTCCTTAAAATATCTAATATGGTTGGGTTTCTTTCCTCCCTGAAAATCAAATTTCACTTTTCAGACTTTAATTTTGTTGTGTGTAAAAACATGTGGTGCTTGGTTGGAGAAGGGAGGGAAAGGGGGGGGGGGGGGTGGGGGGAGGGGGGGATGGGCGGACTAAGAGAGCACTGATTAGGAACAGAAGACAGGTACTTCCAAACAAAAGCTTTTGAAAATCCACCCTCTTCAGTCAAACATTCTCCAGCGATGCAAGCCTTCTTGATGCCTTAAATCAAATAATAACAAATTATACTGTTTTCTCACCCAAATAGATTTTTTTTCTCTTTATAATAAAATCATGCATGGTTTACAAGCACTTTTGTCCTACTGAACAACACTCACACACAAAAAACCCTCTTGAAATGAAATTTACAGTACACAAACTAGGATGAAAACCCATGTGCTAGAGTTTCCTGTAAACATTTTTTACGGTTCTTTTTACATATTTAAAGGTGAAAATGAGCAAGGGGGAAGAGCATAAATACTCCAAACAAATGAAACCTTGAGGCTTGTGCTCACCACAACGATCAAGTCAACTTTTTTTTTTTTACTGTTCCTTTTGTGTGTTTTTTTAATATAAAAATCAATGATTAAGAATTTAAAAGGTCTTTAATCAAACATCATAAATCAAGGGTTAAACATGCCAAATAACACCTCCCCCATCTAAGTATACATTTTCCATATCTCTGAACAGGTTTGCTATATCACTGTATATTATCATGGCATGCATTTCTATGAAGTATGGATTGATATGGAGTTTGAGGTAAAGTGTGGTGAAACTGAAATTAAGCACTCGGAAAGGCAGACAAGTTTCGCCCATGAACACAACCACACAAACAGTGACTGATAAAAGACAAGTGACCACTACAAAACAGTGACTCACACAGACAAATGACATCACAAACTGAATTACAAAGACAAACTACACAAACAGTGACAGAAAGAAAAAACAAAACAAACGGTGAATCACAAACACAAACAAAGCAACAGATATTTTGTAGCAACGACATCGGACAAGCCTCAAAGCAGTCATCACTGAATTAGCTGTTCTACTCTACAACGCACACACAAGCAAAACCATGCCTTAAAAAAACTTTGTAAAAAAACGGTAAAAAACCCCAACAAAAAAAGCAGCAAACACAACACACAAGCAAGCTATCGCAAGCAGCAAAAACCATGGCAAATCAAGCAGCATACAAAAAGTCATCAAATAAAACTAAACACAAAAACAACTCCACCCCCTCCCATTTAAAAACTAAACAAACCCAAACCACAAAGAAAAAACACCCAAATAAACCAAAAAACATCTTTTGTTTAACAAACTGGATGCAAATCTTACATGCTCTATAGTACACATTCAGTACTTATGGACTTTGAATAACCCCCCCCCCCCCCCCCCCAAGAAATAGAGAAAGGGAAAAAAAAAAAGGCATAAAAAACTGACACTCATCCTTTTAAAACAAAAAGTTGTTTCCCACCCCTTTCCTATCCCACCTTCACAACCTAAGCACTTCCTTTCCAGTTTAGAAAACACAAAATGTTCCAGAATGCCACACACATAACAGATGCCCAAACCTTCAAAGCACTCTCAAGCACGCACACATGTACACACACAGACAGATAGCTCTTATGTACTTAAGCATTTGTTGTATGAACCATAACCAAGGTTTTTGTTGATCCTTATAGTCTACAATTACCACCATGTTCACTGCTTGCAAAGAGTAGCTATGAGGCAGGACGAGAGAACACTTGGATGTTGTTAAAAAACAGTACACAACAAAGAAAGCCTTATAACAGACTTTTTCTTTGTTACTCTTTTCACACACTGGTGGTTGATACACACTCATGCCGCTTTGTACAGATGTAAAAAAAAAAAAAAAAACAAAAACGACAAAAAACCAACAAGACAGTCAGTATGAAAGATTAATGCATGTTAGAGCTCACTTTTGGGAATAACTTATTATCATCCGAACTGCCGACTTCCAATTTACCATGCAATTTAACTGGGACTGGTGAGAGGTATTTGCACTACAGATAAAACTTACAACTATCTACATAAAAAAGCCAAAATGTTCAGAATGCCTTCAGTTAATGATTGTTAAATGATCCAATTCAAAATGCTGGAAGCATATACAGTTGTCGCTGTGGATTATATAACAATACATGAAATTCTTGCTTATCTACTCAAACAATATATTTGAATAAGTCACCACCTTACTTTCTAGATAATTTTCGACAATTTGAAGAAAAAGGATGGCACTATATACAATGTTGTATGAATCTGCAAAACTTTTATATTGATTACAGTGTTATGAATTAAACCAAACCCAACTGCGCATATTGTTTAGTTTTAAGCACAGGCACTAAATTACAAATTACCATGTTTAGAATAGGTTAATATTTCAGTCCTTATAATTTTCTGAACATATTAAAATACATGTTCATTTGATATAATTTTTTAAACTGGCCACCCCCCCCCCCCCCAAAAAACCCAAGCAAATCATTTATTAAAAAAGAAAAAAAAAACCTACAATTTTAAGAGAGAAGGAAAAAGTAAGATTTCATAAAAAAAAGGAATGACATGTCATGGAAACCGGCACAAAATTTACAGAAGTAGATGGCGATGACATAGATATTTTCTAAAGCATGCCCCACACAGCTGTTGTAATTATTGACTAGTGTTAACATTCCGGCTATGACACGTTCATATCCAGTAGAAGAATACGCATCACATCATTACAGACAGGTTGTGTCACGTTTCTAAGAAATAGGAAATATGCCTAATGAAAACAATCTAATGCAATCAAATTGAAATAAACTTTTGGAAAGAACAGGTGTACCAGTTCTATCTATTCTTTGATAATTTTCAGAGGTTTAAATTCTGTACAGAATGGAAAAGGCAATTTTCTTCTTCATATTCATTTGTCTAAATTCAATTTTTCCAGTCTTGAAGAGCCCCCACCCCAGTCAATTTGCATATCATCAATTATGCGCATGTGTCAAAGGCTGAATAAATCAGACGTTTGATTTAGGAAGAGATTCTTAGAATTCATCATTTCCCAAAATTACAACTAACGCCAAGGACAAACTAAACGCTACTGGTGACGAAGAAAAGCAAAACACAGTTTTATGATCTTCCTCAGTAACAAAACATAAATCTTACTGTTATTTTTTTGGTGGTCTGTTTCATTGTCATATGAAATAAACAATACTTCTATGGAAGAAAGAACAAGGTTGCAGTTAAATAAACCACAGATCTTGCCTAATAAGGAAATGGTGGAAATCAGTCTCCAGTCATAAAAAACAAAATTCTTAAGCATTTTCAGTCATGGAATTTTGGGAAATCAGTGTACTAATTGATTGGTTGTTTGTGGGGTTGTGGGTATGTGTGTGAATGTTGTGTGTGTGTCATGTGCGCGTGCACATATCATGACATTGATTGAAAGGTGTACTAGATCATTCCACAAAAGAGCAATTTCTGATGGTGGTTTACATTTCAGCGTCTCCAAGGGCTTAAGTCTTTAATGTTCTCCCCTTCCCCTGAAACAATCATATTTTAATACACCCTTGATGTTGCTACAAATTCTGGCATTGGCCTCTTCCATTACAAGTCAAAGCACTAGAACTACTGATACATATTACTTTTTTTTTCTTCTTCCATAAACTGACTGCAGTCCTTCTCTGGAGATATCTACAAACAGTGTCTTGTTCTTTTCCTCAGGAAGCTGAATAGGCTAGTACCCCATCTACCCCCCCCCCCCCAAAAAAAAAAAAAGAATAAATTTGAACCAAGGTGACTTTCTAAGGGTGCATAAAATTTGATATGCGTCTGTTGGTGTTCAAACCACTGTCTCTGGCTTTTTAGTTAGACTACTTTCCCTGGTCTTTTTCTGTTAAGTCCCTGGTGGGTGACCAATTCTTTTCTGACGGCTTATTTTTGGCAGAAGGATTACTTCATACAACAGAGATTATTCCTTTAGTTAATTAAAAAAAAAATGTATGGAACAGCAGAACAACTCATATGGTTTAGGAAGAAAAGCGATGAAAATGACATGATCTTTGTTTCATGACACCAAATTTACAATCCAGTACAAGCATGTATTGTATGAAAGTATCACAGAGAGTACAACTGCATGACATACTAGCTACATTATCTGATCTCCACACAACAGATTCAAAAACTTGTGATAGATTTGGGGTGGGGGGGAACCAAGACTGCTAGTAAAAAGATGGATGCTTCAATACAAGTGTTCATGACGCAATGTGTGCTGGTGATCTGTGTGGCATGAACAAAAAAATCTACCCAACAATTTGATAATTACACACACGTCTGATACTCCTTGCAAACAGGTATGATGCTTCTTAACATGACTCTCAGTCATAAACGTGACCGTACTACAAGACAAGACAGGCATCGCATACCACTGTACACAGATGAGTTTATCATTGGTGTGGCTGTGCCTTTATTGAAACACAATTCAAAACAAATTCTTCTTCACACAATAAAGAAAGAAAGAAAAAAAAAGGCAATAAATTATAAACATTGCTTCAGATGGAAAGATCTAAGAGGGCCTGCTGTGGTCTGAATGAAGACGATCTGAAGCGAGAACCTACAGATGAAATGCAACCAGTGAATAGAGATGTTGGGTCTACTGTTTGAAATGCATGAACTGAAGCACATGGTGCCTTGTCATTCCTCCACTGACCACCTCTACCAAAATCAGTTCTGGGTTCTAATCACAGACAGTTTTGTGAATAGCGTTTTTTTCCCCCTCTCCTCAACCCTGTAAAACAGGCCTTGAAAAAAAAATGAAAAAAAAGAAGATAGAAACAGCACATGCAAACAGTTTAGCTGTCCATCCCCCCCTCCCCTCCTCTTGGTGCTATAGAACTCTCATCAGTCAGTTCCACAAGCCTTGACAGGTGAAGTGTCTGCTAGTCTGGCAGAAGCTCTCGTCATGCCTCCATGTGCAGCCAGGGGTGTTCCAAACACTGGGCCGCCGTGGCGCGCGTCTCCGGGTCAAACTCCAGCATGGGCAGCAGGAAGTCCGCAAAGTCCTTGGCATCTTTTGGATCCCACTCGTATTTTTCTGTAAGCACCTCCACCAGGCCCCACGGCTTCAGCTTGGTAATGTGTCGAAGTTCACCTGCAACCATGTCACACGCCAGGGCTTTAGGCTTTGGGGTGTCAAAGCTCTGCTGCTGAGTTTGGGAAAAATGACAAGCTCTCACAGACAATGGAAGAAATATTTGAAACACCAAGAAACTTGAAACCTTTAACAACACCCCCCCCTTCTCTAGGTTTTACTTTTCTTAAAGTAGTATCTAGACTTGAAATGAAGACATCATAAAGTACATAATAAGACTGGACTCATGATATCACAAAAATGTTCTGCAACAATGTCAGTTGATTTTTCCTCCTAATCCAATCTGATTTGGGGATTTAAAGCCTGTATCCATCCCCATCCCCCACCCAAAAAAAACCCCACTGCAGAAAAAAAAAATCCCAACCCCAAAATACTGAACAGTTCAACTGGTCTGCAATGAATAACTACCATTAAAGTTAAAAAATAACCCAAAACCAACAAACAAAAAATGACAAAACAAACTAAACCAAAACAAAAAAGGACCCCCCCCCCCCCCCCCCCCCCCCCCCCCCCAAAAACACAACACCCAAACCAACCCAATCCCCCCTGTAGCTTTTGTACAGTGCACAATGGTGCACTAACAACTGACTGCCATATTATTCCCTGTAGCTTTTGTACAGTGCACAATGGTGCACTAACAACTGACTGCCATATTATTCCCTGTAGCTTTTGTACAGTGCACAATGGTGCACTAACAACTGACTGCCATATTATTCCCTGTAGCTTTTGTACAGTGCACAATGGTGCACTAACAACTGACTGCCATATTATTCCCTGTAGCTTTTGTACAGTGCACAATGGTGCACTAACAACTGACTGCCATATTATTCCCTGTAGCTTTTGTACAGTGCACAATGGTGCACTAACAACTGACTGCCATATTATTCCCTGTAGCTTTTGTACAGTGCACAATGGTGCACTAACAACTGACTGCCATATTATTCCCTGTAGCTTTTGTACAGTGCACAATGGTGCACTAACAACTGACTGCCATATTATTCCCTGTAGCTTTTGTACAGTGCACAATGGTGCACTAACAACTGACTGCCATATTATTCCCTGTAGCTTTTGTACAGTGCACAATGGTGCACTAACAACTGACTGCCATATTATTCCCTGTAGCTTTTGTACAGTGCACAATGGTGCACTAACAACTGACTGCCATATTATTCCCTGTAGCTTTTGTACAGTGCACAATGGTGCACTAACAACTGACTGCCATATTATTCCCTGTAGCTTTTGTACAGTGCACAATGGTGCACTAACAACTGATTGCCCACCGCCAGGTTCCTACCTTTCCTGGTGAAGAATTCTCTGGAGTACTTCCCATTCATGGCGATGTGTCGAGGGATGGGGCCGACCAGCTCAATGATGTGGGCCAGGTGATCCTCGTCGCGACTGTAGTCCTCCCCTGAATGAGGCTCAAACAGGTAATCCCCTGTGGCTAACTCGAAGGCCTGACAACACAAAATGCATGTTGCCTTAACTCATATTCTAAAAAACAACAGCAACAATACATCCCTGCTTGCCCATCACCCCCCCCCCCTCCCCCGCAAAAAACCCCAACAACCATGCAGAACAAAAAAAAAACCCAACAAAAACCTACAAACAAATAACCCCCCCTTGGTTGACTGGGACTATCTTCTTTGTCAAACACCAAGACAGCAACTAATGCTGCCTGTCATGTGAGTGAAAATGCGACACGCTGCCGTTATGGACCTGTACAAGTCAGGCCCAGCGCTTTCGAGTCCGGCATGAGAGAATTGTTATCTTTTAAGTCTTTCTGGGAAAAAGGCAGAAGAATGGACCAAGAAGGCAGAAAATAGACATGGAAGAGGTGACAGGAAGAAATGAAACAAAGAGAAAAGAAGAAATTTCTAGCACAGAATTTCCAGAATGCTATTTATACTTACAGGTCCCCAGCATCCCCACAGGGAGACACTGGGACCATCTAAACATCATCTCTGAATTAAATGGGTAATAACTCATAGTTTGAATGAAACTTAAAAGCCTTGAGTGTAATTTTGAGATCAACTGTCTCACTGAGGGATTTCCCCCCTTTAATGAGATTGACTTAGATTCCATTCTCCACAAGTGATGTGACATAATGCCCTGTAATGTAATATAAACTTGTAAGTGACACAAAGAGATCAACATACCATGCAGGCTGTGCTCCATATATCAGCAGGAGGGCCATAGCCAGCACCAATCAGCACCTCTAGACAGCGGTACTGCCGGGTCTGAATGTCTTCTGTGAAATGATGGTACTGGAAAAGAAAAAAACACAGCAAGATTAGATCAATCAGACAATCAATCACCATATGTAAAGCCCAGCTGGTCATGGAGACTATGTCTGGGCTGTCACCTCTTTCACTTCTCATGACTAAGAATTTTTTTTTTTTATATGCTAAAGCAAACTATGCCTTACACAAAATTAATCTGGATACAATGATAAACCACTTAATATTGATTAATCAATGGTCAATTGATAGTTTTCATAAAGGCATATTGTGTCAAAGTAACCCATGAGGACAGATTTTGAGGTTAAGACAATAGACCCACCTCCCCCCCCCAAAATGTTTTTCAATGATCTACTCACTGTCCAGCAGGCATTGCCCAGGTCAGCAATCTTCACTGGGAAGTCTGTGCAGATCTCATGGACGGGGTCCACTTCCGGCTTGGGTTTAGGACCTGTGTAGAAACAACAGCGCTAAATTAACATGACATTCCCAATGCAATCCTGACTCTGCTGGAAACAAGGCGGCATTGCAATCCAGGCCTTCTCCTCAGTCATCATCCAAAGACTTGACCACTTTTGTATTCCGTTTTTAATTCTTTCCTACACTTTCCTCCCCCCCCCCCCCCCAAACCATCCTGTTTTGAAGCTGCATGTTGACCTGGGATGTTCTCTAAACACAACATCTGTGTACATGCCTTTCCAAAAAAGCAATGTTGTCATCTGTTCCTATTGGCATGAAACAGACTACTTTTGTGAAAGACGGTGGTTGTGTGCTCAAGATGTTTTGCACACGCACACTTGGCCTCAGCTTGTGGTATCATCTGGACTTGGACGGGAGTGCACTCAGTGCTGATGTCAACTCCAGAGTTCTTCTGAAGTCGGAGTAGGGTTGCCTATACGGCGAGGTACTTGAAAATAGTCATACACGCAAGCTTCTCATTCAGGGAGCAATTTCAATCTCACAGTAGGTGTTAAGCTGGGAATGCACCACAACTCCATAGTAAAATCCTCATAACGGGCACCTCTGTGGTGGCCTGACCCTGGGCTGTCAGATCATGAGTGCAACACTGTAATTACTAGGTTTTTCCCACCCCCTTCCCTGGAAGAAATAAAAACTGCAAGGAGATCTCTCAACTTTTTTCAATGAATACAGCAGACCCACCTAGGCCTTGTGCAAAGACCCCAAGCAGAGCCAATGTGGCAAGTGTACTTGGAAATCTCACTGCTTTCTGGGTTATCTGTGAAGATTGGGCTTTCAAATTTTATATCTTTCTTTGCCATACAATATTTGCTGATATCTTCCAAGAAAATGCTGATCAGACTTATGACATGGCCTTGATGGCACGCAAATGCCTCAAATAAAAAAAAAAAAGTGAACAGTTTATTTTGATTTTTTTGGGGGGGGATGAAAATGATTTTCAGAATTTCATATAGTAACATGAAAAATGCCACATAACAAACACTGTTCTCTTCTCTTCTCTTTCTCACACAAACTAAATATAGTCAGTAGCCAGTCTAGGCCACTGTATGTAATATTCCTTAAATCAGTACGCCCCCAATTTAAAATCTAGAAAGAAAATCCCTCTTCTGAAAGCTGCTATAATTGACACATAGAACTTGGAAGCATGTTCTAAATGAGATTTTAGAACATCTGAATGTGCTTGCTATCCTGCAAGTACTCTATGCATTGGGTAATGAATTAAACTAAAGCTAACAGAAGATAAACATGAGAGAGAGAGAGAGAGAAAGAAAGAGAGAGAGAGAGAGAGAGAGAGAGAGAGAGAGAGAGAGAGAGAGAGAGAGAGGAGAGAGAGAGAATCTTACTTCTATAATTGAATAATCTGTTAATGAACCTATGTGTAACAGTGTTTTTAAAAAAAATTTTTTTATCACATACATATGATATTCACCATATACTATTCTGCTATTGAAAAACAATTAATTTGCCCGTTTTGTTTTTTTTGGCTTGTTCCGATAAACATGCTTAAAATTACTGAACAGTAAACTGTAATTCAAAGTAGATGTACAATTTAAAACTTTTTGAAAAGCTAAAAAGATTCTAAAGACTTCACTTAATCCAACAATTTGGGCAAGACAGAGAGAGAGAGAGAGAGAGAGAGAGAGAGAGAGAGAGAGAGAGAGAGAGAAAATTTATTTAATACAATACAATAAACCCTCTCTTACTCTGAAACTTCAGTATGAATGTGCATGTGAATGTAGGAGATCCAATAACAAAACCCTGCACATCTAAATGAGGTTAAATAAAAAAAATTAAATTAAATTAAAAAAAAAGAGTAAGAAAATCCAGGAACACAAAACCAAATCGCACATTCACCATTGAGGCTCGAGGAGTCATTTTGATCATCCTGGCTTTCCAAGCGAACCAGTCCAAAGGTGGGGGAGGACGAGCCCTCCTGCTCCGCCCCCTCCTCCACAAAGCCCTCCTCCTCCAGCTGCTGACTCTGCTGCATCACCGCAGTGTCTGTTTGGGTCACAGGGTTGGGCAGGGGGGTGTCCCCACCCTCCCTCACCACCACCTCTTCCGAAGGGGCAGGGTTGGGGACGGGGGCGGCTTTCCCATTTGCATCCTGCATCTCCTCTCCTCCCTCCTTCACACTGTTCGTCGTCACACACGCAGCAGGATCCGCTTCGTTCTGCTGACTGGTGGAGTCGGGGCTGCTGCCCTGCCCCCCAAACCCGTTGCACAGGATGTGGGTGGAGCTGGGGGCCGGCGCTTTCAGGGGCTGGTCCTCCTCCAGGCTGAGCCGGGATGTCTCCATGATGAGGGCGTCTGTGGAATTGGTGTCGCTCAGGTGACCGTTCTGTTGTTTCTTGTTGTTCTCCAATTCCTCCTGGCTGGGGGTGTTTTCCCGTTCACGTCTTTCTTCAGATCTGAGGACAGATGGTGACAAAACCATGTCAAATTTCAATTCTATAAACCAACGTTTTTTGCAAAAATGACTGTTGTACTTCAGTTAAACACAACTTTCATCATATTTAAAACAGCAAAAAATATCTTTCACATGTAACAAGTTTCAATATTACTTCTGTTTTACTCTCCTACTACTATTGGTGGTCAGGAAAAAAAAACCCCAAAACCCCAAAGAACAGCCCGTGTTGCAGGTGCCATGTGGACGGGTAGGATGCTGGCTGACACTTGCTAAGGATCTGATGGGCCAAGCCTCCTCTCTCGTCCATTCCATTGTTTATAGCCCCACTGACCATGAAAGCCACACCAGGGCTGTCACCTCATTCACTTTCAGTAGGCAATGCCTCCTACATGCAGAATTAAAAAAATATTTGTAAACGGTCTGAAGGCCTTTCCCTCACATATTGCTGAACATTATCACTGCACCATATTTTTAGCTCCAGACTTCCATACATAAAAAAATTAAAAAGAAATCATTTGATGGACTGCACAAATTTTATACACTGCACCGAGTACCTAATCAAATTACCTCCCTTCTAATGCAAATCTATTTACTTGAAGGTGACCAGTTTTGCAGAACTGATGACTTTTGGTTTGGGCGACCATTTCAACCTGTAAAACTATTTTGTGCTCAGTAAATGATTAAAATGTATTGAAGTATTTTTGGATTTAGAAAAAAAGACACCTCCCCTCCCCCCAATTGGTGTTAGCAGCTAAAAATATTTCCATTATATTTCAAATATTTCAATCCACAGACAGCGTAGCGTGACTAACTTACTTTTTGCATTGAGATTGCTGTTCTCCTGTCCGATGGTGATGAAGGTGGTGGTAGCGGAGGTGCTGACCTCAGCGGCAGGGTCCACCACAGTGGACGGCGGGGGAGGGCGGACTTGCTCTCCACGTCGGAGGGGGTCAGCTCGCCAAGGGGGAGGAGGCCGGGGCGCCGTTCACCTTGACCCCCTCCCCCCCGCAGTCGCCCTGGGCCTGGGTGTCGGCGGTGGGGGAGCCCAGCATGGAGGCGATGACGGCCGGGGAGGTGAGGTTCTGCAGGCTGTTGGTGCTGGCGCTGTGGGCCATGCTGTCCGTGTCTGAGTGCTGCAGGCTGGCCAGGCTGCCGCTGTTCACCATGCTGTTCACCCCGTTCTCCTCATCCTCCTCCCCTGTCTGAACACCAATACACCACTCTCAGGCATACTACAGGCCAAGGATACCGGTACCACTACCAACCACCTCCTTCTGTCTGGCCTAGGGGATTTTCTTTTTTTTGGGGGGGGGGGGGGGGGTTTTCCAGTTTAGGTTTTATCATCGTGTGAGGTAAATGAAGGGTGGTGGTGGTGATGGTTTTTGAGTGAGTGTTTTAAAAAAAAAAAAAAAAAAGTTAAAGTGTGTGTGTGTGTGCGCGCATGTGTATGTGTGTGAGTGTGTGTGCCAAAAGCTCAACAAAGCTAGGAACACAAGTGTTGGGTAAAGAGTATCACTAAATCCCGAAACCCAATATGAATAAAACTGTTGTAAAAGTAAAGATGTTTCCATAACCAATGTGGTCATTGGGGAGCGAGGTGCCACAGACTTTAGCTTCTCTAGGGGCCAGCATCTTAATGAGGGTGCCCATATCATGTCCCTTGCTGCTTTATCTTCCCGGTCCCTTAAGAGGGCAGGAACCCATTTACAGCTGCGTGAATACTGAAGCCAAAGCTCATCAATGGTCGAATCCATCTCCTCAACACTACTTAAACAGCTTGGTGAGAGCAAGTGCTCTGAGCTGAGCCATCCTGTCCATAAACTATGGACCGAGCACAAATTAAGCAAGATTGCCATGGGCAGGGAATAAGCATTTCAATTTGCCAGAGTTTCCTGGGATAATGCACGAATGATAGACCAGGCATCTGAGCTTGTGTGACTGCATGGACAGCAGATTTACAAAAGTAAACCTGCATGGAACTTGTGGGTGTATGTGCTCTTATAAAGTGCACAGGCAGTTTGAAAACAAAGACATGAAAAACAAAACACACACACATACCCTCAAAAAGAAATATTTTCAAAAATCAAACCAAACCATACCCCTCCCCCTTCCAAAAACAAGCTCCACATCAAAACAATAACCCAAACCAAAATGAAAAACAATCCCCCTACCCCCGAAAACCAAACAAACCCCCAACAAAACAAAGCCCCAAACCAAACAAACAAAACCCCCAAACCAAGCAAAATAACCCCAAACTGACAATAAGCCCTTTCCCCCATGCAAACTAACCAACCGAACAAAGAAACTGCACTAAAAATTTTTAAAATTCTCACTCTGGTCTGACTGTTACTCTCCCCTTCCTTCATGTTAACAAGGAAAGAAATTATTTGTGACATGAATTTGAATATCATTCATATGCAACTGTTTTTTTTTTTAAACAGGAATATAAATAATCTTTATAAGTAATTCACGGGTATGATTATGTAAGCAATGAAAACAGTGGCAATACCTTATAAAAACACAACCCAAGAGACATGCACATCTGCAAACACACACACAACAAACAGTTTTCGATTGTATGACAACTTGACGAAAATTACAGAACACAGAAATATTTTATAAACAAATCAAGACTGGATACAATTTTGGTTTATTTAGGCACATGTATAGATACACAGATGCACACCCAAAAGCATCCTATGCTGCATGCATGTAGATAAGTAAAATGTCACTTCAGAAATAAGGCCCCCCCACACAGACCTGGGACAACTTTTCCCTCAAATAGCCAGCAGTGAAATGGCATGTACTTACCATTTTCTCCTTGTCCAGCTCCTCTAACTGTTGCATTTGCATCTCAATCAACTGCTGTTGGCGTTTCTTCTTCTTCTTCAGCTTCTTCTTCTTGTTCTTGGACATTTTGACCTCCACCACCTTTTCCTTGGGTGCCGTGCTCACTGAAAGACCAGACCATGCCAGTTAGATTAACAGAGCTCTCTGAATCACTAAAGTCACAAAAACACCCGCACAATTTCACAATGTTTTATCAGTCTAAATGACAAGCTGATATCAGTCGAGAATGGGATGTTTTGAGTTGTGTTAAAAATTGCGTATACACTGAAGACTTGGTAAGTCTACTGCTTCATACCTTAAGAGCAAAAAGGAAGGTGGAACGGTGGTTAAGATGTTCACATGCCTAACAATTGTGAGGTTCTGGGTTTGATTCCCAACCTCACCCTTTCTTCCCAGATTGACCAAAAAAACCCTGAATATCAAAGTCCTTGACATGAGACTATATGGCCCCGTGTGAGAATGCATACAAAATTTCTTGCGCACACATCAAAACCGGTTTTCTGCCTTTTGGAAGAGTAGGCCATTGTGTGCCGGTAGGAATGAATGACGAATGGATGACAACCCCCCTCCCCCCAAAATTAAAAAAACAAAACAAACATGCATGCACACAGGCATTGTGTTCAGACACCATACCCTAAATTGGAGTGAGGTTACCTAAATGGTGGAGAAAAATAAGTGGTTGCATAAGCAAAAATCTCACTATTGGTGAACCTCAGAGCTCAAGCCAAGGAACAACAACAAAATCTTCCATGTAGCTTCAATCTCACAGTGCTTCCCAAGGTGGATGAGAGTTGGTGTGTTTATACTGGAGACCCCCAGCAGGGGAACATGCAACAACATCATCATTTCTACATATAACTAAAAGTAATCATATTCTCCAGAAGATGAGGCAATCTACTGCTCCCCCCCCCCCCCCCCCCCCAAAATAAACAAACTGCCTTTTCCACAAATACATGAAAGTAACAGGGCGAGAAAAGAGACTGGCTGCTTCATAAAACCCCCATTCTTTTGCTGCTCTGATAAACCATGCACACTCTCTAGCCTGCTCTGATAAACCATGCACTCTCTCTAGCCTGCTCTGATAAACCATGCACTCTCTCTAGCATCTACCATACCCCTCTTATGCAATCTTTGTTTTTATTTTCTTTTGTTTTTGCTAAGCTAGATGCATCCTTGTAGCAACTGACACACTGTATACAGGGTTCGCGCTAGGATTTTTTAAAACCGGTACTGTGAGTTGCTATTTCTGAGATACCTTGACCAACTCCCCCAAAATCGGTCCCCAGAAAATAAAATCTGGTACGTACTGGGAACAAAACGAAACTATTCAGTGAGGGAGGGGGGAGGGGGGATTGTTCGGTAGCAAAACTAAATCTAAATTGAATGGGTATCTCTCAGACTTTGACTGCCGTGCTGCTGCCACTCGCTTCTTGGGCACGAAGCCACGCAAGGAATAGGATTTTTTTTCTAGCGCCTGTGTCACTGTCTGTGTCAGTCTGTTGTTTTGCACGACATCTTCGTGTGACATATTCTTCTTTCTTGTTTCTATGCTTAGCGCTCATCTAGATCTTTCGTTCAATTTAGATTTAGTTTTCGACTCCTCTCTCAAAGCAATGCGCAAATTCATAGTCATAGACCCTCCACTTTTCGCTTTTCCTAAGAGTAGGCCATCGTGTACCGGTGGGAACAGATGACATTTACAAAATGCATACACACGGGGACTGGATGTAAAAAAAAGCACAGGAGTGCTTATTCCATGATCCTCGATATAAAAGATTAAAAGAATAAAGAATAAATAAATCTAGGCTCCATTTACTCATTGTAAATGGAAGTCACTGTCATGCCGAGAAGAGCGCGAAGCTCTATTCTTTCACAGTAAAGCTTGCTGTTCTGCGTGCTAGGCTAATTAAATGAGGCTGGCGCCAAAGATGTTCGTCGGAAGGGGGTGGAAAGGGGTAGGTGCGTAAGAACAGTACAGGTGCATGACAGACTGTCAGAAATTGTCACTTCAGACTTTTTTTTTTTTTTTTGAGACGGAAATCTAATCGGTCACAGGCAAACAGAATCGGTACACGGTACCGGCTGCTTCGAAAATTGTCGGTATTCCCTGTTTACAATCGGTAAAATATCGACAATTACCGTTATCGCGAACCCTGTGTATATGGCTGCTGCAATTGTAAATGGCAATTGTACACACAATCCAAAAAAAAGTTTTTTTTACATTTACTATTTTTATTATGGCGTAGCCAGAAAATGAAACAAAATCAAACCTATTACATGAGGAATGACCTAAACAAAATCATTTTGCTGAGTGGCTTGACAAGTACCACCTTCCATATCAATTGGAACTATACTTGAACACTTCACTTGGAAATAAATTAAAAATAATGAATAGCAGACAGGGGGTGGGGGGGATAGCATAGTGGTTAGAGCATTGCACTTGTAGTTTGATGGCCCTGGATTGAGCCCAGGGCTGGTTTTCTGTCTCTGGAGTACCAATTCCACTCCCCAAAAAGTCTTTCAATTGAGACTATAAACTGAAGTCCCCTTGCGAATGCACATCAAAATCAGTTCTACCTTCTGGAAGAGCATGCCATAGCTGTTTGTAAGAACAGATGACAAGATAAAAAAAAAAACGCATGCACACAGCTATGTTTATACATCATCCCTGAAGTTGGAATCCGGCTACTTCTAATGGTGGGCAAAAACAGTCACATAGTTACAAAAATCTCACCATTGGTAAACCACGGGGATCTACATGGGGAACAAAAATCAAAAGAAAAAATAGCAAACTGACTGCTTATCTCCTTAAATCTGATACAATCATTGTTTGTCCAGTAGGCTAACTTCTACTTTTCCTTTATAAAATACAGACAATAACTTCTGACTTCTGACATCAGGTATAACAGCAACAACTGGACACTTCCAGCAAAACTGTAAGTTGACACACAAGACGATGGAAAAACTTACCTGCTGATCCAGGTAGCTTCAGACCCAGCCGCTGCCACTCGAAAGCATCAGCAGCCAGCTTGCGAATGTAGTTATCGTCCACACAAATCAGGATGTTCTCCGGCTTTATGTCTGTGTGGATGATCTTGCATTTGACATGCAGGTAGTCTAGACCAGCTAAAACCTGGAACAATTTAACATCATCAGCTATAATTCATGCTGCAGAGTTCTAAGCAAACAGTGGATGATACCACAGGTATGGACACAAATTAATGTCAGATGAAGACCTTGGCATCTTCTGAAAGTTTCCACAGTTACAGAATCTTTTTTCTATGCTGACTTTCAAACTTGGAGAATATTATCTCAGCAATCAGGAGCTAAAGAGTGATAGCTTACAGGGTTAATGGTCAGTGACAACAAAGAGATGTGCGAACATATATCACTATAATTTTGGCTGGTTTTTGTCCTTATCAAAACAATAGAAGGACAAAGAAATAGAGATCTATGGGAAAGAATACAAACTATTTGTGAATGGACATACAAAAGCACAGATGCTTCACTTCTTCCCTAAAAACATCAAAACAACAGCAGCAACAGTAAACTCTAGAAAAAATGCACTAGAGACTGTTTTTGTCTACTTTAACAGAATGGTGGCAATCCCGGGAACACTGAAAACTTATTGCTCTGACACAATCTTTTCCATGCCAGCTGATATTTCATGATCATACATATCTATGTACCTTCTCACAACATTTTACCATAAAAAAATCTTACTTTTTGATTTGTAAACCCTCAACATATTTCTATTTTCCTGTACATGTGTACCGTTTTTACCAATGAATATCACAATTTTGTTCCTTTGGTCTGAAACAAGAAAAAGTTTATGTCTACTGTTTCCAAAGCTTGCAAAAAGAACTGCAAAATTATCTTTCTGCTTGGTTTAAAATAAATATAAATATTCAGTTTTAATCAACAACAACAAATCAAAACAAAACTTGCCCAAACCACACCAAACCCTAAAACAATACCTCACAAAAACCCACCTACCATGCCAAAACCACACCAAACCCTAAAACAATACCTCACAAAAACCCACCTACCATCCCAAACAAACAAATCCCCACCATGAGAATACACTATTTTAGTCTGTTTAATTACAAATCTTGTAAGTAAATCAGTTTATAATTTATCTATCAGTACATTTTTCATTTCTTGAGAACCCCAATCTGTTTTAAAAAGAGAATTAAACTCATAACTGTTCTAAAAGATCGTAAAATGAAAATAAAATAAACATACAACTGGTTGTCATATTTCTCAAATGCAGCCGGTTGTCATACTTTTGATGAAAGCAGGTGAAATCTTAAGTATAGCTAATGGTATTTGATAATATAACCACAAAAGACAATCATAAGCGAATATATACTTGCATGCACACTAACATGATACCAATCAATCTATATAGATGAAGATAAGGTAAAATATTCCAGTCATTGTTACTGACCTGTCGGACGATAAGTTTGACATTTTGGATGGGTATACCCTGGTAGTTGGAGCGTATGATCAGCTTCAGCAAGTTGTAGCCCAGAACTTCAAACACCATGCACACATCTAGTACAGTCAAGGATACAACTTTCTGTCCAGGACATACGTAACCAGGTAGGTGAGCAATTTACAAATATGTGACAGCCTTAAAAGCTGAACTATTTCACAAGCAATGCTATCAAATAAACTCTATATAATGCAACATTTTACAAGCATGATTTATGCGAAACTGTTTGCATGAGTATGATTAATCTCATAATATACTGAAGTTCCTCAAGTAACATCTGCATCTTCACACCACTTGCAAGTCCTAGCAGCCCTGTTAGCATTACATGAATCATCTTCCCCAAAGTCAGCATGCGGCTACCTAAATCATCTACCTAAAAAGGCCACTGACACAAAAATCTTACTGCTGGTTAACCTTGGAATCACCACAACATACCCACCCCACAAATAAGCCAATAGCTCAGACTCTTTTTTTTTTGTTTCATTGTAATTTTGACTTCTTTCTCTCCCTGTTCATTTTCACCTCCAGCTGCTTTACTGATGGACTTTTACAAACCTTACAGATTGAATATACATAAAAAAAGCCATAAGTTCTTAATGTTATGAACTCCATAAGCTACATTGATACTGCCACTCACAACTGTAGAGTGGACGTAAAAACGCGCACACATGCAGGAAAAAGGTTTTCATAATTATCCAGATGCTCTCTGTCCTTGAGGAAGTAGGGAGGCTGGTGTTTTATTGTAAATATTGCACTGACAAAGCAATAACTGCTGCTTTGACCTTAAGCATGCATGCACAGCAGCATTTTAGTATGAACGCCTGGAGTGTATCGACACTTTCCTTTACAAGATACAGTGCTATATAAATTCCATACATCACCATTACAGTGATAAATAAGAAGGGGACCTCTTGCACTTGATTTGTTTTTCTAACTGCATGTGCAGCTGAAGTGGAGCAAGAATACATGGCTTTCTTTTGCAGGAGGGTTTGTGTATGCGTGCCTGTGGCAGTATGAACACCTTCAGCATGGCCAGTTAATATAGAGGGGTTTGGCCACAACTACATGATTTTTGTCTGTCGGCGCAACAGCTGCTAGTGTTATCAGTATGAACCTTATTTCTGCTGTCAAGAACCCAATGCTAGCCTCTGCCAAAGATACATGAAGGAAAGATGATTGAAATGTTGGGACCTACTTGAGCTAATCAATCAAAAATAGCAATGTTCACCCAGACAGTGCCTCCAGAGTAGGGTTACCAAAGCCACCTCCTAGTACACCAATGAATCTGTGGATATGGCCTTTTCTTTGGACTCAAGGGTAACCCACCATACTCAAGTGATTCTGACATAGTGGGAAAAAAACAACCCCAAACACCCAACCAAGCCAGAAGCAACCCCCCCCCTCCCAAAATGGAATGAAAAAAAACGTCATTTTTGTTTAGAAGAAAAGGATACGGGTTCCATTTACACCAGATATCTTGAAGTCATCTAACAGTTGCACGGACTTCTCCCTGGCAGGATCTGTTTCATCACTGTTGCGCACCTGTAGGAACAACAATTGGAATATTGGGTTACCGTGCTTACTGATCACAAAACCATGCAAAACAAACCCCCAACAAACAAACGAACATCCCCCCCAACCCACTCGTTTTGTAACTTCAGCCGGAAGTGGACGGAATATACTAAGTATCATTCGCTTGAAGCATGATGCATGATGCATCTCTTTTATAAGAGAAAGGTTAAAAAATTATATAAAAAATGTGTATGAATGTATGCATACGTTGCCTGCATGCATGCATGAGTGCATGCGGCGAGTATTCATGTGTTTGTTCCTGCATGCCCGAGTGCAAACACATGTTAAACAGACTGCTCTTATTTATCATATCATATTCCTCTTTGCATGAATCAATACAATATGCTACTTAACTCTACATATCTGTTACATTATGCTATGCTCTGATGCTGCTTCAGATTTTGAGTGATTTGTTTCTATTACTGGGCATGCTTGCTATGGATTTAGCTCATAATAGTTCCTGTCATGTCTCCTGCTAGTATTACAGGTATATATGTTGCATCTTTTCAAGCTCTCAGTTCCAACACTGTTGACTTATACTGAACATAACTCACACTACTTTCAGTGAAACCCTTGTGCCAAAACTAGCCCAGATTTTACTGTACTGTTTATCACTGTCTGTCTCTGCAGGAAATTTGGGATGCTCTCCCACCAGGGAAAAACACAACGCCACAAGAGCAATGCAGCCAATTCTTTTTTCCTATGTGTTTTCCAATGAAAGTGTCCTTTTTCCTACAGAATTTTGCCAGGCACAACTCTCTTAATGCCATGGGTTCTTATTTGTGCTAAATGCATGTTGTATACAAAACCTCAGTTTATCATCTCAGCTGAAAGACTAGCAACCAGACCACTAGTGGATTGGCAAGTTTGGCTCAAACAGGGATAGACCCACGACTCTAGACCACCATCCACAAAATCATATCATAATTTTGAGATAAATTTTCATCCCCTCTTCAAAAACTATTAAAAAATAAGACAGAAGACTGAATAAACTTATTTCAGTTTTTGTGATTTCAAGACAAAAGATATTAAGCCACTTCAAGGCAAAAAGACACCATGTGACATCAAGACAAACAGATAATCAATCCGCAAAGGGATTTCAAGAATACAAACTTAATCAATCCACAATGTGACCCAGACAAAACACATATCAATCCAAACACATACAACTATTTACTTACACATTTGAGCAGTTTGATCTCATCCAGAGCAGTTTCTGTATAATGCTGAGCGCTCTTCACAACCTTCAAAGCTACAAATCGCTTGCAACTGCAACAGAAGCACAGATGTTGATTTACATACGGTTTGGACTGTGCCAATATGTAATAATCACCTTGAATTAATGTAATACAAGGAGGAAAGTGGCAGGATGGTTTAGACTTTCACCTGCCTAACGAGTCGACAGTGAAGCTCTGGATTTGATTCCCAGCATTGCCTTTTCTTCCCCGTTTGACAGGAAAATCAAACTGAATGTCCAGTCTTTTGGAGGAGACTCTAAACCAGTCAGACTTACAGACTTGTGCATGTTAAAAATGACCCATGACAATTGAAAATCGAAAAGGGCAGACAGGTACCTCCCAACTGTCTTGGCAAAATTGGTAGGTTCAATTTGCAACTATGCCCATGAGGTCAGAATGCAGCTACCTTAATGATGGGAAAATAGAAATGGTTGCACACGCAAAAAATCTCACCATTGGCAAACCTTGGAGCTGTACCTAAGGACCCCCCCCCCCCCCCCCACTCCAAAACTTACGTTTAGTTTCATGTCTCTTCACAAAAAATGATATTAAATTAACCAATGTTTTTTCCATGTTTATGCGGCCTGAATTTCACGTGCCCACTCTACAGAGTATGTATACATGTGAGAAAGAAAGAAAGAAAGAAAGAAAGAGAGAGAGAGAGAGAGAAGAGAGAGAGAGAGAGAGAGAGGAGAGAGAGAGAGAGAGAGAGAGAGAGAGAGAGTGAGTCACTGTGTGTGTGATTGTGTGTGTGATTGTGTGTGTGTGTGGTGTGTGTGTGTGTGTGTGTGTGTGTGTGTGTGTGTGTGTGTGTGTGTGTGTGTGTGTGAGTGATTCCTTTAAATCAATACATATATATACACCAATAAATCTACTCAGCCCACACAGTATTTTCAAAATGGCTAAAAATCAACTTACAAAACCATAACAACACAATTTTTGTACATCCTGTTTGTTCAAATATTTTGAGCTAAAATGAAACTTCACAAAGTCCTTTGAATAAGTTTTTGAAGACAGATAAATCTTTAAAAAAAAAAAAATCAAAAGGAATCTTTTTGGTCATTATCATTATTTTTAACAAATCTCTTTGAAAAGTTTTTTTTTGGGTAAAGATTCATAAATCTTTTTTCTTTTAGAATCAAAAGGAAACTTTTACTTTTTAAACATTAATTTATTTTACTTTGGGCTCAGACAGTGCATATCAAACGACAACAACTTAACCTTCAGCAGAATGGAAAACATCACAATCAGCCACACAGACAGGGCACAGAACAGACGCACACTATCCACACACATGTCATGCCCACCACCCTAGCAAAATCAATGATGTTTTCACATTCCCCCCCTTTTTTTTTCCCCTTTCTCCCTGAAGTGTCAGCTATGTGCAGTGGATGCTTGTTGAGCTGGATCAAGCAAATTGGTGTGATGCTTTCACAAGCAGCTCTGGCACCGACAGTCCGACTGCCACAAGCCTAGGGGTCTTGCTGACATGTTGCATGCACACACACACCAACCCCACACACACACCACACACACAACACACACACACCACACACACACACACACCTATGCAGTGGGGTGGGATGGGTTGGTTGCAGGAGAGAGGAGGATGGTAGGGAGCTTGTGTCTGGTCCAAAAATAACTGATTGAAATAGCAGAAATAACTGAATAAAACTGCTCTAGAATCTCTCTTTTTCCACAAAATGTCATTTGATCATGATCAGAGAAAAAGGTGAACACTGCAGCTGCTGCACTGTTGACAAAGAGCAGTTTAATGCCAGCAACCCAAAGAACTGCTTGAAACTTTTTTTTTCCTGTGTACTTTTGCTTTGTTTTTGTCTCTCTCTCTTTTTTTATCTGGAAGGACTGGGCACATAGAATGGAATATAACTAAGTATGGTAATGGGGTATTGATTAAACAAAGGCGTTCATGAGAAAAAGAGCCTATTGCAGCACACATACATTCTGATATCAATGAGAATGGACACAGTGAAAGGATTGTATGGATTAGGTAACGGGGAAAAAACCCCATAGGAACAAATGTGTGACACAAAAAGTGCACTGTGTGTGTGTGTGTGTGTGTGTGTGTGTGTGTGTGTGTGTGTGTGGTGTGTGTGTAAAAGAGGGAGGGAGAGAGAGAGAGGGGGGGGAGAGAGAGAGAGAGGGGGAGAGAGAGAGAGAGGGGGGGAGAGAGGGGGGGAGGGAGAGAGAGAGAGAGAGAGAGAGAGAGAGGAGAGAGAGAGAGAGAGAGAGAGAGAGAGAGGGAAGAGGGAGAAAGAGAGAGGGAGAGAGGGGGGAAGAGAGGGGAAGGGAGAGAGGAAGAGAGAAAAGGGGGGGGGGGATGAAAGAGAGAGAGAGAGAGAGAGAGAGAGAGAGAGAGAGAGGAGAGAGAGAGAGAGAGAGAGAGAGGAGGAGAGAGAGAGCACCACTGCACTTACAAATAACACAGACATCAGTGTAGCGAAAAAAATATAACAACAGATGCGATAATCTGCTGCAAGAAAATACAAACACACACACTCCTCCTAAATATGAGCCAACAGAGACAGAAAAAGTGAGAATTGACCAACCAAACATGGCAATGATGGCAAGTCAGTCTACACTCTCACCTGAGATCCCAACACAGCCACACAGTGGAGAAGTGTCCCCAGCCCAGCTTTCGGACCACATGGTATCGTCCATTGAACAGATCGCCATTCTTCACCGGATGATATCCACCTGCAGCAAATGTTTCAAGCTTTGTTTCATTTCACAGACTCTGGTCAGAAAAAAAGGACAAGTATGAACTATTGTGTTCAATTTGGGAGGTGGGAGTGGGGTGGGAGAGTTGTCAGCAAGCATACATTTGTATTTTTGTTGTTCCTCGGCTAGAGCCCCATGACTTACCAATGGTGAATTTTGTCTATGCAACCCATCACCCCTCCCCAACCATTTAGACAGCCGCATTCAGACTTCAGGGATAGAACAACAAGGCATGAAGTTGATAGCTTTCAGACTCCTGCTGGTACAAAGAACAGATGAGAAAAATAAACAATCAGGGCCCATCTGAGCCCTTGCTGAATACTGTGGACCAACACACATCTAAGACCACATTCCTTTTCACAATAGAAGTACATCCCACTTTCAAGGAATGTCTCAACTTCCCTCAGTTTCCTTCCTGCCTAGAACCAGGTGCTCTTTCCACAGCAGCAGACACTATCCGACAATAAGGACAGGATGCTACATTTAGTCACTATGTCACTTTGTGCATTGGTGGTCTAGCGGTAATGCATAGATTTAGACAGCCACAAGTGGCAGGTTTTATTCTTGTTTCAAGCCATACTCCCCCCCCCCCCCCCCCCCCATACCATAGGTGTTGATCTGAGAGTTTGTCTTTAAGATAGATGATAAATGGAAATCTCCTGTACAATATTAACAGTTCAACTCACAGCAATCGAGACAGTTGGTCCCAGGCAAAACTGTTGAAAAAGCTTCTCACAGAGAAGCACACCCGCAGACAGGAAAGAAACAAAGAATAAAAAGGGTGGTGCTACACTTGTGGTGACCCATTTTTCCCTGGAGAAGCACAGCCTATATTTCACACAGAGAAGTCTGTCCTGGTTGTAACGATGTAAGTGGTGTACATGACAAGTCAGACATTTGAAATACAATTTCGACAGGGTCTACAGAGAACCATATATATCTTACTATTATCTTTTGTTCAAAACTGTTCCAAATATAAATAGTTTTAGTAACAAACAACCTGCCTTTAGTATTAGGAATTCATAAAACAGTTTGTTAAAGGCTTAAAATAGTTCCTTTGATTATCAAAAAAAAAAAAGAAAAAAGAAAAAAAAAAAGCACATTTGATAACTGATGTTACATTGATTATACTTTCAAAAAATTGTCTGCCTAATGGACATATGAAATCTTTAGCATGCATACATGCACCAGTGAAGAACATCAATAACACTTGCTTTTTCAACACAATGAACATTTTACTAAGCATCAATCTCTGCAATGGATCTCTGCCTATACAGCATAGACTCAGTTTTCCCACCCATCAAATATAAATCACAACAGAACAAATTAACAGACACAAAGACAAACTAAGAACTAAGAAACAAGACAAGCTAATCTAAGAAACAAGACAAGCTAATCTGACAAATAAATCCATTCGTTAAGCAAACTTTTCAGTCACACAACTTTGTTCAGTTATAGGTAAATTGTGCATTTGTTTTTTTCTGATGACTAAATTTGCTCAGCAAACTTTTGAAACAAAGTCACTCGGCTAGCCTAACACACTTTGTTCACTCAGTCATCAGACTTTGAAGCAAATGTGAAATGAAAGTAACAGACCATGTGTTCATCTGGCCAGATCAGGCGACTCACGGAATGAGTGGTGCACTTCTGGTAAGCCCTATTGGGCCATTTGGTGTTTTCTATATAAAAATTGATAAATCTAGTCATCAAAATTTTTTTTAGAAACAAAATGATGTCAAAGCTTAACTATATATTCATTTTTTCAAGCTGCCTTGTGACATGTGGTTGGGCATTCCCCAGCTTAACACCCTGTGGATCACCTGGAATATACACCGAGCCTCACTCATCCAACTTAGGAATTATGGTGATATTGTAGGTACACATTAGATGAGGAGTTTGTATGTATGGCTGTTTTCAAGTACCTTAACTTATAACCAGTCATACTATCGCTTCCAAGAATTTTCAGACGTACATTTGAGGACAGGAAAGCCTAGTGGTTAGACCATTGCATTTGTGGTCTGATGGCCCGGTTTGTGCCAAGACACCCATTTGAGGTGTCTTACCCCTTGGAATCTACATCAGTGCCAATTCCGCACTCTTAGTGCTTAAAAAAAAAGTATGCACACTGGTGTTGAGTTAAGACTTCATCCCCAAAGTCAGAATTCAGCTAGCTTAAAGGTGGGTAAACAGTTGCATATGAAACATCTCACCACAGGTGAACCTTGAATCTCTAGCTGAGGAAGAAAACAAATACAAATACCATACATTTCACCAGGCTTACCTTTGCAGTAATCACGGGGGTCTTCCTGCTCATCATCATCAGAGCCCAAAATTTCCTCATCCTCATCATCTTCAAAGTCTTGCTCGTGTTTCTTATGGGGATCATCGAATCTGCAAAACAAACATCAACATACCTCATGACACATTCCACTATGAAAATGCACAATACTTCTACAAGATCTGTTGGTTTGGGGGATGACCAGAAAAAAGTGCCACGAAAAGAAAAAGAAAAGTAAAAAAACACAACTGATGCTAAAGGAAGATGATAGCTGAAAAATGGAAGGATAAGAGAAAAAAAAAAAAGAGGGGAGAAAAGCAATAGCAGAATGTCTAACAGAAATACCAGAAAGGATGAGAGACCAAACATTTAAGTATTACTAGCATACATTTTTTCCCCAACATTTTAGGAGCAATTACTGTATGTTATAGGCAGCATATTAAAGAGCAATTCAAGAAGAAAAGATGACTGAACCGAACAAAAGATGTCTTTTATGTAGCAGCTTGAGTGATAGAAATAACACTTTACAGTAGAATCTTGCGGTCATAATACAAATGGTCAACTCTACCAGTCTTTTACTACCACCAATTCTGCTATAAAGTCTTTTCAGATACTCTCAAAGGCAAAGTTAAACCAGTCTTTGTCTCATTTCGTTTTTAGGATGACATTTACAAAAATTGGAAAAAAAAAGGCTACACTGTCTTTGAACAGAACATTAAGTCAGTGATTGGCAAGGTAAGCTATGGTTTCTGAGGCGATTTTCATATCTATAAACGGCTATGAAAAAATGAATGAAGCGTGTTGGAAAGTGTAATCTTTTAAGATAAAAAAAGGGAATCTTCTGATGCTGTGCAATTTTTAAGAAAACTTGTACCATCCCTCAAGTCAGTTTTCTACTTTTGAGACAGGCACAAGAAACAGAGATGGGAAGAACATGAAGCAATAAATAGTAGCAATGGAAGAAAGATGTTGAGATTGATGACTTCAAATGAATGGAATCATCATCATCCACACACACACACACCTGGAAATAAAAAATTGACTTTGATTTTGTCACGCACACAAAGAATCAACACACACACAACACACACACACACACAACACACACACACCTACACACACACAACACACACACAGTTCACTTAAAGTTCAGCTTACTTATATGTGCACTAGACCTAGTTTGATGTTTAAAGTTGGATTATTTCTTACTAAATGTTTAGATATCAGAATGATGTTCACCATACATGAAAGTACATGTTTAACTGTTGTTCCTATGAGCTATATGGCCTGCAAAGACTGAATAAAAGTTATTGTTATTGTTACACACACACAACTTATCATGCTGACAGGATTTGATCACCTTGGCTTATCTAATAATATCTGAATCTGGAAACAGGATCTGTATCACACAAACATGCATGTGTGTATGTACAACTGTGCAGAAGAGTTGCATACATTCTTCTGACATACACCCTTTCTAAAACTATGAAACAACAAAGAGAAAAGAAAAGAGAAAAAAACCTTTTCCATGATGCAATAGTCAGATGAAAACAAAGAGCACCCTTTTAATCCAAACTGAATACATTACAACATCAAATTAAGTAAAACAAGTTTGCTTTTTTTTACACAAAAGATGCAAATAAACAATTTTGTCAAAATGAGTACATGCTACAGGCAATACAAAAAAAGTAAATACATGTGCACTCAGCCTCTTGTTATTTGTTTCTTACACAGAGAGAGAGAGAGAGAGAGAGAGAGAGAGAGAGAGAGAGAGAGAGAGAGAGAGAGAGAAGAGGAGAGAGAGAGAGAGAAGAGAAGAGAGAGAGAGACAGACAGACAGACAGACAGACAGACAGACAGAGACAGAGAGAGGAAGAGAGAGAGGTTTCTCTAAGCAAAGCAAGTCAAAAGAAGAATTTCCTTTGCTTTGCTGATCTACTTTTAGACCTGTCAATAGAAATTCTCCTCCCCCTTCCTCCCTGTCAGTTTTGACACACCGGGCCACCCTATCCTTCCTCCTCATCCATTAAAAACAACAACTCAACAACCAATGCAAAGTGACAAACTGAAAGACCCCACCTCTTCATTTTTTAACTAAAACCCTACAATAGGACCATGACTAATACAATAGTCCTGACTCTTACAGTTTTCAGCAAGGTATTCTCCACCATGTACACAGAAACTTTTCCCAAAGCAAGGACAATGCCACTGCCTCATGCCACTACACTGATTGCAAATTCTCCAATTTTGGCTGGACACAAGGACAACAGTGAATGACACTACAGTAACAGAGGACTGTTTCACCTGTGACTGCAGCTCCCCCCCCCCTCCCCCCCAGACATCCAGCACTGCACAATAGTAAGAACAGGTTTCTTCTGCAGCTTACACTTTTGGTCTAATCATTGCAAAACACACAAAAGAGGCATGAACTGGTCAATGCTCATCATATACTATTCTGAGCAAAGAATGACGGTTCACCTTCAAAGCTGTGAACAAGTTTACTACATGATACAGTGTGGTAACACGCTCACATAAACAGCAATTCGAACAGCCAATGCCAGTACTTCCTTTTGATAACTCTTGAAAAATGTTCCAAGAAGGAAAAAAAGTCTCATCCCATACGATAAACAAGGTGTCACACCAAAGAAGTGAACAGATTTCACCTGTTTGTACAAACTGATGGTGCACATAAAATGCTAGGATAAGATGCCTGACATTTATGGTCCACTGATGGAAAAATCCACTGGCATCCTGTAGTCTTGAGGCAGGGTACACCTGTATTGGCTAGCCATGTGATCTGCTTTTTTGTTTGTTTGGGTAGGTTTTTTTTTTTTGCTTTTTGGTACCTCATCTAATGTTCCACCAAGGTTTACAATTGGTGAGATTTTTGTGTATGTGACTAGCACTCCCCAAACAAAACTGATTAAGGTAGCTGCATTCTGACTTCAGAGATAGTTGGGATGTGAATCTACCAAGCACAAGGTTCTGAATAGTTTTAGAGTCTCCTCTGAAAGACTTGATATTCAGTTCAACTTTCCTGTCAAACTGGGAAGAAAGGGTGAGGCTGGGAACTGAACCCAGAACTGAACGGTTTACTTGTGAGGCAGGTGAACATATAAACTGCCCTGCCCCCTTTCTTCTTGTCATCTATGATGATAGATCTATAATTGTGTGGTGTGGCTCCACCACACAGCAAAAAAGAAGAGATGTTGATTAAGCAACTCAACCACTTGCACAAGACAGTGAAATCACCCCATAACTCCTGGAGGACATTACACCACTCCACACCTGCATTTTTTGAGGTTGCATTTGCTGACAGAAAAACCTTGTGCAGTCTGGAGGGGAGGGAGCTAAGTTAACTGAACTAGAACAAGCCAACTGGAAAGAGAAGGCAGATTTGCAAAGTCCAGGACTGACAGCTCATGTTCTAGTAATATATATCTACCCCCACCCCCAAAGCCTTGTCTAAATCCATATTCAGAGAAACTCATTCCCCTCTTCCTCCCCTGATATATCAGTGATATGATGTTATGGTCATCATTCCTTCAAATGAATGACCTCTACAAGTATATCATGCCTGAACATCAGCATGCAAGTATGCATTTGTACCTGTTTACACCTGTAATAGATCTATGCGCATGTAAAAAAAAACCAAAAAAAAAACCAACAAAAACAAACAAACAAAACCATTCCATGGCAGAAAAGATGGTCCTGGGTATAACAATATAATTTGTATGTTTGCTTTATTTGCTAATTTAAAACAAACCCAAACAGACTATCAACCCTGAAAACATTCTACTCCGCATTCAACAATCAAAACCAAACATGACTAACAACAATAATTTTTTAAAAAGTAAGCATAACAAAGTCTGAAAGTGAACATAACACAATCATGTTGGGCTTACATGCAACAATCTCAAACACACTCCGCAAGATTCAAAACAACTGAAAATCACGCACACAAACTCAGGCAAAAGGGCGCTAGCACTGAAACAGCTGGAACTGAAAAGTTTCAAGTTGCACAGATCTGGCAACACTCACTGAGCACCGGAGGAAGCACCACTATCTGAACAACTAGTACTACTTTCGCTGGCACTGCTCCAATACTCCTTTTTGGCCTTCCTAAGAAAAACACATCCATCACCCATCTCTTGAGCCACTTTCAACTCTCTCTCTCCTTCCACAGCCTATGTAAACTGCCATCACTTTTCTTATGTTTAAGGCGTAGGCTTAACACCCCCCCCCCCCCCCCCCGAAAACAGATGGAAATAAATGACAGATGATGAATTATTTAATAATCAGGATTTATTAAGTCCGATCACAATCATGCATACACTGTCAGTGTTGTGTGTGTGTGTGTGTGTGTGTGTGTGTGTGTTGTGTGTGTGTGTGTGTGTGTGTGTGTGGCGCGTGCATGCGTGCGTGCGTGCATGTGTGCGTGTGTGTGTGTGCATGTGTGTGCATAAGCTGTGTCAATATCCTGGAGATGTGTATGATAAAAAACTACTTTTTGTACAGAGGATACAAAAAACATAAAGACCATAACCCACTAAAGGACATCCTTTAAAAAAAAATGTATCCTGCAATAACAAAAGGGAAAAAACCCAACCTTGACAACAAAAACAAAACTGGCTGGAACAGAGTGATAAAAAAAAAGCACTGTCTGGCAGAAAAAAATCCCTTGCACACAATCCCAACAACAAAAATCCTAGGAGGAAAAAAATAGTTATGATGTATAATACAAGAAACAAACTGAAACAGGTCAGACAGACAAGACAGACAAATCTGTGGTCTAGCAGACTTGGGAAAGATGCTGTGGGTACCAGAGATATCGCTGAAACAGATGGTAGACTTCACGCACAACACTAGGCCACTTATTCAGCAAGGCTGAGAACACAGACCACTATTCAAGACAAGACAGACAGACAGACAGACAGACAACACCAGCAAACCAAACACAATGGTCAAGCCATATATTCCCTTTTATTTCAACTTCACTCGGGAGTCTCTACACTGCTTTTTGAGTGCTCCACGACTATTTTTTCAACTGCTGCTTTAAACGTGTACTTATTACCTTTTCATGTTTATTGTGCATTATTTTCATCTCTGCCATTGTTGATTTCTGTTACACAACATAACTACTGTTGACTGGAATGCATGCAAATTATTTGAAAAGGAGGAAAATTAATGTGCTGGTTTAAATTTAAAAAAAAAATCCTAACACCTTTAGAACTGTAAAGTCTATCTTAAAAGTATTATTTGAAATTAACTAAAACATTTCAAGGGAGGGAAAGAGAGAGAGAGGGGGGGAGGGAGAGAGAGAGAGGGACACTTCAAGGGAGGGAGAGGGAGGGAGAGAGAGAGAGAGAGAGAGAGAGAGAGAGAGAGAGAGAGAGAGAGAGAGAGAGAGAGAGAGAGAGAGAGAGAGAGAGAGATAAAGAGAGAGAGAGAGAGAGACAGACAGACAAGTGTTTGTTTATAAATGCATAAGTGTATATATATACATGTGTGTTTAAATGCATGTTTGTCAATGTTATAAATATACAAAATACTGTGTGTATATGTGTGTGTGTACATACACATCGAAATATGTTTGTGTGCAGGTTTACTTAAGCATGCATGTACATGTTTACAAATGTTACGTACGTGCGTGCGTCTGTGTGAGCAGTTTAGTGTGTGCTTGAAAGTTCCAAACCATGATAAGCCACATCCATCATTGTCCTAATCTCATCAGTGCACTGACATAATAAAAGACAAAAACAGGAAACATGTTGATGAAAACTACACCAGGCCTAGTATTATGTATTAAATCTTGCATCAGCAAAAAGTGTTCCAGAAAGAACACTTTTTGAGTGGCTTCTGCATTTTCCTAAATTAACGAGTTTTCAAGAAATAAGAATAGACTATATCATTTTCAGTATGTATCCTGTAAACATCAAGATAAAAATTGGGAAATAAACCCTTATTGAGTTATTCTGGACACTGAAAATTACAGAAAGGTCCCATCCAATGTGCTTATGTTACTTAACCCTTTCGCTGCTATCATATTATGCTCAGGCACATGCTGGACAAAACAGAGCGTTGAATCATGACGAACAGCGATCATCAACTGAGCATTGCTGGCGACCGTTTCTATGACAAACGCTGTTCGTTAACAGCACAATAAAGAGATTAACAAAACCTGTTCCGCCTTTTGGCAGAAGGCTATTTGTGCCAGTGAGAACAGTTGACAAAATTGACAAAACTGCACTGGGATGTCCTGGATGAAAAGAAGGAAAAAAAAAGCACAAAAGTGCTTATTCCATTATCTTTGAAATAAAGAATGAATACAGATAAATGAAGGGAGAAATGAAGGACAGTTTTAGGATCTCAAACACGAGAACAAAAATCCTTACCACTCAAACATACAGAAAAAAGAGGGAGTCTAATATTAATAAAGGCATAGTGGCAACATACAAAAAAAGGACAGAAAGCATGTTATTTAAAAGCAGAGTGGCAGCATACACACAAAAAAACAGACTACAAATAAAGACAGAGCAAAACTTTTTGCCGCTCAAGCATACAGAAAGAGAGGATTGAGTCTAAAGACGAGGGCAAAGAAGAGAAGAGAGTGTATCTAAAGATGGAGCAAAAACCTTTGCCATTCTAACATACAGATAGACAAGAGTGTGTCCAAAAATACAGTTGTTTGAGGGATCATGTAATGAGCTTTGTTCTGGACCAAATGATACATAATTAGCACTTTAAACACATCATATATAATATGTGTGGTAAAAGACAAACCTACAAAACTGAAAGAACTCCAGATTTTAAAAAAGTTGGAGTCTAATTTATCAAAGATCTTGTGATGAGATTGAAAGCGTGTAACTTAATATAAAACTGAAACTCAAGAAATACTGAAAATAGTTTGTGCACAGAACTCAATGCTTGATGCTGAAGGTACCGTTCTTTTAAGAAAAAAAAAAGTTGGAAAAGTTTGATCAGCCAAGTCTCAGCCAGACCTAGAATAGTAACAATGGTTTCTGACAAATTACTGCCCACAGCAGCAGACACATGACTGGCTTCCCTGACAGCAAACTTCTTCAGTTCCTGTGATACAAGAAAAGAAGAAAAGAAAAGAAAAGCAACCCTTTTCAGCCCCCCCCTGCGACAAAGAGAAAAATAAAAGGAAATTACTTTTGCAGAACTTCCAGAAGGTGAGGATACACTTTGCGCCTGCAAAAACACAAAGATGTCCTAGCTGGGGAAACTCTTGCTGCAGACATGCTTGCTTCAACCTTATTTACCATACACCCCTGCCTTGTACTTCTCCTGACCCCCCTCCTTCCCAGAAACACACACACACTTACCCACACACGCGTGCACATGCGCACACACACACACAACGAGTAACTCATGCATGCATGCATGCACAAACACACTCATTTACACAACCAGGGCACATCAATTATCATACTCCAACTGTGCAAATTTTCGTTGTGCAAATTTGTGAACACTTGTTTCACACTCATACCCTAATGGCAGTACTTCAAAAAGACTCTTAAGCCCATCCAGTCCAGAAACTCTGGCACATCTCAAAGCGGAAGGAATCATTAAACCTGGAGAGAAATAATTCAAAGAATGCCAGATGTCAAGGACCGATACAAACATGTACACATTTCTTCAGAACTGAGGAGTAAAAATCTCAGTTATGTTTTTATATCTGATTCTTTCATATCAAGTAGATACAAATTAGAAAATGACCCTCATTTCAAATTGACGCTTTACAAAATATATAAACCATTTTCTGTTTTTTTCCCTGTATTTAAAACTGGACACTCATTGTTCTTATCAACTCATTTGTATCAATTTCAACCCAAACAAGAAGCTTTTCAGCTACTGTTGTTTTATAGCTCAGTACCCGATTCCATATCTCTTGACATCAGAAATACTCAGACTAACGATATATTGCATAAATACTTAATCGATTTTAAGAGTATTCATTGATTATACAAAGGAGTTGTGATTTCAACTCATAGGAAATTTTCACACGCTCTAAAAATTACACTCATTCATTCAAATAATGTGATCATGAGCACACTGCTAATTTTTGGTTGATATTGAACACATTCTAAACTGATGCTTTGCATGTTAACAAATCTGTGTGTATAGCCATAAAAATGAATAGCATTTGTTTTATCAAAATGTGTGTGAAAAATCTTCTGCAATCTTAAATAAAAGAACAGTCTTCCTAGTTTTTCAGGCATCTGACTTCTATTACTTAAACTCAGGAGTGCGTGTGTGCATGCATGTATACGTGTGTGTGTGTGTGCGCGTGTGCATGAGAGAGCATTGTGCATGCCCACATGTGTGAGTGTATGCATATATGCATATATACTTGCACATGTGCACAAATAAATGACTGACTAAAGATGTGTGTGTGTGTACTTGTGTGTATGCGTGAGGATGCATGTATACATGTGGGCTTGCATGTTCATGCATACATATGAGCATAAATGCATCACTGTGTGCTGGCATGTTTATCTGTGTTTATGTGATACGTAACTGACATGCAACAGAATGAATCGCCCATTTCTTGTTTTCCCAAACCTGCCCAAATCTTTATGTACCCATTGTTCAAACATGACTGCAATATAGTTTTCATGACTCAAATTCACTCTAAATGTCAAAGCAACTATCTCAAAAAAAAAAGTTCCACTTCTGCAGCTACCTAGTGATTTCTGTCAAAGCTGTAGGAGGGCAAAAAAATATGAAACAAATGAAAAAAGAAATGTATGCTACAGACCTGCATAAAGTATCTCAAACTAGAAATTGTACATTGTTTGTTTATTTACTCATTTATTCTTTTAAACCGAGGATAATGGAATAAGCATTTGTGTGCTTTTTTCATCCATGATGCATTTTAAAAATAATTTTTCATCAGGAGAGATAAGGCAAAAACTCAAGTGTATGTGTGTGTGTGCTTGTGAGCATGTGGGGAAGAGAGAGAGAGAGAGAGAGAGAGAGAGAGAGAGAGAGAGAGAGAGAGAGAGAGAGAGAGAGAGAGAGAGAGAGAGAGAGAGAGAGAGAGAGAGAGGGATATGAGAGAGTGTGTGTGATTGTGTGTGTGATTGTGATTGTGTGTGTGTGTGTGTGTGTGTGTGTGTGTGTGTGTGTGTGTGTGTGTTGTGTGTGTGTGTGTGTGTGTGTGTGTAAGCAAGTGTGTAAAAAGAAGCCAGTCTGCTATAGCAATTCAAAAAAAGAACATAATCAAATACCCACCCACCTTCTCCATGCGAACACACAAGCACCAACACCTACATATACCACATAAACCTTTCTGATCCCAATATGTCTCTCCTTCACTCTGTCTAAAACAGAGACAGAAATACCGTCTGCTATTTTGAGTTAAACCTTAAAATTTGATACACTGTCAACCCACCCCACTTCCCTCCTTTATGCAACTAGAATGGAACATAAATAAGGGAGTGTTGGCAAAAAAAAAAAAAAATCTTGCAAACATGTAAAAATGGAACACGAACGAGGATGTGCTTTTTTGGGAGGAAAAAAAAAAGTCAGCGGTGTACTCACAAGCAGCTCCCCCTGGAAGGTGAAGAAAGGGAGACAGAAGAAAGGGAACCGGAGGGCAAGGAACCTGAAGACAGGGATGACCCTGATGGCAGTGAGCCAGCAGACAGGGTGGCTGAGGGGACAGTGGTGGCGGGGACCACTGGCGACACAGCGGCAGGCAGCTGACCATTGTCCCCGTCAGTGTGAACCATGTCGCATTATCACACCACTACCGCACATGTACTTCAGGCCCAGTTTCCAGGCAAAGTGACAACACTGCAGCTTGCATTTAGAACGCTTACAGACGGCAAAGGAAAAGAGAAAGGGAAAAAAAAGTTTCCTTGAGCACAAACAAAACCGCTCGTCAACTGTCTTGAGACTGAAGCATGGCTAATCATGTGACAGGTTTCATCTGGAAGCCATCCTGAAATTTTGTCGTTTGATTCTCCGGAGAGCTCATGAATAAGACAGTAGAGGCCCCCCAAGTTTCAGCAGCCCACCCACGGCTGCCTGTCTGTGATCATCTGTGAATACTGATGCCAGACTGGCATCGGTAGTGAGTACGTCCACACTACAGTTCAGAAATCAATAGGCAGCCTGTACCCAGTCAACAGACAGTGTGCACGCAGTGATCTATTTCAAATTCAGCAACCAGGGGTTAAATTGCAATTTTCTTAAAAGCTTTAAAGTGTAATCCTTCTTCACACACATTGCACATTAGACAAAAAATACGGGAGAAAGAAACTGCAAAATAATGCTTGGTCATGTTTTCGACAAATATTTCATAGATAAAGTCTATTACTCGTGTTTACGAACAAAAACTAAACAGATGGCTACCTTGCAACATATCACTGGATTTTAATCATCAATATTTCAACCTCTTCAAAACAGTGTGAAAAAACTACTTTAGATCACTTAGTCTACTTTGCAAGGCCCAACCTGCACCATAGTGAATGACACAATACCACAGTCGAACCATCACTGCAGGGTATACTATATGCAGCCTGTTAGTACGCTCAGCAACACAAATACACAGAGCGAACTTCACTTGGGAGGTTATTTCTGCTCTATCAAGTCCACTTCCGATTGCCTCCTGTGGCTCAATCTGACAAATTTGACAAGAGGTCACTGTAAAAGGTTAGAGCCTAGTCGACAGGATGTGGTGCGTACATAGGAAACATATGTATGTGCACTACTCTTCGCAGACAACTCTCTCAGTCTTTACCAGAAATCAACTATGCTATCACACACACACAAAAAAAGGTCATTTCAATGGGGATGTCAAAAAAGACACTACAGCAAACCATTTTCAAGCATAATGTGAATTTCGAAACTTTTTACTCAGACAGAAACCCTTTAACCTTTCATAGAAAGCTGTTAGGCTTATAGTTTTTTTTTTTGGAAGAGAAAAGAAATAGAAAACAGTAAAATGTCAGGACTATGAAAGGAAAAACTTTGTGGCCGATTGTCAAACTATATCTGATGAGTTTGACTGCTATAACAAATCTTGACCTTTTAACAAAGGGTTCTTTTTCTCTTTCCTTTTTGGTCTCCTTGTATTTCTTAGGTCTGATCTATCCATTGGTCACGAAAACTCCAAACCTCAACTCTATTCTCCCTTGTAGATATAAATATATATAATACTCTAATTAGACCATAATATATACATATATGTGGGTCGACCGGGAGATCACAAAAAACCAGGTTCATTATCCATGGCTGCACAGGGGGAGGGGGAGGGGAGGGGTGACAGAAAGATGTCATCATAAATATTCCATTGATAAACAGTTAGTGAGTTACAATTCTGATGCATTTAATATGACATGAACCCCCCCCCCCCCCCCCCCTGACACACACCATGATTACACAGCAGTCAATAATCAGCAGTGGAGCAGTAACAAAGCTGTTGTCTGCATTCTACCCCCATTCAATGACTCACAATGAAACATATGCTTACACATACCACACCACTCCTTCCCCTCCCTCTCACAATACAAACATACATGTGTCTGTGTATATATTATACATATATAAAAAAAAATGTTCACTGTTTTCCCCCCAATCCCTCTCCCCAGTCACTTCTGTTTTTATGCTGCTTGCTTTAATCATTTCTTGTCACCACCACCACTCACTTTCTTTCTGTTGTTGTTGAACTGATGGCTAGCAAACTCACTGAGCCAGTCAGCTGCTCTGGTTGAGGAAAAAGGGGAAAGGAAGGGAGAGAGGGATGAAGTTTTGTAATAACACACCACAGCCCTCTATACTTCTCCCCCACCCCTGGCACAATGCAGCTTGCGTGGTTAAAATCCATTCACATCTGGGCTGCTGTTGTGGTTCCTGCCCTCATGTCCCAACCTAGTGATTTTCCCCTCCTCCTTCGGGATAGAGAAAACGGCAACGGCTGGTTCAATAGGGGAAAATGATACAGTGCTTCATTGAGAGAAAGACGGCTCTTTCACTAGATCCATTCCCACTCCCTGTCACCACTCAAGATGCATGCCAATCCCCTGGACTTTATTTTTTCTGTTATGCTTTATATATATATATATATATATATAATATATTATATATATATATATATATATATATATATATATATATTATATATAAAAGAAGGGTTGTTTTTTTTATAACATCAGCTGTCAGGCTCATCAGTAATGGCAGTATTATCAGCTAACAAGCCTGCATTATATTTTGACAGACACAATGATAGAAGTTTTGGCCACAGCTTGAGTAAGCCGACTTCTAGTATTATGTGCGTTGGTGATAACAGCAAAACTATTGATGTCAAGTATTCCTGAGTTTTCATTACCCTGAATACACGGCTGAGCCTCCATTTAAAATGCTGCTTTCTACTGAAACAGAAGCACACTTATCAAACTAAAACCTAAATGCATGGCTGCGTCTTCATTCTAAGTACTGCTTTCTATTTCTACTGGAACAGAACAGGCGTGTTTCTTTTCTAACTCAAAATAGCTAGTGTTCCTCTGCACGTACTCAGAATTTATCTTGATAAGATCAAGCTTTCCTTACTAGCCAGCCCTCTTACTTTATTCTTTTTATGAATTCCTTCTGCACAAAAATATTTTCTACTTTAAATAACACTTAAAGACAGTAAACTTTCGAGTTTCGTTTTCCTGCCTTTTTTTCCCAGTTGGCAAGCCTCTTCCCAAAGAGAAAGGGAGTGTGGTGGGTGTGAGCATGAACATTCAATAGTTCATTTATATAAACCTATTTAGGTATTAACATTTTGCAAATCATAGTCTTCCATTACCAATCACTAAGGAAAGAAGTCACAAATGATGAAAACAATGCTTCTCTGCACCCCCCCCCCCTCC
>CM060329.1:39678027-39690527 GCA_030674155.1 Stramonita haemastoma | reverse complement strand
AAATATATTTATTATTGCACAAAAGATCCCGTCATTCATGTCAGTATTTGGTGGGTTACGGAAACATGAACATACCCAGCATTCCCAAACTCGGAATGCAGCTACCTTCACGGTGGGCAAAAATGGTCGCATACGCAAAATCCTAACCATTGGTAAAGCATGGAGCTCTAGCTTTTTTTTTTGGGGGGGGGGGGGGAGGGGGGAGGAATAAAGTCAAAACATCATCCTGCTTTTCCCCCTCAAATGGAAAATTTTGCATCACTATAAATTATAATCTTTCAGGTGCAACAGATCATGAGAATTTTGATAAAAAACAAAAGGCAAATTTAAAAGGTTTAATGTGAGAGCAGCAGAGGAAAAGTGTGAAGAAAAATTCGGCAAAGAGTACTGCTCAAGTCAAAATGTATGTCCAATCAGCGAAGTTTCCTGGTTCCAAGATGGTTGGGAAAAGAGGCAGTACGAAAAGATCAATAATGACACTTTTCCTACACTACATTCCCCCTCCCTCCTTTCCCCCCAACACCCAACAGGCTTGAGAGGAAAGGCAGGAAAAGGAGAATGCAGCACACCCACAATGGCTTAAACCCCTTTCTTCTGTTGCAAATGACATTCATTACACAAGCTTTATGTAGCATTTCAGAATGGGGGAAAAAGACAGGGGAAAAAAATCAGTGTTTGCTATTTCTGCTGCTGTTGTATGATATTTAAACTGCACTGATGGACAGAAGATCATTATCTGCGGTTCTTGGGTGCTTCTTTCATCTTTTACAGAAACTGGAGAAATGGACTCGCGACTGCCTGGGAAACAGGTTATGTGATGTTTGTGATGAGGTAGCGGGGAAAGAATGTTGTTTAATCACTCAGGAGTCCATTACTTTCTTTTCTTTTTTTCCCAACCAGAGTTCTATTTGAGAACACACACACACACACACACACCACACACACACACACACACAACACACTCTTTCTCTCTCTCAGATGGTTGAACCATGCGTGTTTTTTCCAATTCATGTGACCCGAGCATGCACAAAAATGATCAATGGTGTTGATATTGCCCCTGATCTGAATCATTGAGAGAGAGTTCTGACATAATATCCAATGGCACAATTAATCTACAATAGCACGCGTTCAAAGCCTGTCATGCTGTTACACTGAACACGTGAGGAGACCGCCTCATGCCTATATCATATATTATACTGAAATGCTGTTTCCTTGCCCCCCCTCTGGATGTATCATGCGTGAGTGTGTGTGTTTGTGTGTGTGTTGGAGGGGGGGGGGGGGCAATTTCTTTCTTATACTGTTTTAGGTATGTTCAACAGGTGGCAAAAAAAATGGGCCAACTGCTACAGAAATGGATGTCCATGTGGGAATGTCTTATACACACACACACATGCATGATACATCCAGAAGTGTCTAATATCACATTTTGTGAAGAGACATAAAATGAATTGAACACACACACACACACACCCCCTTAACAACTACTATGATCTATCTGCATGATGTGAGAGATCACGATAATGGATTGACTTCAAGAATTAAAATGACCCCCACCCCTCCTTTTTTTCATCTTTTTGTTGTTGCTTTTTCAGCTATGCCAGATTGTCGCAAATAATATTCAAACATCTGCTAGGGAAAGGTAGATGAAGCAAGGGGCAGAAAAAAAACAAGACAAATGGGAAAAAGATAAAGGATGCGAGAAGAAGAGAGGAGAAGAGAAGAGAGAAGAGAAAAGAGGAGAGGAGAGGAGAAAAGAGAAGAGAGGAAAGAAAAGGAGAGGAGAGGAGAGGAGAGAGGAGAGGAGGAGGCAAGCAAAAGCTCAAAAACAAGGTATGCAGCAGACCGCTCCAGTCCTTACTAGGTAAATTTTAAGTGTTACTTTAAAAATCCACTGGAGATAGAATTAACCGGTCCTATTTGAAGATGGATTAACGTTGAGAAACAGGCCATGAGAAACAGGTCCTGAGAAACAGGCCATGTGCATACAGATAAGAATGGGAAGAAAATACAAGTTTATATGTTATTCTGAAAACATTCACTGAACTAAAATATTTCATGACAGTCACACACCTATCTCCCCCCCCCCCCCCCCCCTTCCCAATCTCTTTCAGTTTCACTCTACTACACAAAGTGACACACACTCATATTATGTATTATAACACATACACCAATACCACCAGATCAGATGAAGCATGTATACATCTATATAACGCAACTCTAAAGTTTCAACAACAAAAAAGCCATAATATATAAATAGCTGACTTGGGTTATTGTTTATTGACAATAACTGGCAAAAGACAGCTACTTTTCACACCACAACTTAAAAGCGAAAAAAAAAAAATAATAAAAGTAAGCAACAATGCAAGTCCCAAACACAGAGACAAGCAAAGAAACAAGACAACAACAAAAAAAGTATGAAGACAAGAGACAAAAAAAATGACGAATTAGCTGTACTCAGCAATTAGAAGAATGCGAGTTAAGTATCAATGTAAATTCAAACTGTCCTCTTTTTTTCCCCTGCCCTAGCATCGTAACTTGAGCAAGCTTTGTTTCATCTTGTTTAAATTCTTTAGTTCGAAGCCATGTCAGGATTGATTTGCTCTGCCTGTGCTATAGAAAGACCCGGCAATCATCATAAATTTACAGCAAATTACCTTGGGGAAATAAGACTAAAATTACAGCTATCATCAAATTTCAAAATGTTCAATGATTCAAACACCATTCATGTTTTTAATCAATATCAGTTGCTGTTGTTAATGGTGGCAAGTCCTGTGGGCATCTTGGGTTTCAACAAGAAGTTCCTTCCGTTATTTTAAAATATAAAAAAAAGTTTTTGATTTCCTTTTTGTCCTTTCCTTGGCTAGAGCTCCAAGTTTCACCAATGGTGAATTTTTTCATATAATGCGATCCTTTTTGTCGACCATGAAGGTTACTGATAGCCGCATTCCGACTTCAGGGATGTATTCTGATATATTCTTGCATTTGTAATCCACCGAACGCTGACATGAATTATGGGATGTGCATATCTTATCTTCTGCATACATGTGTGTATACATGGAGGGGATTAAGGCACTGGCAGATCTGCACTTAAGGACAGATCTGCACTTAAAGTTAACATGGGAGATCATAAAAATCCCCAACCTTAATTCCCCAAAATACTGTCAAGATTTGAACCCACAATAAACTACTTGGCTATAGCATCCGCCGTTCCTTCAGTTACAATTCAGAAATAAAAATGCACTTCTGCTGGTAAATGAAAACCAATATACCATGTAAAGAAAACAACAAAAACAAACCCACCACACACACACACAAACCCAACAGAAATCACACCAGAAAACACTTGCCTCTTTAGCTGTCTTGACTTAAGTGTATTATTCACAATATATTCGTAAATTTCAAGAGCATACCTGAGTGCATGATAAGTGCCTATAAAGTCCTTTCACTGTCTACTTCCAATAAAAAAATATTTTTTAAGGTAAAAATTCAGAGCTGTCAAAATTGTGCCTGTGTCCATGGAAGTCTTTTCACTATCTAGTTTCTATAAAGCTTTTTTGTTGTTATAATTAACAGCTGTCAAATAAGTGCGTGTGTGCATGACAGTTTAAATAAAAACTCTGAAACCAGTCTACTTTCTCTGTGTAGTCTTTTCACTGTCCGCTATCACAGCTGTTTAAGATCTATTTTTGTAGTCTTTTACATGCCTATGGTTTTATATTCCCCAGACTTTTCCAGACTACATGAACTCTTTTTAACAATCAATGAATCATGTACACTGTATTCATCTGATGAATCACCTGTATTAAGGCAACCTTTTTTCCCCATGTGATATCACAGCATACAAATAGCTCAGCTTACAATCATTAACTTCTTCGAATATGTCATTCATATGTTGGGGTGACAGTAAGGATATTTTTAGGGGGGGTAAGAGGAAATTTAGCAATGCAGTCTGTTGAGAAATCTATTCAAAAAGCAAAGCAGCCATAACAATACAAGTTACAATACCCATAATAATATAAAATTTATGTAGCGCTGAATTCTGTAAAGAAAACGTATCGAAGTGCATGCATTCACATCAGTCACACATATGCAACCATTCACAAATAGAATTAACAAATTGTATCTTTACACAAACGCAAACGATAACGCAAGGTGATGGAGATGGAAGAGACTGAATGAAAATAGGGACAGATGTGAGGTGTTATGATGGAGTAAGATCCTAGGTAGGAAATAAGTGTGTTTTTGGATTGGATTTGAAAGTGTTAAGTTAAACTTAAAGTGAGGATACATTAAACTTTTTCTACGAAAACAAACAAAAACACCTAACAAAAACAAACAACTCAAGTGTCTGTTTAAACTTTTATGTGATTGCTTTCTGATGCAGGAATAATGATGTTGATCATTAAACTTAGGAGCGGTGCAGCTTGCTGCCTCAGCCACTTAACTCCTGGATCACCTGCCAAATCCCAATGTTGATCATTTCAAATAACCTGCAGTGCACCTGTCCTATGAAACTTTGTTGATCCCACTCTAAAACAATTTTTCTCTAAACCACAAGGAAAACATCTGTAAACTTGTGACATGTGTCTATCAACAATATCTATTACCATGTCACACAAAAAAAATTTTTTTCAGTTTGTAGCCGAGTGTAGGTATCTGAATATTTTAAAGTTTAGCTCTTACCCTTTCCCAACATGCGTGCGCAACACACACACACACACACACCTCACCTTCCTCCTGTTCTTTTGAGCTCGGTATACTGAGGAAATTTACCATTATTTAGACACAAGATCTTTCTTTACACAAGGATCATCTGTATGACTCGCTGACTGAATAAACGTTTCCCTGTTTTTAGTTTTAGAGCAACAGGGGTGCGTATTTAATACAATGTGACAAACTGCTCTCCCAGATTTCAGCACATTTGTGCGGGCTTGTAGTTGTACTCTATACTACTCCATCACTTAAATATTTAACTTTTAAAAACTTTTTTTAACATCCTTGGCTAGAGCTCCAAGCTCTACCCCAATGGTCGGGGTTTTGCAGAGAGAGAGAGAGAGAGAGAGAGAGAGAGAGAGAGAGAGAGAGAGAGAGAGAGAGAGAGAGAGAGAGAGAGAGAGAGAGAGAGAGAGACAGACAGACAGACAGACAGACAGACAGACAGACAGACAGACAGAGGGAAAGGGGGGGGAGAGCATGGGGGTGGGGGGGGCGGAGGAGAGAGAGAGAGAGAGAGAGAGAGAGAGAGAGAGAGAGAGAGAGAGAGAGAGAGAGAGAGAGAGTCACACACACACATGTATAAACAATGTGCATGCATATAACTTATAAGAGCATGAGAGTGTTAGTACACATGAGCTGGTCGACCCCACTTTCAGTATCTGTCTTAGTGCCTGCTACCACTTTTGAGGTCACACTAAGACCATGGGCATGGGTAAGATTTATCTATCAATCAGCAACTTGTTCTATTTGTAGCATGCCTTGTTGAGCTTCCATTACAACACCAGCCCCCCACCCCCTCCCCCAATCTTAGTCACACAACCCAGAAAATGGATTAGCCTATGTATGATCTTCTGGTCTTTGAGGGAATGCTGGTCTACTGTGTGAATTGTGATTGGGCAGCAATCTCTTTGGGTCACAAACACACAGCCTTACAGAATGAGATCAGTAAGTAACCACTCAAGTGACCACACAAGAATGAGTGAAGTTACACTTTTGATGTATATAATGCAAGGCTGTGTGTGTGTGTGTGTGTGTGTGTGTGTGTGTGTGTGTGTGTGTGTGTGTGTGTGTGTGTGTGTGTGTGTGTTGTGTGTGTGTGTGTGTGTGTGTGTGCATGCATTTAGACGCATGCATGAGAGAGAGAGAGAGAGAGCAGGGAGAGAGAGAGAGAGAGAGAGAGGAGGGGGGGGGGGGGGAGAGGAGAGAGGGGGAGAGAGGGAGAGAATCATGTAATCATGTATGTGCACACATGTGTCCATGGACGTGTACATGTGTGGATGCATGTGTGAAGTTCTTTGCACACACAAGTGTGTGTGTGTGTGTGTGTGTGTGTGTGTGTGTGTGTGTGTGTGTGTGTGTGTGTGTGTTGTGTGTGTGTGTGTGTGTGTGCATGTGCGCACCCTCATGCAGTCACTTCATCATGCATGCATATGCCTGCATGCATGTGTGCACACATAGAGTAGACAGTGTTCTGCTACTGTTCACAAGACTAGCATCCAATGTTTTTGGCTGAAAGTTGAAAAGTACCAGACCATAAACACAACAAAAAGTCTGTTCATCCAAGAATGGGTGTGGTTAAAATGACACCAAAACAAATAACAGTATAAGCTTTAACAGAGAGCAACAACTTAGAGGACAATCATTTTAACCTACTTACACCCCCCCAAAAAAACAACAACAACAACAACAAAAAAACAAAAACAAAACACACAAACAATAACCAACTTAACAGGAAAATCCCAAACAAAGGAAACAACCATCCAAACAAAACAAACAATAAAACAAAACAATGAAACAAACCATCCACAACCACAAACATGCACAAATAACTTGAAATAAGATTAACAACTTACAAGCTTGCTTGTCTTTCTAGATTTTTGAACCAACGAAAATAAGACAAGCAAAAGACCAAACAATAACACAACTTACCCCCAACTACAAAAATATATGAACCAAACAAACTCATTGAAATCTGAATGAATTCATTTTCTGATTAAGACTGAGAAAATCTTGATCTTTCAGTTATTTAATACAAATTCCTTCATCCGTTAAAAAAAAAATCCTTTCAAAATAACTTCAGTCCTCAGCTTTGGTCACCTAGGCTATTACTCAGGATTGTTTGGCATCTTTTATTTAATTAAGTGAATTCTTACAAACTACCTAGTGTAAAGTTCAGGACAATCTTTGCTTTTCAAGTTTTCTGCGAAATCTCTTTATATATCAAAACTCAAATATGTTACAAACCATGCCAGTACACACACACACACACACACACACACAACACACACTATATATATATATATATACACACACACACAAATTGAACATGGTGGTTAGAACATTGCACTTTGTGCTTGCAGTCTGCTGACCTGGGTTCAAACCCCATACAAGGGGATTTATCAGTGATGACTCCACTCCGCCCAAAAGTCCTTCAGATGAGATCATAAATCGAGGTCCCATGTGCAAATGCACACAGAACATCTCGCACACATGTTAATCAAAACATGCTTCCCTCTTTTTTTCTTCTTTTTTTTTGGTAGAGAAAAGACTTGTGCAAGTGAAAACATGACAAAATCAACAAAACTGCATGTACATGGGGACTGGATATAAAAAATTACACGAGTGCTTATTCCATTCTCCTCGAAATAAATGGAAAAAAAAAAAGCCATCTGCTGACCCAGGTTCAAACCCCATTTGAGGGAATCATTTCCCCCTGATATTATGTCAGTTACAACTCCACTCCCTCCAAAACTCCTTCAGATGAGGCTATAAACCGAGGCCCCCATGTGCAAACCCATGCAGGACATCTTGCACACAAGTTGATTAAAACATGTTCCACTTTTTTTTTTTTTTTTAATAGAAGAGTACAGAGTAGGCCATTGTATGCCAGTGGGAACAGATGACAAAATGTTCATTAGTGCATGTACACAGGGACTGAGTGTTTAAAATATAAAAAAAAGCAAATGAGTGTTTATTCTATTATTTTCAAAATAAAATCAATAATATCCCCCCCCAAAAAAAACAACAAACAACACAACAATATTGATTTCTTTTGCCATGTTTGGGATGTGGAGGAAGAGTGATCATTAAAAAAAAACCCACAAAAAAACACCACAGAAAACTCTAACAAAAGAAAATTCATAGCTGTTCACGGATCAACTAATTGCACAGCTCAAGACAATCTGAGATTATTTTGACAATGGGTACATTTGTTCCTGGTTCATGGAAGGCGTCAACAAAAGCTGTAAGTTGACTTTGGGATACGAAATCAATTAAAAAAATCCCTCTTTCACAAATGTAATTAACACATAGAAGTTTTTATCACACACACAAGCACAAACACACACACAAACGCCAAATACACACACAACAAAAACCTACCAAAAAACCCACACGCCTTCCAGTACAATTAACATTTTTACCACCCTTCACATTGAATGGGGCAAACAATGCTCTAAACTGCAGAAAACAATACATTTCCCTTGCAGGAATAGCATTACAATCTCTTTTGTTTTAGGAAAAACAGACCGAACTCCACTAATTCACAATACAAAAAAAAAACAAGGAATGAAAGTAGACACAAAAAAAACAAAAAACAACAAACAAAAAACCAAAAAAACCACACTAAAAAAAATAATAATAAAAGAAAGAAAAAAGCAAACCAAAAACTGAACATATTAGTATTACAAATTGTGAAAGCACATAATGATAGTCTCATATAAATTATCCTTAAAGCGCAATACGCCCCCCCCCCCCCCCCCCCCCCTTTTTTTTTTGGTTTGTTTTGTTTTTAACAAATTGTGTGTGTGTGTGTGTGTGTGTGTGTGTGTGTGTGTGTGTGTGTGTGTGTGTGTGTGTGTGTGTGTGTGTGTGTGTGTGACTGTGTGTATGTGTGTGTTCTTTCTTTTTCCTTTCACTATAAATAACATTTATAAAATTGATGCATTTTGTTGAGTGAATGAAGTTCAGAAAAATATTAGTCGTTTTTTTAAAATTTCAAATTAAAAAAAAAAATGTTTTAAGTTTTTAGGTGTTTTTTTTCTTGCTCTGTGTTGGTCGGTGGTTTTTTTTGTTTGGTTTGGTTTTCTTTTTTGGGGGAGGAGGAGGGGGAATTACTATTTAACAATTCTATCACAATATCTGAAAGGTATGTAGATTTGCTTGTTTTCCCTCTTAGTCTTTATTACTGGCTTTTAGCATTCAGAGATATAAAATATTCTTTTACTGTTTTAGACAAAATATAATTCATTAATCAATGAACACATTCAGCTAACCTTAGCATTTGTAACTTTTTAAAACAAAAATATCGAATAGAATAGAAAGCACAGAATATTTTGTTTACTAAGAAAGGTCTTCGAGATTTGTGCTCAAATTAAATTCTGAATGAGCATGATTTTCACTTAATTTATAACATATCTAATAGATCTGTCAATGCTGTAAACAGAGTAAAGTCTGTTGCTCACAAGAATTATGAAATAATTGAAAGTTTGTGTTTACAGATATGCTTAAAAGTCCTCCTTAGTAGTAGCTGTGTGAATAAAAAATATACATTACCATGTAAACCTTTGTTACTCAACTGGTCTTATAAAATGTCTTTGACAATAACCATAATCATTTATATTGGGGGAAAGGATAGCCTGGTGGTCAAACTCAGAGTGATGCGCTTGTGATGCTGACCTGGGTTTGAATCTAGTTTAACAGGATTTTCCCTCTAGAGTTAACATCAGTGCCGACTCCACCTCCTCCGAAGTCCTTCAGATGAGACTAGTTATAAACCGAGGTCCTGTGTGCAAACACACAGAGAACATCTTGCACACACGTTAAAACCTGTCCGCTTTGTGAAAGAGTAGGCCATCATGTGCCGGTGGGAATGGATGACAAACTGACAAAACTGCATACACACGGGGACTGGGTGTAAAAAAGCAATATGAATGCTTACTCTGTTAATATTATCCTTGAAATAAAAGAATAAATTTATGAATAAATAAATGTCAACAATCTGACTTGCAAACTTAATCACAAGAACTAAAGTGAGTGTTTTCCCCACTTCTTATCTTAGCCTCTTGGTCTTATAACTTTCCTAGATCTACAGTCCAACCTCTTAAAAACACTCAGCATGATGGATTGCACAAGGAAGACCAGTCAGAATAAACAATATTCCAGTCATTTCAACAAAAGCAGACAGCAGTTCGCATAATTTGGCAAGTTCGATTCAAGGCTGAAGAGAGACCTGTAGCAATAATAGTTTGTTGTTTAAAATTGTGTACTAGGTGCACCAAACCATACATTTCTGGTAGCCATTTCATGATTATTGCTATAGATCACTGTATCAGTACAACTGAAGTCACTGTTTTTTTCATACTTATTGCTTATATTATAATCTCATGTGCATGTTTTAATTTTGGATACATATTAGTTAAAGTTAAAGTCTGTCCCGAGCCTAAGGCTCATCAGGCCGGTGCTTATCCCGGTTTCTGTGGCGTTAAGCGACTGAGAGTCATAGACTCCCCCCTGGATAGGACGCCAGTCTATCGCAGGGTTAACCCCCAACACAAGGCTGGTACCCCTTTTACACCTGGGTGGGGTGAGAAAATAGCCGTAAAGTGCCTTTTCCAAGGGCACAACGCCATAGCCGAAAGCTGGGATCGAACCCGCAACCTTTAGATTACGAGTCCAACGCCCTACCACTAGACTACAGTTGGATACATATTACTTATTATCAATTATGCATATTATTTAATGTTTTCTTTAAAAAGTCTTACAGAGATCTGCCAGTTTTTACATTGGGGACAACTTGGTAAGATTATTCTAAGTTAATCTAAAATGGCAGATTTCATCCACAAAATAATAATATTCCACCTTAATTTTATTCTTCAAACTAGCCAGAGACCAATATCTAGGGAAAAAAAACAGTAAAAATTGTCATCAGTGCTTATTTAGATGAATATATTTAAATGCATTGTTGTAGTCATTCTCTCAAACAAAACAGAAGATCTAAAACTACAAACTTGTACAATAAGAAAAAGTACATGTGTCAAATCATATAAGCTCTGTGAGTACAAATGTTGTAAACATGTGAGTACATGCACATGCAAGCAAGCGAGCGAGCGAGCGGCGAGCGAGCGAGAGGAGAGAGAGAGAGAGAGAGAGAGAGGAGAGAGAGAGAGAGAGAGAGAGAGAGAGAGAGAGAGAGAGAGAGAGAGACTCAGAAAGCATGTCGCAATTATCAAAGAAAGCAACCACATTTTTTCTATTAGCAAGAAAGGCATTATAGAACAGAGATCTATTGAAACAGCTCAAAAAGGAAAGTGGCAGAGAGAGAGAGAGAGAGAGGAGAGAGAGAGAGAGAGAGAGAGAGAGAGAGAGAGAGAGAGAGAGAGGAGAGATTATTTCAAAACATTTTATACAATTTATATGGTGCACTGTGCAGGCACTAACAACTAGGGCAGATTCTGAGAGAGAGAGAGAGAGAGAGAGAGAGAGAGAGAGAGAGAGAGAGAGAGAGAGAGAGAGAGAGAGAGAGAGAGAGAGGTTTGGAAGCCGTCAGGTTCATAGAGTCTGCTAGGCTAGTTACGTTTTCTTTCTTCTACTACACATGTCAGGTTCAGAGTTGACATTTGACAGGGGACAATTTTTCCACACATGTATGCACGTAAAAATCCATGGTAAGTTGAAAGTGATTTCAAACGTGACAGATAACTTGAGGAATGATCCATCAACGTGTGCACGTAGCACCTGATAGGTCTGTTAACTGTTCGGTAGGCCTATTCACAAAAAGCACATGGGATCGAAGAAAGAGTGAATCACCCCCGTTGGTTGCTAACCTCGATTCGAGGATTTAACGGTCGACCACTGCCCACATAATTTATATCACGGAAAGCAGCATATGATAATTAGTTCGAGAAATTTGAATTACTGAATTTTCAAAAATGTTTCGATATTTCAAACATAGAATCAGACTGAAAAGCACACTGACAAGTCAAGAGAATCAAAACAAAAATCTTGTTAGTCTACTTACGCCGTTCGTTTCTTTCCGTCGTTCTGATTGCCCAGTCGCGGTTTTGCTTTTGCTCTCTTTTTCCGCGCCTGGATGGCAAGAGCTGCAAATGAATAAGATATGTTTAGATATTTGTCATGCCTTTATCATATCATATCACTTTCAAAAGAAATCAAACTAATCTACCAACCTTTTCGAGGAATTTTGGAGCTCATCGTTGTATTTTACTACATCTGGATGGTATTGCGCATGCGTAAAGTTGCCTTGGAGCATGCTGGGAAATAACTTCCGTGGATGTTGTTCAGACAGGAGCGTAGGAAGACGCGGGCTTTGTAAAATATAAGGCACACAGAACAGACAAAAAACAGATGTTGTTTGATTTTTTTCCATCCCACAAGAAAGTAACTTTTATACTGAGTCAAGTTTAGTCGTGCAAACATATTAAGAGGGGATCAAAACAAACAACAGTTACCAGGCAACTAATTTATTGCTAAACATCATTAATAGACTTCTTGTTCTGTTATTTTTACAGTAACAAATTTCTTTTAAGTTTACAATATAATTTTTGCAAAATATTTTTCTCTTAATGGCCTTTTCCTTTACCTTACTTTCCTTCATTTTCTTGGTTGGTTTTTTGATTCCCTCAGTCCTTTCTCTTTTCGGTCCACTCAATCTGTCTTGCATGTACTCTTCCAGTCATGGCAGATTAGGTCTCTGCGTGAAATTCGCGGCCGCTCAACCTAGGAGAGCACGTTGGTACAAGATCAAGGCATCTCTTATAAGTATA
>CM060329.1:39668027-39673027 GCA_030674155.1 Stramonita haemastoma | reverse complement strand
CTGTCCGTTTCCTTTTCATGTCCCGCCTTCCCGTCCTATTGCTCAGTTTGGATACAAAGGATGGTCAGTTTTGTTGTTGTTGTCCTTATACATAATAAACTGTATCAAGAAGATTGTTACAGGGAATTTATATTAATCTCTTAAAGTTTCAGCTACTTAGAATCCCAAATCCCCCCCAAAAAAACAACAACAACAACAACAACAACAAAACCCAAGGGATTTGTCGCTTTTGTGCTTTCTGTGTTTACACACAGGATCTTCTCTAAAAGTGTCCCCATTTCTTACCGCAGTTAGTTTGGATACAGAAGCAAGTCTGAACTTGCCAGTTTTCATGGCTTTGGACGAAATTGATAAAATTCTTGCATTATTTCTGGTGTTTTGTAAAATTCTATATCCATGAGCTTTTAATTTTTTTTCTTTCTATCTTTAAAAATATAGTTTGACAGTCTAGCATCCTTCGGACTAGTTTATTACTTTTGGGGGAAACCAACCAGACAGACATCAGCTGATCTATTGTTTTGTCTAATCTGGAAAGGATAGATTTAGCAGGCTGAATAACTGATTTTCCTAGAATGACTGGGTTTAATTTCTCTCAAATTTTTTAGGCTGTTCTTTGCCAAATTCCAGTGTTAAAATGGATTGGCCAGAGAAATATAGATGGTAGAAGTAAATGTCGTGACATATTACAGTATGATTGATGTGTTAGTGGTTGGCTGGAAGTGGAACATAAGCAACAGTAATAAAACTCATTACGTCATTCATTTCATGTTGATAGTCCATTGACCATGACAGGTATGTCACATTCAATTTAAGCTGCACGAACGTTTAATTGAAGTTAAACTCCAACACAGTAATCCTATCAAATATCCAAACGCTGTGAACTCGACAAAAACCTAATCCAGCAACAAAAAAAAACAAAAAAAAGCGAAACACAAAATACATGCATATCAAATGAATAAATGTCTTGATTATTTCATTTTTCTAAATCAAGGAAATAAAACCAGGCCATCACGGTGAATTAAATCTAGCGACTTGGTATTGGCAACTGGAGGTGTTTGCTTTTTCTGCACTAGTCCATGCAATCACTGCTGGGATATTTTAATTGTTTAACAGCTACATTTAACTTCCCATTGAAATCAAAGCCGGTTCAAAATGCTTCAAACTACTAACATGCTCCACAAAATGTACATTTTAATGAAAAAGGTGGTTGGTGGTACATGTTCCGGTTAGTTCAGTTTTGGATTCATCGATTTTTAGTTTTTATTCATTACAATATACTTTTAATTCACAGAGTGATTCCTGAAGTTTCTCTTCTGATTCGAATACCAGTGTCATTAGTGTACAGCAACACTTTCCGATAAACACGACTCATCAAAAGTAAGTCTCATGTTTAGGGGTCTGTACCCTTTGAGGACCACATGTGATTCTAGGTAATTTTACATACAGGGCAAAAACGAAGGAGACAGATCTTCACCTTGCTAGTACTTGGTGATCAATAAGATCTTTGGGCAATGCCATTTGATCAAACACAAGAGAAACTCTTGTGCATTACTTTTTTTTATCCTAGCAAAAAAAAGCATCAATACCTGAGCGTAATTGTGCATTAACCAGTATGCTACATTTGTCAAAAGCCTTTCCAAGATCAACAAAACCACCAATATTTTTTTTTCCCGATTCTTATGAAATCATGGAAGCATTTCAATACAAATAATCATTTGTTGTGCAGTAATAGCCGATTTTTAATTTTAAAAGAAGAAATTGTTTGGGATCTGAGAAGGCATTCCAACCAAACCAATATTGGTTATAGCTCTGCCATATTGGGGCTGCCTCGTCAGTGTGTTAAATCTTTCAAAGCTGTGAAAATATACACAGATTAAAGCAGGGTTTAAAACCAACTGTCTTTCCTTGTATCAATCAATTAAGAATAGCAGCAAAAGAATTTGGGGCTGTGTGACAACAGAGTGATCCCTGTGTAATAGCTTATTTTGGGTCACTTTTGGCCCTTAGAGTTCTGAAGTGGGGGATGGTTTAATAATACGAGGAAGAGGTTGCTGCCTCGAAAATTTGGGGAAAAAGATTACCAAGTGTTTGCCCTCTGGTTTGTTTCTCTCTCTCTCTCTCTCTCTCTTCTCTCTCTCTCTCTCTCTCTCTCTCTCTCTCTCTCTCTCTTTTATATATATAAATAGAGAGAGAGAGAAACTCCGTGTTGTGTGTGTGTGTGTGTGTGTGTGTGTGTGTGTGTGTGTGTGTGTGTGTGTGTGCGCGCGCGCGCACCACACACACGCACGTCTACACATGCTTTTTTCCCCTCTCATGTCAAAAATCTTTGACACAGCAGCCAGAGGTGGATTAAATGTGAATGAAGAATGACAAATGCAGCGGGTTGTTCCAGTAAAAGCTCATTCAGCCGTCAAATAAACACGGTGGAGGGATGAGATGCGGGGGGAAGGGGAAGCAAATCTGAGGCTGCTGTGCTGAGGACTATCGATTGTTCCCCCCCAGAATGGACGTCAGCCATCGAATTCTACTTTGTGCAATGATGGCTACTCTCTAGCTGTTTCTTTCGTCTGGGTCAGAAAATAACCAGTTCTGACACAGTGGGAATGAAAAATCAAAACCCTGCTGAGAAAAGATTTGATGGTGTGTGAACGTGTGCCAGCTGTTAATTCGCATGTGTACGTACGTACACAGCATACGCTCGTCTGAGAGTCATTTTCGTGACAGTATTTTAACATGGTCGTCTGTACTGTTTGGAGGCTATACTTACAAGGATGGAATCCCACCTTATGTCTTATGAATTACCTTGATTCGAGCACGGTTGAAAGAATCACCCTAGATGGGAAATTTACCTTTGTAGAGTAATCACCCTGTAAGATATTTGACAAACACAAACCACACCAACAAGGCATGTTGGTGACAAACTTCATAGAGCAGCAATGATGAGCACACCCCCCCCCTCTCGAACCAAACACTTCTTCCACCCCCTAAAAACAAAGCATGCAGAAACAACACAAAAAAGCAAAAAAACCCCCCCCCCACCACACGTTAGAACCCCCCCAAAAAAAACCAACAACAACAAAAAACAAACAAACAAACCCACACACACATCAAAAACAAAAAACCCACACTAAACAACCCCAAACAAAAAACAATACTTAGCACGAAACATTCTCTCACTGAAACTTGCAGACCTTTACTCAACAACAATCCAACACACGTACAACTACTCTATTGCAGGCAGTCATACACAAAACGGCTGAACAGACAGGGGCTTGTTTCCATGCATTTATTCCAAAGCACAACAGGTTTCCAAATCGTCTTCCGTCACTTCACGTATGTAGTCATACAAAACCTTCTCATAATATTTTTCTTCTTCTAACAAATTACTGCAAAATTAAGACGAATTCAACATGTCTTCAAAAACAAAACTTTAACTTGCCTCTGATTTTTAAAGAGCTGTCACATTTCTTTTCAAATCTCTCCCCCCGTTCCTGGGCTAGAGATGCTAGGTTCACAAATGCTGCGATTTTGCCATGCGATCGTGTTTTTTTTTTTTTTTTTAAACTCAAAGCCGCAATCCAACTTCGGGATTATAATACCGATTTCTGCAGAATGGTTCAAATACAAGTCCAACTAACACTTCTGGAAGCTGACTGGTATTTGGAACTGTTTCATGCATATGGTGCATACATGATGCAACTGAACTATCTTCACCAAAATTTTGGCATCGAAATTTGAACAATCTGTTATCTTATCTTACTGCAGTTTCCGCTAACAGAAATTACTGTAAATCAAGGCCCAGTCCCAGCCCAAACAACCCAAAATGGAGGACAGGCGAAGCAACTCTAATCACGAAAAATGGTGGATAGGCGAGTGTAACGGATGACCCAAAATGGAGGATAGAGGAAGTAACAGTAGCGCAATTATGCACGCCAGCACGCACTACACACACATGTACACACATGGGAGAAGATGGGGGAGGGGGAGGAAGTGGTATACGGAGGAAACAAAAACAGAAGAAAAAGGGAGAAAGGAAAAAATGAAAGAGAGAGAGAGAGAGAGAGAGAGAGAGAGAGAGAGAGAGAGAGAGAGAGAGAGAGAGAGAGAGAGAGAGGGGGGACAGACAGACAGACAGAAGGCTGGGAGTGGTGGGGGATACAGCTCCATGGCATCAAACCAACACTAAACTTCGAAACGTTCGTTACCACCACTCGTTCATCGATGGGTGGTGGTTGCTGCAGATATTTCTTCTTCTTCTACTGCTGCTGCTGCTGCTGCTGCTTTAGTCGATGTGGTGGTAGTGGCGTTAGTGGAACTGGCGAAGTTAGCGGTCTGGGAAAAGCTGTAGCAGCAGACAAAATGCTCAGGGCAGGCGCCGTACGGCAGGGTGTGACCCTTGCACAAGAACTTGGGCAGGCAGGCTGAGTACATTGTGGCCATCAGACACGCTGCACACAGACCACAGCAACAATACAGAATGATGATGCTCTATCACAACACACAGGCCACAACAACGACACAATGGTGATGCTCTACCACAACACATGACCACAAGAACACAAGGATGATGCCTTCACGACACAAACACAAAGATGCTCCAACACAACACAGGCATCTGCAACTTCAGACAATCAACACACACTGTATGTTTCAATGAAATGACTATCCACCGAAATCGAAATGCGGCTATCTAAATGGTCATATGCAATATATCTATTGGTAAACTCAAGAGCTCTAGGCAAGGAACAGCAACAACAACAACAACAACAAAATCGAAATGCGGCTACCTTAACGGTCGCATAAATAAAACCTCACCATTGGTTAATTCCGGAACTCTAGACACCCCCCCAAAAAAAACAACAACAACAAAAACAAACACCAAACACACACACACACACACACACCTGAAAAAAACCCAATTTCACGAACATGTCCAAAATAGTTTGAATGTCAAGTCTTTCGGCGGAAACTCTAAACCAGTAGGACTCGTGTGCTTTCGG
>CM060329.1:39648027-39663027 GCA_030674155.1 Stramonita haemastoma | reverse complement strand
ACCTTGTTCCCGACATTGGAAAAACGATATAAGTCATTGTACAAGTCTTTGTGATTTACAGCTTTGTGCGTGAATCCCAAATCAATACTGGTTTTTTTTTTGGCTCTTGTCTTTTTATACTATCTTTTAGGTAGTTTTGAAGTTTGTTTTTTCTTCTTACGTTAAGGCGATGGTTTATTTGCGTTTACGAATACAAATACTAACTCTTTATGATTTAAATGGTGAGAAATTCATGTGGGGTTACAAGCAAGCATGGCTAAAAACAATCAACAATCAGTTTATTAAATGTTATAAATATATGCATAACATAGACATACATATACATGCACGCCACGTGCACAACACACCACACACACACACGCACGCACACACAGACGCACACACAGACGCACACAGACACACACACACTCTCTCACTCGTACACACTTGTATATCACTTATGTGAACATATGTTACAATGAATTGCATGCACGCACGAAGACCACACACATGCCACAGAGACACACACACACACACACATGCCACAGAGACACACACCACACACAACACACACACACACACACACAAACACACGCGCGCGCGCGCGCGCCCGCACCGCGCGCACATCAAAAAGCTCATTTTCTTGCAATGCTTGCAAAGCATTTCCTTTTAGATTGTGAGGCAATGAAGCACAGGGCACACGTAATTTGAGTGACAATGAATAATTGACATCTTGAGACCATGTTCCCTTTTTTGTTTCCCCTCTTTCTCTACGGGGACAGGATAGCTCAGTGGTTAGAGCACTGGTTTTCCTCAAGCTAAGGATAAGCAAGTTTGAACGTGGTTCCCAAGTGGATGGGTGGCCATTTCTGGGCCTTGTCTTCAGTGCAGGGGGTGGGGGGTGGGGGCTATCAGTACAAATAACATCCCACTTTCTGAAAACTTTGTGTTGAAATTCCTCTTTTCTATCCCTGTCTTTGTATCTGCCATGTTCCTTTTCCCTGTCCTACTTCTTGTCTATTTTCTGCCCTCTTGGTCCATTCTCTTGCCTTTTTTCCAGAAAGACTTGAAAGACAATAATTATCTCCCACGCCAAAGTCAGATGCGTTTGGCCTGACTTGTAAGGCTTAAGGGCAGCACAAGGCATTGTCACTCATATTACACAACAACAATAGTTACTGTCTAAATGTTTGACAAAACAGAGAAAATGGTTGCAAAACAAAATAAGCCAAAATATCACAATAAGAGAGCTAAAGGTTTCTTCACCCATGTCAGGTTAAACTCACCTTACCACCTGTCCCATTCCTTGTTCAGGCTTTTGACCCATGGTCAGGTTGCCTGCACTTGAGACTGGAGAAATGATGGTAAAAGCCTGTCGCGTGAAACGCCACCCCTGATTGGCTGAAATTCTCAGCGGCAGCTACTTCCGGCAGCGGGACAGGGCCAATCAGGCTTTCGATGTCATGCAGTTATCGTCACAGTTTGCATTTAAATGGCCGCTGTGCACCCTGGCTTTCAGGACGAAAGGGGTCTCTTTTAAATCGATTCTTCTCCAGGGTTTTAGTGGTTATTGTTTGTGGTCAGCTTTAAATTGTTTTGACCCAAATCCACTGTTGATTGTTTTGTTTGTTCTTTATTTTTTATTGTCTTGGAGGCACACACAATACAGACCAGAGCTGTCAAGTCTTAGGAAGTGGAAGTATAAATTTTGTTTGACGTTGTGTTGTCTTTGTCATGTCTATTTAGATTAAGGGATGCAAAAATATCAAGATTTCATGCAGATTTGATTGAAAATGGATTTAGGTACATCTTCCCTTGCAGAAAAGTTAACCCTACTAGTAACACACATACCTGCGCATGTAATTTACCATTGGCACATGTCTTACACACCATCAAATCTTTTCTCAACAGGTTTTGATTTTTTACTCCCACTGTGTCAGAACTTGGTTATTTTCTGACCCTGGCAAAAGAAACAGCCAGGGAGCAGCTATCATTGCACAAAGTAGAATTCGATGGCTGACTTCCATTCTGTGGGAGAACAATCCATAGTCATCAGCACATCAGCCTCAGATTTGCCCCCTTCCCACCCCCCTCAACCTCCCTCACCCCCCTCCTCCAACATGTTGATTTGACAGCTGAACGAGTTTCACTGGAGCAGGTCACTGAATCTGCCATTCCTCATTCACATTTAATCCACCTCTGGCTGCTGTGTCAAGGAATTTTGGACATGAGAAATATGTAAAGAAAAAAGATGACATCAACAATAGGGACACCCATTCCCACATATACATGTTACCATGCTCATTCCTAACCTCTCAGAAAATGAATCAGAGTACCATGACATTTTTGTTCATGACAGGTGCCTAAATATAAAACTTTCCCAACCTAAAGGGGATAAACAGAAATGAAAAAGGATTTAGGCCTGTATAGATACTTTAGGAGAACTAGCTTACGTGTTATCTTTTTTTTTATTAATGAATTTGTGAGTGTGATAATTGAAAAAAAGAGTTTTATGACTTACATAGCTTTAAAGACAGCACATAAAGGTTGCTGGTTTTATTTTTTTGAAAGTTTTCTTCAAGAATATTTACATGACAATATTTTCGTGCGTGCGTTTTTCGCGGATTTTTAAAAAGTATAATTCAAATAATACAGATTGTTTACTTGGGTTGCATAGAATGTATGAACAACTCTCAACACACACACACACACACACACACACACACACACACACACACACACACACACACACACACACACACACACCAAGACACCAAAGCAAAATAAATGCAAACCACAACCCCCTCCCCTAAAAAAGTTCATCAAACCCTACAAAATATCCTCCCCAAAATAACAAGTTTTTCCATATCCAAAACAGCTGCTCATCACTCTCATTTTTTTTCGTATCAGTTTAGTTTTAAAGGCGGGTTTCTGCAATAGTGCCTGTATTTAAGATCATTTTCAGCACCCCCTGTGACTAAGAAATGATGATGAAAAGTATCAGGAAACTTTTTATTCACAAGAATATCATCGTGGTTGCAACAACGTAAAACATCAAACAGTTAAGGAGCCAGATTTGTACAAGTGTGACTGTCAGGGGAACAATAGACCATCTGACCCTAGGGTCTGACCAGGGAGAGAGGAGCAAAGCAATCCGACCTTCACTAAAGATGGGCTGGAGATTTCGTGAGCAGCATGGCTCGGAAACACAGTCCTCAAAACATACCTACGATCCCACAGTGTCTAAGTTGGCAATTCCATGCCACACAGGGGTATCACGCTTGCAATTGTACCAATAAATGGACGGTGTTTCTGGGATCATTCTTTGAGAAATGGGAGTTCCTCATCACCCTGGTTCTTACATCATAAAGACGGTAAACTACTTGAGTTGACTGTGATTGGATTCACGAAACCTGTTAATTTCACAGGGTTTAAGACCTACCTGTCAGGAGGATTCAATTTAATTCAAATTCAAAATACTTTATTATCTCTAAAACAGAGAAATTCCAGATATTGGCGGTAAAGAGCACACACCTTTATCATTGTGGCTACTGTTCACCTTAAACTATTACTTCTTTCCACCTTTCCCATATAGGCCACCTCTGTTACTGTTTTCGGTCCCTTAACTGCATTCCAGCCCAAGGGAAAGATACCTTTTTACAGAAAGTCGCCAACAACCCTTTAAAACTTCATGGTTAGGATCATAGTCTTTTCTTGAAGTGTTCTGGTTGAATGCTTTTTTTTGTTTGTTTAGGAGAAGGGAGTAAAATTATTGACCTTCTGCTTAAAAATACCCACAACATTGGTGACAACAACAACAATGTTATGTAGAATCTAAAGGAGACTGCAGAAGGACATGAAGACCAAACAGAAGTGATAAGAACATTATAAGAAAGAGTGCTAAGAAAAATTAAGCTCTATATGTCTTGTTTATATCTTTTTTGAGGCATGATTACACACACACACACACACACACACACACACACACACACACACACACACACAAGAGAGAGAGAGAGAGAGAGAGAGAGAGAGAGAGAGAGAGAGAGAGAGAGAGAGAGAGAGAGAGAGAGAGAGAGAGAGAGAGAGAGAGAAAAGCTGTTTGATTTCGAAAAGTGCATAATGCATTTTGAAATTTATCTTTTCCACCATAGCATCACACAGGAGTAAAATTACTGAAGTTGGAAAGATATAGATATTGAAGATTTAATTGAACACACTAGAATGTGCCACTAGTTTATACTAGATGTTTTGAATTGCCAGCCATTCCGTTTTTGGCTGGTGATGCTTTATGTAAAGGTAGTAAGTATCCCTAAAAGCATAATCTGAGTCATAGTAGATAATTGACACCAGGTAACCTAATGTCCATTTTTGGGTTACACACACACACACACACACACACACACACACACACACACACACACACACACACACCACACACACACCACACACACACACTCTCCTCTCTCTCTCTCTCTCTCTCTCTCTCTCTCTCTCTCTGATTCCCTCCCTACCTTTTAAAAAAGAGGGTGGGGAAATAGATGCTTTAAAATGGCCACAAACAAAATGATTCCAACTGTCTTCGAAAAAGCAAAACACTGTTCCACCCATGCCATGTTTAACTCCTCTCCCCACCTGTCATTACCTCCCCTGTTAAAGCTTTCAACCCAGCGGGCAGGTCACGCGCGCAAGTGAAGTGTATAAAAAACCTGCCGTATGAAACGCCAGACCTGATTGGCTGAAATTCTCAGCGGCAGTTACTTCCGGCAGAGGGACAGGGCCAATCAGGCTTCAGCTGTCCTGCAGTTATCCTCACAGTTTGCATTTAAATGGCCGCCCAGCACCTAGCTTTCAGGATAGAAAGACTCTCTTTAACTCATTCATCTCAAGGTTTTTTTGTGGTCATATTACTGCTTAAAACTGTTCTGGCCCAGTTGTTTATTTTTCACTTTTTTTGGTGGTTATTTTTGTTGTTGTTGTCATTTTTGCTGCTCTGAAGGCTTAAAACTAGGCTACCCAAGGCTGCTAAAGTTATGGACAGAGGTAGCATTGAAGTTTTTGTGTTATGTTTTGTTATGGTTTGGTTGTTGTCTTTATGATGCCAGTGTTTTTGTGGGTTTTTTGTGTGCTGTTTTTATTTTTATTCCTCAGAGCTGGGAGATTCACCAGTGGTGAGAGACTGCCTATGCACTGTTTGTGCCAACCACTAGAATGGCCCCACTCCACTTGGGGATGGGGTCTAAACACAATGCCTGTTTGAATGGTTTAAAAAAAAAAATCTGTAGCCCATTCCTACATACACGAAATGGCCTACTCTTCTGAAAGGCAGAATATGTTTGCAACATGTGCACAAGATGTTCCACGCGCGTTCACATATTGGGCCCTAGTTTAGAGTCTTATTGGATGGAATTTTGGGAGAGTGGAGTCAGTACTGATGTTAACTCCAGGGTCAAATTCCCTAATACAGTGCCTCCATGGTTGTTCAATCCCACACAGTCGGATCACGAGGGCAAGGCTCTAACCATTAGGCTACCCCACCCCATGGCCAGTTAAAATATGAAAATCTAAAAGAAAAAAAGAAGACTTGATACTTTCAATATTTTAAAGTAATTCATGCTTAACGCAGTTATTTTTTGGTTTTGTCATTGTAACGTTGTGGATTCTAAGAAAAAAGAACCCCGACAAGCCTACAGGGGATTGTAATGAATGGCAGGCTCCCTTTAGAGGTATTGTAATTTTTTGTATATTTCCATACGGATTTACATAATTAAAAAGGTGATGTTTTTAACAGTGAATAACCAGTAGAATGCACAAGTCACAGAGGGATCGAAAAAAAGAAAGTTAAACATGCCACAATTCACATTTTTATGTTACCAGCATACGCATTGATGCATTGATGAATTAATTTTGGATACACCGACATAGATGTACATACACGTATAATAACTGTCCATATAGAAACACTGTTAAGTGATTATTGAGTTGACTTTCTAATCGCATATGTAGCTGTCTTTCAATGTACATTTTGTCTTTTTTGTGTTCACTTTTTAATTTAATCTGTTAGTTTTCATGTAATTCGTTTTTATTTTATCAGTTTGTCCTTCCTCATCTTCTTCGTCGTCGAACACTCAAACAACATCTGTTGATGTCTGTCAATTGAGCGAAAATGCGTTGCACTGCCGTTAAGCGCCTGACAAGTCAGGCCCGCGAATCTGATTTCGGTGTGGGAGAGAATGTTATCTTTTAAGTCTCCTAAAAAAAAGGTGCAATGGACAAGAAGGCAGAAAATAGACAAGAAGGAGGTATCAAAAAGAAATGGAAGAAAAATGAGAGGGATAGAAAAGAGGAGTTTTCAAACATGAAATTTCCAGAAGGTGGGGATGCTATTCATACTGACAGGCTCACGAAATGTCTACTGGAGATTTGTTCTTCTGACTCTAAATTTAATATATATTTAAACTTTTTCTTTGAAATGTGAAAAATTAAACCTGTGCGTGTTTTGCAGCTATTCTTAAAATCAAAATCGAAAAAGGTTTATATATATATATATATATATATATATATATATATATATATATATATATATATATATATATATATATATATATATATATCCACTCACATCCATATACCCCACTCACATCCATAATACGTTACTCCTGCGTGCACATTCACATGCATGATCTTCTCTCTCGCCTTCTCTCTCTCTCTCTCTCTCTCCCCTCTCTCTCTCCCACACACACACACACACACACACACACACACACACACACACACACACACACACACACACACACACACACACACACACAGAACGGGCTTGCCAGCCACTCAGCATAAGCATGCATGCATGCGTGTGTGTATGTATGTATGTGATTGTGTGTGATATGTGTTGTGTGTGCACGGTATGGCATGACAAGGCACGGCACTAGAAGAGAGAGAGAGAGAGAGAGAGAGAGAGAGAGAGAGAGAGAGAGAGAGAGAGAGAGAGAGAGAGAGAGAGAGAGAGAGGCTGGGACAAAGACAGACAGACGTCAAAGACACAGAGAGGCAGAGCCATGAAAACGACCTTACACGTCTTTCAGGACCAACATGCTTTTCCGTCATCTCACGCAAAATCTAAACCATCCCGTGTTTGCACCACCTCAGACACTTTACTCACACCAAAACAACTCATCTTCAGACAGATATATAACGTCTGATCCAGCAAACGAGACCACCACACACATCGCACCTTCTGTCGCAGAGAAAACATCGCGGTTCCAACCAGCCAAGACTCTTCACTTCCCACTGCAGATCGCCCGAAGATGGCAGCAGCCTTGCGCTTCAGCCTGATGGCGTGTGTGTTGTTCCTGTCTGCAGGGTGGCTGACCGCCTCTCTGTTCAAGATGGAAGTAGAGGTGCTGACCAAACCGAGAGTCCGCTCTGCCTGCAGCTGAAAAGCGTCTTCACTTCTTTCTGCCTCAACTGCACCAACCCCAGCCAGGCCTGCCAACCCTTGGCCAAGTTTCTCGCGCGCGTGTGTCACATTGATCTATGTAAGTACCTTTTTTTTTTTAAATTTAGAGGAATTGAAGGTGGGAAAGGTTTTCACAGGCTCTTTTCTGAAAACGGCGCTATTCCGTCCAAAACGTAGCTATGTGTTTTGGTAACGTTTAAATCTGTACAGTTATAAAATAAACTTAAAAAAAAATCTAAACAGAAAAGCTACTAGTGGACATGTCTGAAGTTGCAAAAAAATTGAGTAAAAACTAATTCTTCAGGAGAAGGGGATGGTAATCCTGCGTAAAGGGAAATTGAAGTAATGTCATTTTCTGTAGGCCAAAAATTTCAATAGTAAGCGACCACTTCATTCCCACCAAGGAAGAATGCTTGAATACATGAAATTAACTGTTTAATATGAACAGTGTTGAAGTTTTTCAGTCGACCAGGAAAATGGGTATAGCCAAATAGTATTGGTTCTTAAGTTCACTGTGATAAAATAATTATATCTATCACAGCGTGGTCAGGCAAGGTTTTTGTGTACTGATATCTGTTTTTTTTTGTTTTTTTTAGTTCGTAAAAGATTTTTGAACTTGTAGAGAAATTTCGCAGATGTATACACTTCTCCGGTGATCCTAGACTAGTTTGGACAGAACACTGACAGGAAGAAGAGCCATTAGACATCTTCCAAGGTTGTGAGAGTTTGCAAGTGTGCTTGAATTCTGTGAATTGGGTTTTCGTTTTGAAATGAACCAATGGAAATTTCCTCATATTTTGTCATTTTTCCCCCACAATTCAACCTGACGAAATTAGGGGGTCGGAAGGTAAGCATTTTAAAGCCAATAAAGGTAAAAGAAAACCCCATTTCTTATGGTGATTTGAGACTTGTCTGACGCATAGCTGTTTAGCAAGTTTTTCTAAGTTAACCATTTGAGATGGCATAAGTAATTTTTTTGTACTTGATGTACCTGTTCCACAGTGTCAAATCATTTGAAGTAAATGTGGAAAGAATGAAATGGCTCGGATATTGTAAAACAAATCGGTTTAAAAAAATTACCAAAAATGGATGCCAACTGTTTTGCAGTTTGACATCCAATTGTATGGTGTTAGAAAGCACATAAGGAAACGTGCCCCTTCTCACACTCTTTGTAGTGTTTGCTACATATAAATAGCTTGCAATCTTTCAAAGTTAGGAAAAGGAATTTTCAGTTGCGTGCTGGAGTAAAGGTCTAGAACTGCCTTATTTTATCCTGCGAGTCGCCTAAAAACGGTCTCTGGGAACATTTGGTTTACTCTGATGAGCTAAGCGTACTTTAGGAATAACATGTTTATGAAAACGATTGTCTATTGCATATGACATGTTAAGGTGGGCTTTAGAGCAGAACCAGCACAAACTACGTACAAACACTCGCCTTGCCCTTCCCGTCACACTACCGGGCAGTGTGCTACTGGCAGATTTATTTTCATTAACAAAGTAATGAAAAGGTCGCAGACCGTCATTCACTTCAGGGAATGGATCCAAAGGGCCAGACGCCTGTTCTGGTGGAAGTCTGGAAGGGACATGGTCAATGATTAGAGGCTATCAATTGTTCCTCCTCCCCTCCCCTCCCCCCTTGTCCGTAGTGTGGTCTGCTGGTGTCAGGAAAACAATGCAGCCTGGCGGCATGGTACAAGACCTTGCGGAGACAGGCGCCACTAGCACTGACATGACAGAACTGGTCTGGCTCAGCCTCCAAACTTGCCGGAGCAGTAAAGCCCACACCAACCATCTGGGAGTTAAGACAATTCCGCGATAATCGTTTTACTCGTCAACGGAAAAAAAAGCTGGGTTACATGAACCCTCGGTTTTTATGCAAAAGTTTTCTGTTGATGGGGAAAATGTGGATATTGCCCCAGATGCTGTATGGTATTGTTCACACGTTTCATATATACGTTTCATATATGTAGTCATATTGGAGTAGCATAAATGTGTAGAGCATTGCGTGCAATTCACATGTTGAAGGTTGGATTTTTTTTTCTGGAAATTAAGTTTACAATTCAAAGATGGCTTTATCCGGTTTTACACATAGTGCTTTACACATCTCCGGGGCTTTTTGTTCATTTTTCGATTTAAGGTAACTTTATATTGAAAATCGGCGGTTGAATTTTAACGTGTGCACGAGATGTTCTGCGTGCGTTCGCGCACAATTTCAAGAGACATGGGTTTAAAGTCTCACCCTAAGGACTTTCGGTGGAGTGGATACTGCTAAAACTTCAGTAGGAGAAATCCCCCTCAAACGGGTACCTCGGTGGTGGCTCGAACCTGGGCCATCGGCACTGATAACTCCAGAGGAAAAATCTTCTTGAACGAGATTCGAACCCGGAATGGCAGTGTGCGTATGTGTGCGTGCATGCCTGCGTGTGTGTGGGAGAAAGTAAAAAGTTAAACTTTTATTTCCACATAGTACATTGAAATGGTGTGTACGTGTGCATGTGGGTGGGTGTGTGGTGGGTGTGTGGTGTGGTGGGTGTGTGGTGTGGTGGGTGTGTGGTGTGGTGGGTGTGTGGTGTGGTGGGTGTGTGGTGTGGTGGGTGTGTGGTGTGGTGGGTGGTGTGTGTGGTGTGGTGGGGGTGTGGTGTGGTGGGGGTGTGGTGTGGTGGGGGTGGTGGTGTGTGGGTGTGGGGTGTGGTGGGTGTGGTGTGTGCGCGCGCGCGCGTGGGTGCTTGGTTTTGTTTTGCTGTCTTGCAGCTTGTTCGAACATAACTCCAGGGTTTTCGGCCTGTGTGGTGCCACCACTGTGCTCTGGAAAGGTCATACCTTACGCCATCTGTCCCGCGGGGCAAATTTGCTGCTGCTTCTTCTGCAGCCCGGAGCAGCTTCACGTAGAGCAACAGCAGCAGCAGGTAGTGAGCCAAGATGAATAATAGCTGACTCCATGATAGCCTGGTCAAAGTCCACAGGTGAAAGCTCCGTGTCTCAAAACCACGTCAATTTGCCCCAAGGATTCTTTTTCGTGTTTGTGTGTGTGCCCGCTCGTGCTTGACGGTGTGAATTTACCTAGCTAAGGACCATTAATGCTGGTTTGCCATTTCGTTCCGAACTCTTAGTATATACCCATGTTTAGACAGTATCCAATAGGTACTTACCACATCTTGTTACTGACTGTAAATTGAAAAACCAAAGAGAAAGCGAACCAATACTTGAATCCCATGTACTTTGTGCAAGTTTTGCCAGGTTAGGTTCATATGCTCACCTGCAGAAATTCCTTTGAAATTCATTCGTGAAATTCTTTCGTGACAGCTTCCACATCTCTTGCATGATGGAAGAAACGTGGTTTGGTACGTGACATCTCAGGTCTTAGCAAATTTAACAATTTTTTTTGTAGTCTGTGCTGGTTTAAGAGTAATGTAGGGTTATATATTACATTATATAAAAATTCCAATGTCGGTTGAAAGCCTAACTTTATGTGATTTTTTTTGGGTGAATAAATGGAAATGGAATCTGATTACGTGGCGTTTTGGTGTTGGTGAATAAATGCAAATGAAAACCGTTGTCCCGTTTGTGAAAGTACAAGAACGGATGGTTGTGCTGGTCCTTTACACACACACACACACACACACACAACACACACACACACACACACACACACACACACACACACACACACACGTGCGCACTCTCTCTCTCTCTCTCTCTCTCTCTCTCTCTCTCACGTGCGCGCGCGCACACTCACACACACGGGCATGCATGCACGCACACGCAACACAAACTCGAATACATGCACGCACGCAGGCGAGCATGTGAATGTTTCCTACAAGGGGAGAAAAGTAAAAAGTGGGATTAGAGGAGCGAAAGCAAGATTATGAGCAACCGAAGTCGATTATGGCTGCCTATAAAGCGTGCTACTCGAAAACGGCCAAACACAACAATCTTCTCATCCAAAGCGTACTATTGGTCTTGCACCGATTCCCAAGAGCAGCGAGTGCATATTCGATACAATTCCTAGGGTGTTAAGCCGAGGAACGTGCAACCACAAAATACGCAACATTTACAAGGCGTGTGCTATTTTAGATGAATGCGCTCGCTGCATCCTCTCAACAGCTCGTTCACAATGAAGAAAACGGGGCACAAAGAGGCTGGAAACCATTTAGAGCAAGATATTGGCTGATTGATGTGACAGATAAACCGAAGCGCCTGCAGATTTCGACGAGAGAAATACAGACAACTAGTGTTTGATGACGCGTTTGTGTCATGGTTTTATACAAAAACGTGTGTGAGCGCGTATGTGTGCACGCACACGCACACACACACACTCGCAAACTTACACCCACACCCCCACACCACACACAATGTGCCTGTTTTCACACACACACACACACACACACACACACACACACACACACACACACACACACAAACGCAGAACATCTTGCGCACACGTTAAATCCTGTTATACTTTTCGTAAGAGTAGGCCATCGTGTGCCGGTGGGAACAGATAAGATTTACACAACTGCATACACACGGAGACCGGATGTAAAAAAGCACATGAAGTGCTTATTCCATTATCCTCGGTATAAAAATAAATAAAACGCGTACACACACACACACACACACACACACACACACACACACACACACACACACACACACACACACACACACACACACACACACACAAAACACACACACACACACAGAGGTAGGCCATTGTGTGCCGGTGAGAACAGATAAGATTTACAAAACCGCATACACATGGGGACTGCATGTAAAAAACACGAGTGCTTATTTCATTATTCTTGAAATAAAAATACAATAAAAATAATATAAACACACACACACACCACACGCGAGCGTGTGCGCGCGCGCGCGCACCACACACACACACACACACACACACACACACACACACACACACACACACGCCGCCTTTCACTCGGGAAAATACATGTGGGAAGGATGACATTTACAAAACTGCATGCCCACTGGGATTGGGTATTTATACAAAAAGCATATTCATGCTTGGCTTTCTTCGAAGTAATAAAAAAAGATATTGAAATCATTTTGGTCTTAATGAATAAATGATTGATTCTTATTTGTGCTTCTCATTTTGTTTGTTTGTTTGTCTGTCTGTCTCTCTCTGGGACTGGATGTAAAAAAGCACATGGGTGCTTATTCATCCAGGAAATAAAAATTTGATTTGATTTGAGTTGATATATGTATCTGTCTCTGTCTGTCTGTCTGTCTGTCTGTCTGTCTGTCTGTCTGTCTGTCTGTCTGTCTGTCTGTCTCTCTCTCTCTCTCTCTCTCTCTCTCTCTCTCTCTCTCTCTCTCCTCTCTTCTCTGTCCCCCCTCTCTCTCTCCTCTCCCTCTCTGTCGCTGTCTGTCTGTCTGTCCGTCTGTTTCTCTCTGTCTCTGTCTCTGTCTCTCTCTCTCCTGCACCCTTGCAGTTTGCCTCATGGTCAGCCATATTGCTGTGTAACTTCTAGCTGACCACCAAGGCCACAAAAATGCTAATGCACTTTTCTCAATGGACACCGTCCCTTTAAATTACCAAAATAAAAAAAACAAGAACAAAACAACCCAACTCTGCCTGAAAAGATTGCTGTCTTTGGACAGCCCCAAACACACTCTCATAAACAGGGAGAGAGAAGTGAATAATCACCCACGCCAGGTTAAAATCCTCTCTCCATATGTCATCACGTTTTTGTTGACGTTTTCAACCCTTCCTGCAAGCCCTCGCGTGCGTAAGGAAAGCGCGTGTTAAAGCGTGTTGCGTGAAACGTCATGTCTTGATTGGCTGAAATTCTAAACGGCAATTACTTCCGGCAGAGGGACAGGGCCAATCAGGCTTCAGATGTCATGCAGTTATCGTCACAGTTTGCATTTAAATGACCGCTGGGCGCCCAGCTTTCAGGATAAAGGACTCTCTTTAAATCGATTTATTTTCAAGTTTTTCTCTGTGTGTGTGTGTTTTTTGTGGAGAGCAAAAGTGTCTTCTTCAGTTCCTTTCTAGCTTAGTTCATCGAAATTGTTTCTTTTGTGTGTTTTTTTCTCTCCACCTCTAAAAAAAAAAAGCATATTCTAAAGGTTGGAAAGAAACTGGGTGTTGTCATCCCGGTTTATAGATGGGTGGTATTGACCTGTGTGTGTGTGTGTGTGTGTGTGTGTGTGTGTGTGTGTGTGTGTGTGTAGAAAGAAAAGTTTTTCTTATATTTGTTATATGTCAAAACTTTGCTTACAATTTTTTTTAGGTCCTGTTAGTGATTTTCTAGCCTTGCTATTTGCAACACACCCCAGACACATTCCCCTTTTACCAGTTTATTTAAGAAACCTGAAAATATGTTTTTACCAACATATCTTTGAAACTGTCTTACATTGTCATTTTTTTTATACCAATGATACGTAACATTCAGGATTTTTTGCTATACAAATGCTAACAATCCATGTGTTGTCTTGACTTCTTCATGCACTACCTAGGAAGTCTTGGGGGTAAAAACAACAGGTAAAGGTGTTCTCACAAGCTATGCAGTCAGTGGAGAACAAGATGTCAGAGACCTCAGCTTCTCTTGGGTCCGGCTATTTGAGGGCGACTCCCATCTCCTCTCCCTTATTGCTTTACCCACCCTGTCCCTAGATAGGGCAGGTGCCCATTTACAAGTGTGTGAACTTTGAGACTGTGCTGAAGCCATGGCTCACGAAGGTCATCCATCTACTATACAACCACCTCAATGCTGTTTAACATGAAATGGGGAGGGTGCTCTGGCCACTGAGCTAGCCTGTCCGCAAACTTCAAACCTTTGGGGAAAGTGCACTAATATAAACTTTCATGGGTGTGTCTGGGGCAAGTTGAACCTGGAAGAGTCCACAAGTCTCCAGGCAACTAATTGCATGCTGGGTATGTTCGTGTTGTTTATAGCACCTACCACTGGTGGCTTACTCTTGCGAAAGATACAAAGGTTTTCATCAAGCACAAGTTATTTTATGTGTGTGTTTTCCTGTTCCTTAGCTAGAGCTCTTAGGTTCACCAACAGTGCGATTTTTGCGTATGTGACTGTTTTTGCTCACCTTTAAGGTAACCGCATTCCGACTTCGGTGATTTACGTGCGTTTGTAAGGAATCGTAGTTTTTGGTTTAGATCTTAAAGACTTGAAAGGTAGTGGAGTAGGAACTGATGTTACCTTTAGAGGAAAAATCCGTATAACAGAGAGCTCAATGGACTCGAACCCATTGTTCTGCATTATATCAGATCACGAGTCTTAATGTTCTAACCACTCAATTATTTTAATGATAATGAATTGAATTTATATAGCGCCATATCTTGCAAAAACCAACAAAAGCTCTTGATTTTGTCTACTGCATCTTCTCCCTTTCCACCCCTTCCATACACCTCCACCCCTCTCACATCAAACCACAGAAAGTAGTACAGATAATCGTTAGGGTATTTTCCTCTGATGAAGTGTTTGGCAATATCATGCAGTGCCCATTTTGACAATATAAGGATAATAGGTTTTATATCCTGAAGTCTTCTCGACCGTAGGGGCACCATAGATAACTCGACA
>CM060329.1:39619811-39632311 GCA_030674155.1 Stramonita haemastoma | reverse complement strand
GGTACAAGATAATAAACAACTTTTTTTTTAAAAAATATGAAATTATGGGGTTTTCTTGTTCACTTTGATCAGTGCAGCCAATATTTCTGACAGCAGTTTCTTCCAAAGGGTTACTTGAGTTTCTGTAAGCAAAAATGACCTATATATAGTACATAAAAGGGGGAGTCATTTTGTGCGGTTTATTGCCTTATATACCAAGCTGATACATTAAGGGGGGGGGGGGGGGGGGTCTTCAATGCGGTACTATCTGATACGTTGTTGATTCACTTACCAAATTTTCGAGCAGCCCAGTTGACCATGGCTCTACTCTCCACGAACTTCTCACCGTTGATCTCCAGCATGGGCAAAGAGCCCGCAGGGGTCTCTGTACAGGGAACGGGAATAATTCATAGTTTACGATTTGAATCATACAGCAGTATTAGCGTGATGGAGATAAGATCTAAGATAAGACTAAGAGGGTTGTGTGTACATGATTCTACGCCTGAAACCAGATTTCCAAACTGGCAGAGATTTGAAGAAAAGCAGCAACATTCTTTTTAACAGCTGAGGAGAGGTTCAGACATTATTTGTAAGATTTTTTTAGATAACATGCACGTGACAAAATAAGTGATAGCAATTTAACATTCAAATGGAGCGTAGTGATGATAACATTTTAAAATAACCATAGAAAAGGAGTCAATTCTTCATCTATTCACTGAATACACTACTATTACTGCACTCAACATTTTCCGGACGAAAATGGCAGTAAGCCTATATATTGCTTGTTTTGATGAATATAATTTGGAAAAACCACTAATCATGAAATGTACCAAGGCCCATGTTAAGACATTTGACGACATGGAACAACAGGGCCTCAGGAAGTTTTTGTATAGCAAGGAAGATCACAAACGTTATCAGGGGTCCTCCTTATCAAGGGATAACATGCAGAGAACTCCATGGATTTTTGAAGGGTAGCCTGCATGCTGGGCATTTCGTTCATTGTTAAGGGATTGCATGTAGAGTATTCTGTGGATTATTAAGGGATAACCTGCCAAGTATTCTGTGGATTATTAAGGGATAGCCCGTGTTGTAATCCATGGATTTCTGAAGGATAATGTGCAGGATATTCCATGGATTTTTAAAGAATGACTTCAGGGTGTTCCGTGGATTATTAAGAGTCTTAAAATAGCCGATGTGATATTCCATGGACTATTTTGACATTAACTGCACGGATCTTTCAAGGATGATCTGCATGGTGTTAAATTAATTTGTTTAATGATATAACCTACAGGGTATTCAGTTGATCATTAGGGGTAACTTACTGGATATTCCATGGATATTTAAAAGACAGCCTGCCAGGTATTCAATCGATTATAAAGCTATAACATGCAGGGTGTTCTGACAGATTATATAACAGAATGACCTGCTGGATTTTCTCTGGATTATTGAGAGACAGGCTGCAGGAATGGATATTCTATGGATTGTTAAAAGCATAATCTGTCGGGTTTATTATATATTATCAAAGGATAAGAACCTGACAGGTGTTCCTTGATTATTTATGGGACAATCTGCTGGACATTTCATAGATGTTTTAAAAAAACTGTAAGAAATTTCATTGATTATTAAGAGATAATCAGCAGAGAAGCCCAAGGAGGCCAACTGCTAGATTTTTTCTCTCTTTTTTTTGCCAACTGCTGGAATTATATCAAGGCCAAACTATCTGTGAAAAATAATGCCCAGTACGTATTTTGCATGCGTGCATCACGAATATAGAGCAAAGGTCTTTGCTAATGTCTGTGGTGTGTGTGTGTTAGTTGGTGTGTGTGTGTGTGTTTAGTTGGTGTGTGTGTGTGCGCGCGCGCGTGCGTGCGTGCGTGGGGTGGTGTGTATGATGCTCTGTGTGCGCGTGCAAGCACACGCTGGAATGCTCACTCGACTTGAAGTTTGGCCAGTCATCAAAAGTGATGCGTCTGTCCTCAAAAGGAACCCGTGCACCGTGGAAGATAAGTCGTATCAGTTCTGCCCGGCCCTTGAAGGGGAAGTAGGTCAGTCTGTACTTGGTGCCTGGCATCTTGGGAGCAGAATGGATATTGCTGGATGATCTTTCCCTTCAGTCGATTAGCGAAGGTTGTGGCCCCTCCGTGTCACCTTGACGTCAAGCTGACTGAAACATTATGGAAAATCGAAGGTTTTTTTCCAGTGTTGGAAATGTGTCTGCGTCTCCACGGCGTGTGTGTATCAAACTTAGGCTACATGTGAGTCGATTGTGTGTGTGTGTGTGTGTGTGTGTGTGTGTGTCTGTCTGTCTGTCTGTCTGTCTGTCTGTCTGTCTGTCTTCGTTTTAACATCTATCCACACAAAAAAAACACAAAACGAAAAGAACCATCTGGATCTACCCGTAGAAAAGTGATATTCGATAGATTTTATTGGAAGGTATGTGAGTGGTATGCCGCCGCTGTAGTCTAGTGGTTAGGCCGTTGGACTCGTAATCTAAAGGTTGCGGGTTCGATCCCAGCTTTCGGCTATGGCGTTGTGCCCTTGGAAAAGGCACTTTACTGCTATTTTTTCACCCCACCCAGGTGTAAAAGGGGTACCAACCTTGTGTTGGGGGTTAACCCTGCGATAGACTGGCGTCCTATCCAGGGGGAGTCTATGACTCTCAGTCGCTTAACGCCACAGAAACCGGGATAAGCACCGGCCTGATGAGCCTTAAGGCTCGGGACAGACTTTAACTTTTTTTAACTTATGCGAGTGGTATGACTCCTATGCATATCTTATATAATAATTGTAACTCATCAGTGTATGTAGGCTACCTATCTGCACGTGCATGGGTGTGTGTGTGAAAAGTTGGGGTAAATACCGACTTCTTGATTATAGTTATATGTTTGTGCAACACAGTATAGTTCATCACATGTTTGCTGTTGTTGGTTTATCGTTTGTTTGTTTGGAGATAGGGAGAACGAAGAGAAAGAAAGCTACCATGCTGATGTACCGAATTGCATGTATGGGTTTTTTTTTCTCCTTCACAAGCTAGAGCTCCTCTGAAGTCGGAGTATGGCTGCCTATATGGCAAGGTACTTGAAAATAGTCATACACGCAAAATTCTCATTCAGTGTGCAATTTCAATCTCACAGTGATTCCCAGGGTGGGATAAGTGAGTCAGAGTGCATATTCTGGGTGACCCCCCAGAGTGTTAAGCTGGGGAACAACAACAAGCTAGAGCTCCTAGATTTACCAATGGTGATATGTTTGCATATGTAGGGCCTAACCGTTTTCTCCTGCCATTAAGATAGCCGTATTCCGACGTCAGGAGTAGGCCTACAATTGGGAATTTAACCTGACAATTTTTCAAAGACAGTCGGGAGGTACCTCCATGCTTTCCGATTTTCCACTGACGTTGATTCGTTTAAAGTACACAACTCCGTAAGTACACAGGTCCGACTGGTTTAGAGTCTCATCCGAAAGACTTGATATTCAGTTCGATGTTTTTGTCAAACTGGTTTTAAAAAAAAAAAGAAAAAAAAAAGAGCAAGGCTGGGAAAGGAACCCCGAGCCTCATGGTTTACTTGTTAGGCATGTGGCCGCTACTTCCGTCCCCGGTTAGTTTAAAAGGTGTGTGTGAGGGGGGGGGGGGGGGGGGGGGGGGGGCAGGGGGGCGGTTGTTTGCTTGTTTGTGTGTCTGTTGTTGTTTTTTCTCCTGCCCTGATGAATAGAAAAGCAGCTGAAAAAGCAACTCAAAATGTAGCAGTTGGAAAAATCCTCTGTTACCGTTAATTAAGGGGCGAGTCCTACGCTGCCCTTCCCCCTACCATGCATAACTGAAGGCACACAGGACTTACTGAACAGACTGTTGAAAACCGCAAGCACACGTCACCTGCCATGTTTAGCCAGTCCAATCTCTCTCCTCTCTCTCTCTCTCTCTCTCTCTCTCTCTCTCTCTCTCCTCTCTCTCTCTCTCTCTCTCTCTCTCTCTCTCTCTCACACACACACACACACACACACACACATTGTAATTGATATAAGCTGTTTTTTTGTTGTTTTTTGTGTGTGTGTGTGTGGTGTGTGTGTGTGTGTGTGTGTGTGTGTGTGTGTGTGTGTGTGTGTGTGTGTGTGTGTGTTGGTTTTTTTTGACACTATATGATTTTTAAAAAGACTTTAAATGTGTGCATGTACCTACGAGTATACGAGCTGAGTGGATGAGCGCAAACCGTGTGTGTGTGTGTGTGTGTGTGTGTGTGTGTGTGTGTGTGTGTGTGTGTGTGTGTGTGTGTAGGTGCACGGGTGTGTGTGTGTGTGTGTGTGTGTGTGTGTGTGTGTATGGGTGTGTGGGTGTATGTGCATATGTGTGTATGGCTTTTGAGTAGATTTTTAAAATATTTTTTTATTTTTATTTATTTATTTTATTTTTTATTTTATTTATTTTATTTTCTCTTTTGGTTGTTGTTATAGTAGTTGCTTGTATTATTTATAGGCATAGTTTATTTTAAAGTAGTTGAAATCATGTTAGCAAATTAATGTTGGTGAAATGTTTGTTGTTGTTGTTTTAATTGTTTGTTTGCTTTTTCCCCTTTTCTTTCTTTCCTTGGCTTTTTTGTTTGCTAGGGATTTTCTGCTTTGTTTTTTGTTGGTTTTTTGCCTTGTTTTGGATTTGATTTTTGCTACTGTTTTGATTTTTTTCTTTTCTTTTCTTTAGATAGATGGCTTGATGGAAAAAAGCATATCGCTGCTTACTCAATGTACCATCTGGAAATAAAAATAAAAATTTGATTGATTGATTGATTGACACACACAGCGCGCGCCTTTCTTTTTGGTTAGTTGGGAGGGTGGAGGGGTTATTCTGTTTATCAGTCATGTTGACATCAAAATAAACACCAAAAAAAGAGTGAAAGGAATTGGAGGGGTGGGGGGTGGGAAGACCAGAAAGAAAAACAAAATGTTTTAAATTCGTGTAGGATTTTTAGAGCGACTTGCACTGCTACTTTTAGTAAAAGTACCTCGCCACGCTCGTCATGTTTGATATTTAGTATTACTGACTAAAACATTGCTGATGGTGAATCTTTTTTCTTTCATTTCGGAACAGATTTGAACTTCAGGTAAATTCCTGGTGAAAAAGAATAGTAAGTGATTTAAAATACACAACCAGTTAGTGTTTTACAGTGTATTTAAAAAAAAAAAAGAGTCGTAGCCAATAAGTTTTGCGTAGTTCTTGGTGAAAAAGAACAGTAAGTGATTTGAAATATAAAGCCGGTCAGTGTATCACAGTGTATTCAAGTAGACTCGGTAGCCAATAAGTATTGCGTAATACATTCAACAACACCTGAATAATAACTTCAAGTTAACAGATACAGGCCTGGAGGAACAATCATGTCATACCTGACTAAACCCAGAAAATGTATACATATTTTTGGTCAAAACTTTCTCAAAACTAGAAAACGGTTGCTTAGAAGCTGACTAACAAAATCACTAGAATTAATAAATTGATTGATAGATAATAAAACAGCCGTAACCATAGGAGTTGCAAGTAGAATAACTAAACAAGCAACTTTTTAAAAAAAAGTAAAACATCAATAATTGTATATCCATACACAAACGATAAAACATTACTAACTAAACATACCAACTTATAAAAAAAAATTAAGTCAAACAGCAATAATTGTATATGTATCCATACACAAACGATATTACTCTCTAACAACTCAAAACTTACCCAGACCAAACTGCGAGCCAAGAACTGCTATTGACCAAAAGGTGTCCAGAACTTATAAGTAAAGTAAGGAAACCATTTGTCAGCCAAGTTAGCTGTGTCACCCCAGCACCGTGGTTCCAATTTTCTCTGTATTAAAAGGCCCAGCTTTCCCCCACCCATGCTTTTCAATAGACGGATCTAGCCGCCTTTCACTTACCTTACAACACTCGTTTTCTTGAAAAAGAAAAGCCATGAAGGGTGTTGTCAATGCAGGAATGAAAGACGTGGGTTCGATTGTTAGTGAAGGCGTACTTAGATGAAATCGATCTTTAGTGTGTGTGTGTGTGTGTGTGTGTGTGTGTGTGTGTGTGTGTGTGTGTGTGTGTGTGTGTGTGTGTGTGTGTGTGCACGCGCGCGCGCGCGCGTGCGTGCGTGCGTGTGCGTGTGCGTGTATGCATATATGTGTGTGTGCGTGTGCATGCATGCATGCATGCATGCATGCGTTTTCATGCGTGCGTGCGTATGTGTGCGTGTGCGCGTGTGGTTGTCCTTTGAAAGTCCTGGAGGCCAACATACACTTGTGTCATATTAAAAGTGACTTTTTTTTTGTTACTCTACGACCCGTTCAGTTATGGTCTATGTTGTAGGTTATGTCTTTGTTGCCGGTCATTTCAGAAACATAGACCAGGTTTTCTGACGATTTAATGGAGAGCGGTTTGCGTGCTGCTGGTGTGGGCCCAGTTTTAGAGGCCTGTATCCTCGTGTTCCGTTATTCAGACTGCACACAGCCTTACCCGGGTTAGATAGAGTTTGTGTGTCTATCTGTTGGTCTGTCTGTCTTTGTCTGTCTCTGTCTGTCTGTCTCTATCTTTCTTTCTATCTGTCTGTCTGCCTCTCTCTTTCTGTCTCTCTCTGCCTCTCTCTTTCTGTCTGCCTCTCTGTCTGTCTGTCTCTCTGTCTCTGTCTCTGTCTGTCTGTCTCTCTCTCTCTCTGTCTCTCTCTCTCTCTATATATATATATACCTTTGTATCCTAAGTAGTCTTCTTCCTCTGCGTTCTCTTAATGGGTGAGGTGCCTAGTGTCCTGTCTTCTGTGCTTGTAATTCTGCCAGAGGACTGACTACTGCTGGCCTCAGCAACCATACTCCGACTTCAGAGCAGCAGTTTATGAAAAAAAAATCAAATGACAGATGCCAGAAAGCATTTGCCAGACCTGCTTGGAGAAAATAGGCAGAAGAATGGATTGAAAAGGCGGAAGATAAGTAAAATAAAAGCTAGGATAGAAATGTGATGTAAAGGACCAAGAAAGGTAGAGATTGAAAAGGAAAGTTTCTAGCATATACTTCCCAGAAAGTGGAGATTTTATTATTTTTGTAGTGAAAGAGTCCCCTGCATCACCATAGAGAAGTAAGGTATTCAAACAGAACATGCAGGTAAATATTAGTTTCCACCGCGTTTACGTTTTGACTAGGCCCCATAACTGATCCCTGGGGCGGAATAGCCTAGTGGTTAGAGCGTTGAGCTCGCGGTCTGACTACCCGGGTTGGAGCCACCATCGAGACGCTCGTTCAAGGGGATTTTCCCCCTGGAGTTAACATCAGTGCCGACTCCACTCCCCCAACAGTCCTTCAGATAAGACTATAAACCAAGGTCCCGTGTGTGAAGTCTCGCAGAACATATTGCGCATACGTTAAAGCCCTGTTCCACCGTTCGGAAGAGTAGGCCATTTTGCGCCAGTGGGGACAGATGACAGATTTTTAAAGAGCACATTCACACTGGTCTTGTGCTTAGACGTCATCCCTGAGGTGGGAATGCGGCCATCTTCATGGTGGGCAAAAACAGTCGCATATATATACGCAAAATTTAACCGTTGGTGAACCTTGAAGCTCTAGCCGAGGAAAAAACCAAAACCAAACCAAAACACACAAAAAACCTTTGGCGCGATTATGGTGGTAGTTGCGTACACTCAGTCCGAGTGGGGAAGAATAGCACTCCAAGCAATTGTCATTGAATCCTGTTCTTTACAAACGTAATTAGGAGCTAATGTATAGGGCCCCCCTACCTATAGCTTAATTACGGGGTATACACCCCCACAGGGCTCAACTACGACCTCTGGCAAACAAAGTCATTATCTCGCCAAAACTTGTGGCCGGTATACACAAATGTGGTGTTGTGGCTTTCTTCTCAAGTTTCGTCCCCTGTGACACTTCTCCCATGACAGTGGAATACCTCTCTCTTCTAGACCTGTCCAGCACCAAAACCTGAAGGCTTACTGACCTGCCGAGAAGGGCCAAGCTATACGGACCCCTGGGGGGGCCTTCAGCCTAGGCTACCAAGGCATTTGTCAGCACCTGTGGAGTTGAGGCCTACTATCTGAGGGTTAAGGGGGCAGGATAGCTCAGTGGTCAGAGCGCTTGCTTTCCCCCAGTCAAGTTAAGCAGCATCGAGCGTGATTACCGTTTGCGCGCCTTCGCTTCAGTACAGTCCCCCAGTTCACCCAGCTGTAAATGGGTACCTGCCCTCTTTAGGGTCATGGAAGGTAAAGCAGCGAGGGAGAGGGGATGGGCGCCGCCCTCAACATACTGGCCCCTAGAGAAGCTGAGGTCTCTAACACCTCTCTCCCCTACGACCGCCTTGGTTATGGGACACCTTTACCTTACCTTACCTCATCTGAGCGTTTGAGGACGATGACGAAGAAGAAAAAGAACAACAACAACAACAATCTTTGTACCTGGGATATATAGCAGACACATATTGTTTTGTATGTTGTTGTTGTTGTTGTTGCTGTTGGGCGTTCCACAGCTTATCACCTTGGGGGTCACCCAGAGCATGCGCTCTCACTGATCCCACCTGGGAATCACTATGAGACGTTAAGCATACACACGCTGTATAAGATGTTTGCGTGTTTTTGCTGGGTTTTTGTTTTTGTTTTGTTTTTTGCTTGCCATAATGTTGGCTGCTATATTCCAGCTTACGGGAATTTTGTTATCGTTTGATGGAGAGTTCAGGTTGTTGTGCCAAGAGCTTGTCATCTGGATAAAGACAATCCAATCATAACACCTCCAAACACAACAGGATTTTGTTGTTGTTGTTTGTTTTATAGACCCTGGCATCATTTGGTACAATTCCTAGAGTGCGAATGGTTGTCATCACGAGATTACTCTGTTTCTGTTTGTCTGTCTGTCCGTCTATCTGTCCCCGTCTGTCTGTCTGTCTGTCTGTCTGTTTGTCTCTGTCTCTGTCTCTCTCTCTCTCTTTATATATATCTGTCTGTCTCTCTCTCTCTTTGTCTCTCTCTGTCTCTGTGTCTCTGTGTCTCTCAATCTCTCTCTGTCTCTGTCTCTGTCTCTCTCTCTCTCTGTGATTATGTCAAAGCTGGGCATAAAACAGTAAAAACAAACAATCAAACAAACAAAAAACAAACAAAAAAGTTAAAAAGAAAAGATTATAAGTAATTAGGCTTGTCACGTTGGTTACACCATAGCAACAAGCCAACAACAGTATCAACAGAAACAAGAACAGCAAAAACAAAAACAGAAAAAACAAAAACAGAAAAAAGATTTTGTTCAAAAGTTGGGCCAGGAGAAGAACAAATACAAAAACAAAACACAACACAACATATCACAACAACCCCCCCAAAAAAAACAACAACAACAACAACAACAACACAACACAACATGGAAGTGTAGAATAACAGCAAATAAAAATAATATAAACATGCGAAAACACTAAAACGAAAAGTTTGCTTACCTTACTGACATCCAACCAGCCAACTTTCGATCAGTCAATCGGTATATTCGCGCACTGATTTGGCACCTCACATAAAATCAAACCACTTATTGACCATGTGCCTGTAGATCTATACGCTAAGCTTTCCAAACATTTAAAAATACAGCGTCAAAACAACATTTAATCCAGAAACAAGCGACCAGCAGCAACTGATTCAAGCGATAGCTTTCATTTGATGATGTTGTAGTGTCAACTTTCCTCGGCTACAACTGAACTGACTGACCAACATAGAGAGGGAGATTGCATACCGTCACAAGAGATCCAGGATCAGTCACTGTATTGATTTTCTTGTCTCTCGCTTCTATTCGCCCCTTACGTCTTCGATTTGCTAACAGGCGCCTGAATGTGTCTGCCTTATTTTTCTGTCAAGGTTCCAGATTGTATTTGAAGAAAAGCAGCAGCAGCAGCAGCAGCAGCAGCAGCAGCAGCAGCAGACGTGTCAGTGAGGGGAGCGCGCTGGGCCAACTGATGTAGAATGTGAGCTATATTATGTGTGTCAGCTGTAGTGTGTGCATGCGTATGTACATACAAGGTACCGGCTGTGCCTACACAGATTTCATATAAACATAAAAGTTCTTGCAAGACATGCATTGAGGCTGATTCACACACACACACACACACACACACACACACACACACACACACACACACACACACACACACACACACACACACACACACACACACACACACACACGGGGACGGATAACCTAGTGGTCAGAACATTGCGCTGGCAATTTGACGACCCGGGTTCGATTCCTGTCGAGGAGATTTTTCTCCTGGAGTTAACATCAGTGCTGACTCCACTCTCCCCAAAAGTCCTTCGGATGAGACTATAAACCGAGGCCCCGTGTGCGAACGCACGCAGAACATCTTGCGCACACGTTAAATCCTGTTCTGCTTTTCGTAAGAGTAGGCCATCGTGTGCCGGTGGGAACAGATGACATTTACAAAACTGCATACACACGGGGACTGGATGTAAAAAAGCACAAGAGTGCTTATTCCATTATCCTCGATATAAAAGAATAAATCAATCAATCAATCAACACACACACACACACACACACACACACACACACACACACACACACACACACACACACACACACACACACACACACACACACACACACACACACACACTCACACACACACATTGCCATTCCATTAGTGCTTGCGCCTGTGACATGTCAATGAGTACAATAAAGCACTACACTACACTACACTACTCTTCACTATATCTGTCCCATAATCCTGAGTTATCGGGAAGGGGGACGGTGAGAAAGAGTGCTTGTGTGTGTGTGTGGGGGGGGGGGGGGGGGGGGGGGGGGGGGGGGGGGGGGCACACTGACTAAAGCACCAATTTTCTCGCCATTTGTAGCTTTTTGAGTGCCAGTGCATGATTCTGAGCAAAAACTTGTTTGGGTTGTACTGTCAGTAATATTGTCCACCCATCTCTTTCTCCATCTTTTACCTTCGCGTACTCTCTCTGTCTCTGTCTGTCTCTGTCTGTGTGTCTGTGTGTCTGTCTCTGTCTGTGTGTCTGTGTGTCTGTGTGTCTGTTCTCTCTCTCTCTCTCTCTCTCTCTCTCTCTCTCTCTCTCTCTCTCTCTCTCTCTCTCTCTCTCTCTCTCTCTCTCTCTCTCTGGATGGGGGGACTGGATGTGAAAAAAAGCACACTGGTGCTTATTCATTATCCTCGAAATAAAATAATTTGATTGATTGATTGATTAGTGCGTGCGTGCGTGCGTGTGTGCGTGCGTGTGTGCGTGCGTGTGTGCATGCGTGTGGTGCGTTGCGTGCGTGCGCGTGTGTGCATGCGTGTTGCGTGCGTGCGTGTGTGAGTGTGTGTGTGTGTGTGTGTTCCCGTTCCTGGGCTAGCCTAGAAGTCTGAGGTTCATGAATGGTGGTTTTTGCCCACCGTTTAGTTAGTCCCACTCTTAGGCTACTTCAGGGATGGTGTCTAAACACGACAGATTGGGCATGCGTGTTTTGAAATTTTGTCATCTGTTCTAACCAGCACGAAATGACCTACTCTTCCGAAAGGCTAAACGGGTTTTTTAACGTGTGCACAAGGTATTCTGCGTGCGTTCGCACACGCACAGGGAGCCTTGGTTTTCAGTATCATCAGAAAGACTTTTGACACAGTTTGCCATGAACTGTTTGCATGTTATTGCTCTCAATTTGTGTGGATGTGCCTCTGCATTAGCGTACGTGCACAATGTGTGTGTGGTGTGTGTGTTGTGTGTGTGTGTGTGTGTGTGTTGTGTGTGCGCGCGCGCGCGCGTGCGCGCGCGTCTTAGTGATAATAAAAGAACGTGAATGTTTATGTTTTTCGATGATGTCAAACGATAGGATGAGTTATGAATGCTGATTATGCCGAGTGCTGAGTAACGAATATGGAAGTTTTAATAATTTGTAGTTTACAAAACGCTCATTAATATCTGTTTGTTTTAGAGAATGAATGAATGATTATATTCGCTTGGCATGTTTCAATATATGTTCTAGGCCTATCTTGCAAACTTTATCACCTAACAACTCGGAGGATCAGGGAAATTACTCTCATAAATGCCAACTTCTGACTGAGCGCGTGCAAGTTGGAGAAGCAACATCTCTTTGAATGAATGTCTGGAACCAAACCACGTCTGTTGCAAGAGCCCTCTGTTCTCGAAATTTTGGAGCAAGTCTGCTGAAACAGCATACTCATAGTTCATTTAGTCTCGGTTCCAGAACTCTTAGATTTCCCGGTCAACAGAACTGTCGAACTCGAACTGACTCAAGGCCCGAAGCAGAAGCCGACGACCAAGTATTCGTGGAAATCGTCCAAAATGGATAAAAATTCGGCTTCTGTGTTACATATCCGTGTCAGCATGTCAAAAGTGATGTATGTTAAGTATTGATCATTATTTTGCGAGATATTGTCGTTATTCATAAGTAGTGGTTTATATTGGTAGGCAAGTGGGGTTGGGTGGCGAGCGCGAGTAAAATTTTTTGTTTTTTTAATTAATTTATTTTTTTTTTCTTTTATTCGAGGATAATGGATACAGA
>CM060329.1:39598290-39619711 GCA_030674155.1 Stramonita haemastoma | reverse complement strand
CAAGAATCGTATATAAAATGAAGCAATATCGAAATGGTTTTTAGCATTCATTACTAAAAGTGACACAAAATACCATTACCGGCCAAAACACTGGAAATGACCCCAGTAGCTAGAAAAAAGCATGTAAATGTCAAGGTAAAAACGAAGGGCATGAACTAGGGGACAGGGGAGGGGGGTAGGTAAGGGTGGATGGAGTATGAGGGATGGGAGATGGGGAAATTTGCCAGAGGTGACTTCAGAAAGGTTAAGGGACAGGAGGAAGGGTTGTGTTTTAAGCGAGCAAGATTATTGGAGCATCTCGGTGAATGCACTTCAGCAGCTGTGCACATGGGCGTTAGTCAGTGGAGCACTTTAACTTAATTCCAAGAAGTTTGTAGGTTACTTCTTTACTGTGTGCATGGGCAACGAGTTTTTTAAAACTGAGACTTGTCTGTGAAGTTTTTTTTTTCCTGTTGTTTATAGCACCGCCGACCACAGTGGCCATATCAGAGCGTCTGTGAAGTTGTTCTGCCTTCAAAGCTTGGTCAACTTAAAAGGAGACAGGCTTACCCCATCGCAGGCATGAATGCTATGGTATAAAACCGACATAGATGAAGAAATGTTGGGATTTTTGTGAGTGGGTGCTTCAGTCGAAGAGAACAAGAAGAAATCTGAGAATATTTGGGGAGCTCTGTGTGTGTGTGTGTGTGTGTGTGTGTGTGTGTGTGTGTGTGTGTGTGTGTGTGTGTGTGTGTGTGTGTGTGTGTGTGAGTGTGTGTGTATGTGTGTGTGTGTGTGTGTGTGTGTGTGTGTGTGTGTGTGTGTGTTTTCAGTTTTCCCGTTCCTGCATCTCTAAATCAAATCAAAGCTGACAAATGCATTTAGATGACCTTTGTACGTAAAGAAAGAGAGTCTACACTTGCAAATACACATTTACATGCAGAAACACACACATGCATACATACACACAAACACACACAAATACAAACACAAACATGCCTGCATATGTGTATGGAGAGAGAGAGAGAGAGAGAGAGAGAGAGAGAGAGAGAGAGAGAGAGAGAGAGAGAGAGAGAGAGAGAGAGAGAGAGAGAGAGAGAGAGAGAGAGATTGAGATCGAGATCGAGATCGAGATATCTACTATCCTGTCTTTGAGAAAAAAATATGGTGATTAAGAAACACGTGGCAGATTCCAAAGCTTTAATCCGTGTTTCCAGCCTCTGTCGATATTTCAGCGTGTTCCATGAAGACTGATCACAGCATCCATCACAGAACCGCTGTGTGAAATCGATGAGGGCCTGATCTCCTGCAGCCAGCCAGCCACCAGTTAATGAGGGAACACAGATCCCTGTCCTGCCCCTACTGGAGAATAACAAATGGGGACGATACTGCCGGTGCCCTGTGGATTCTCATAGCTTGTAGCCAGGCCTGGGCCTTAATATAAAGCTGGGATTTTTTTTTTTGGATAGCAAACATGATTGGGATAAAGCATATAGAATATTCTGGGTCAGTTCTAGCTGATACGCATTCTTTGTATATGGTGTCAAAATTCTTTCATGGTTGGATTTTGCACTTCTTTCTTCTTTGGTGTTCCTTGTGTTCATACCTTTGTCATAGTGTTGTTCTGAGGACGAGGTCTAATGTCTTTCTCAGTGTATAGAAATTTGTACGCCACTTTAAGCCAGGGTAGATTTTTCTGCTTAAAATTCAGGCTGTTCTTCCCAGAGAGAGCGCGTGTCACCACAAGAGCAGCACCACCCATTTTTTTCCTTTCCTGTCTGCGTGTGTATCTGTTTCCCTATCAGGGTGGCTTTTGTCTGAACAGAATTTGCCAGGGACAACTCTCTTGTTGCCAAGATTCTTTTACATATGCTGAATGCGTGTTAACATGGGACTTCGGTTTATCGTCTCATCCGAAAGACTAGCACTCAGACCACCACTCACGGTCTAGGATGAGAAATTTCGGACACAAACGGGGATCGAACCCGATCTGGATTGAACCTGTGTTTGATAGATCTCCACAACTTTTTGAATGTTTACATTATTGGGTTGCATTCATTATGTTCAAGTGTAGCTGTATAGAAACCTTCCTCTGAAAGTTTGATATATATTTACAGTACATTCTAAACACGTCGTTAGATGCGAGGTAATGATAGGAGTACACGAGTTACTCTATCTCAGTATTGACGATTATGAATCCGTCAGTTATTTATGCCCACTATCACTGTTGCGCGCTGTATCTAGTGGTATGGCTTGGACTCGAAATCAAAGGTGGTTCGATCCCACTCGGCTATGGCTTTCCCTGAAAGCCTTTAGGCTATTTCTACCCCCAGTGTAAAGGTACCAACTTGTTTGGGTTACCTGGATGATGGCGTCATCCATGGGAGTCCAGACTCTCATCGTTAACGCACGAACGGATAACACGGCTGATGAGCCTTAGGCTCGGCCAGACTTAACTAACTGTCACTGTTAGACTACTAATTGCTGTGTGGGTTTTCCCACGACGCGGTGGCCGTCTGGGCTGACCTTATGGTTGACCAGGGCGTCGATACAAGCAAGGATAGTCGAGTTGGTTTTATACCACGTTTTAAACTGTATATAGTTGCACACTGTTAATACAGGTTTTAAAATGTGACGAGGTGACAGCCCCGATATGGCCTGTTCGGTCGGCGAGGCTCAAAGCAACATCATCGGATTGATACTAATTGCTGATTGGCAATAAGAAAGCCATGCAATCAAGACTGTTTCTTAGTTGAGGCTGGTCACCCAGTTTGAAGCATCTGCTCTTCTACACTAAAGCTAATGTTGGTTTTTGTTTTTCGCTGCCTCATCTATTATGTATATTTGTTGTTCACTGGCTGCTTGTTCTGAGTTATCACCCCAGCCATACAGAGGCTCGTCATGTTACATCCTCAGGGCCTGAAGGCCACAGGACCATTGTGCAGCCTCCTGCTATAGAGGCTCTCCACTGATGGGTCACTGCAGTGGTGATCTGTCATACAACCATCTTAGCAGCGACAACCACAAAACTCTCTTCAACAAAGGAGTTTCCCTGGCAAAATTCTGAAGAAAAAACCACTTGATAGGGAAACAAATACAGTTGTAGACAGGAAAAAAAGGTGGCGCTGCTTCTGTGGCGACGTGCCTCCCTAGAGAGAGCAGCCCGAATTTCACGCAGAGATACCTGCGTGATTGAAAGTGTATTACAGTATGACACAAACTACTATCTTTCATGAGAATATTGACACAGCTGTATCAGTGTTTCTTTCATACAATATCCTTGTGTCAGCCAGGCACAATAGACACATAAATCTCCAGTGTAGGTCGAGTAATTTGAACGCTTTCGAAATTGGACCTGGAAAATAGTTGATGCTTGACTGTGTCATCCCAGCCTTTGTACCGTGCTCATCGAAAACTAGAGTCTGAAATCTCCCTTAGATTGTTATGGGATTCGATACAGTAACCTCCCAGCTTGGATCTTTCGGGCTTAACCACTATGCACCAGTGGCTGGCTGGAGTTTATTTTGTGGTGCATATGGATTTGACTGACACACGAATTACTGCTGCTGTAATCATACTATTCAAACAGTACAGCTGTTTTGGAACTAGCTCAAAAGTTAGTGGGAAGCAGCACTGAAGAGATGTTTATGCAGCTTCTGCCAAATGTTGAATATCTTCATAGTAGGTCACGATGCCTTCAGACAGACACTGTCAAACGCCTCCTTGACGTCTAAGAACTCTTAAGTACAAATTCTTTTAGCGTTAATGTTAAAAGGTTTTCTTGCAAAAAGTACACAGGTTGTAGATCTGTCTGATGGTACTGATGGTTTTGCAGAACCAAGCCTGTTCCTTTTAGCGAAAACGATACATGCTGACAGTTGTAATCTACTCCAAAAAGATTTTAAGCATTACTGGCTAGGCTGTGCTGCCCTGACTGATGAATCGATGATGTGGCAGAGCTGGCAATATTGCAGAATATCTCTGCTGTGGAAAAGTGACGGTTAGTGATTAACTCCACGGCATAAGTCATTTCCCTGTGTGTCGGGTTGTGTTGCAGATGGCTATTAGAATATCGATTCCTGTCTCTCCATCATGTTTTCAGAGTGAACGACCTGTGAGCGGATTTTTTCCAGCTCATCTTCGAGGTTCACCAGTGGTGAGGTTTTGCATACGTAACTTTTTTAGCCCACCATTGAGATAGCTGCATTCCGAATTTGGGAATAATGTTTAAACACGACACCAGTGTGCTTGCATTTTAAAAGGTCATCCGTTCACACTGGCACGCAATGGCCTACTCTTAAGAAGGTGGAGCAGATTTTAAGGTGTGCACAAGATGTTATGCTTGCGTTTGCACACAGGACCTTGGTTAATAGTCTCATCCAAATGAATTTTTGGGGAATGGAGCAAGCACTTATATTAACTCCGGGGGAAAAAATCTCCTTGAACGGGCGTCTAGGTAGCAGCTTAAATCTGGGATCGACCCGAGCAGTCAGATTGCCAGTGTAACGCTCTACCCACGCAGGCTATCATGTCCCACGAGCGATTTAGCTGTTGCTACAATTTTGTCAAGGATACTCGGAAGCCATCCTTATTGTTTGATAGTTTTTATGCATTTAGAACGCCTATGTCTTCGATGCTTTCTTAAAGGTTAAGTACAGAGAGTTTTGAAAGAAAAACCGAATGCCACAAAGGTATGTTTTTTTAAAATGTTAAACATGAATAGTTAGTGCTACAACAGAAGCTGCAATCACCAGCTCAAAGATAAAGAAATTTAACACGCATCATTACTGTATGACGAGCTATCTGACAACGAAAATAGTTATATACCAAAACAATGCAAATCCTTTTGTAACATAATATGAAAAACATCGATTTAGTGTCACAGTCAAGTTAGAGCCTGCAGTGGGGGGACAAGTATTGTCGAAACTGTCGTCACAGGGTAATAGGAGAAAAGCAGTTCAGGCTTGTAAAGGAAATGACCTGGGATGAATTTAGCAATGGAACATGGCGAGTCTCGGAGTACATGCTGTAGTCACGCTATTTCTTGTCACTAATGGGCTTTCTCTTCTTCCTTTCTATCGAGGGTAATGGAATAAACATTTATGTGATTGTTCACATCCAATCGTAGTATGCATGCGGCTTGATATTAAGAGTAGAGGCACTGACTTCGTGTTGGAGTGTGTGCTGTGATTAAGATGTATAATCTATGTATAATACGTATCAAATTCGCTGTATGATTAACCTACAAGTATTCAGACTTTTAAGCTTAAACTGTTTCCATTCATTTGTTTTTTTCCCCCTACATTTAGTTGGTACCGCCCATCGGATGAGTCTGTATACCGAAGCCCCGTGGGAAAATGCACGCAGAACATCTTGCACATACGTTAAAAACCCGTTCCACTTTTCGGAAGAGTAGGTCGTTTCGTGCCTGTGGGAACGAATGTCAAAATGATGAAAAAAACCTGCATGAGCACAGGTGTCGTGTTCAGACATCATTCCCGATGATGGAATGCGGCTACCTTAATGGTGGGTAAAAATGGTCACATTCGCAAAATCTTACCATGGGTAATCCTCAGAGCTGTAACCGAGGAACGCTGAAAAAAAGGTAGGAAAAAACTGGGTCAAATTAACTAAATTTAACACAGTCTTTCAAAAGTGTCGCAATATAGATATTTCCTTTCAGTATGTCCTCAGTGATGCAAGAGGAGGGAAATAAGACGAAAGAGCAAATGTCAATTTTGCTTGAGATTTTATTCATTTTTGTTTTCAACTGTCATCGATTTTGGTGTCCTGGCTTGTTGTGCACTTGTGGCGTCTGAACTTTTAATTAAGTTAAATGTCAACATCATTCCACATTCTTGCAGGCAGTTATCAGAATTTGAAAGATACATTTTTTGGTAGCTTTTAAGGTAAACAGCATCTGGTTGGAAGACTGTTTATGGTTTGTGTGCATCTTTTGTACAAAGAACTCAAGTGGGAGGTTTTTTGGTTGTTGTTTGTTTTTCAAAACAATATAATGTCAGAGGCTAGGTGTTTTACGAATACTTTAATGTGACATTTAAACATCGGAAAAAAACTACAGGTGTTCTTTTGATCATTTTGTCTGGGTCAATAAATTTTATTTTGCTGGAATCTCCATAGGTATTTGTTTGATTTAATCTTCTCCTTCTTCTCTGCGTTCCATTACCAGGTGGAATGTGTAGTGTCTGGCTTCTCCTATGCTTCTTATCTCCAGGTCTGCCCGCTGGCCTCATCCGACACGTTCCGACTTCAGAGCAGCAGCTCATTTTTTTAGTGATGCATGCTGGGTAGGTTCGTGTTTCCGTAACCCACCGAACGCTGACATACATTACGGGATCTTTAACGTGCATACTTGATCTTCTGCATGTGTAGTATACACGTAGGGAATTAAGGTACTGGCAGGTATGCACTTGAAGTTAACGTGGGAGATCGTAAAAATCTCCACCCTATATTTGCCAGGCGCCGCCCCCACAGAGATTCGAACCCAAGACTTCATGGGCCCAGGAGATTGAAGTCAACCGATTTTAACTACTAGGTTATAGCATCCGCCTGTTTCAGATAACCAAAAACTCTGGTGATGATTTACTTCATGAAGGATCGATAACGACAGTTAGGATTTTGTGAAACTATTTTGTCCGGTTTGAAGTAATTTGACTTGCAAGTGCTATAAATCGGTGAGTCTCGATTACATTAAAAAAAATATTATTATTATTAGTAGTAGTAGTATTCTGCACTGAATGATTCGTTTGTGAGGATAAAAACCAAAAGAGAAAGATGACAAGAAAGAAGGAAAGTGAAACTGATTCCAGGCACGTACACAAGCATGTAAGCTGGTTAAATAATTGAATTTGTTCCACATCGTTATAAAACTTTGATTGTGTAAATAGCTTTTGTATAAACAGATGGCCTGCCCTATGCAAAAATTGTGGGAGATTGGATGTCGGAAGTTAATGGGAAAACCCGAAGTGGGTGGCAGTCAGAACAGGCTACAATAGAGTTACAGAACAACAGTAGCTGTCAGTGCTGACTGCACTCCCCCCCAAAAGTCCTTTGAGTGAGACTATAAACCAAAGCCTCTTGTGTGAATGCATACTCAACATCTTGCGCACAAGTTTTAACCTGTTCTGCATTTCGGAAGATCAGGCCATTTATGGCTGTAATATTGGATGATCTATCTATCTATCTATCTATCTATCTATCTATCTATCTATCTATCTATCTATCTATCTATCTATCTATCTATCTATCTATCTATCATTATCTATCTATCTATCTAGAAATCTGTCTGTCTGTCTGTCTGTCTGTCTGTCTATCTATCTATCCACCTATCCATCATCTATCTATCTATCTATCTATCTATCTATCTATCTATCTATCTATCTATCTATCTATCTATCTATCTATCTATCTATCTATCTATCTATCTATCTATCTATCTATCTATCTACGAGGTATACATATGTGAAATAAAAACCTATGCATATTGGTGTGTTTAAAATGATCCATGAAGTCGCAATGCGGCTACCTTAATGGTAGGCAAAAACCGTCATATTGCTAAAAAAATCTCACAATATGTGAGCCTCCACGCTGTAGCCAAGAATAAAAAAAACCTGATTGTCTACGAGTACAATGGATCAAATACATAAACAAAACCCAACCAAATTCTCCACACAAAAGTTTTGAAATATCATATACCATTAATCTCTACCTTATGCCAGGATTCAACCCATTCCCCCCTGTCTTATAAAACAGCAAACAGCCAAAAGTAACTCTAGAGCATGCTGAAGCCAGTTTACACCTGAAGTAAGTTCTCTTCCTGTACAGTCTTGTCCATTCTGTGTCCATTAGTACCTTCTCTCGTGCCACCGTCTTCTCTGTGCACGCTATAGTCTGACCAGGAAGACTGGCACTGTTGCATCCATTTTTCAAGTCGGGTCTGGTTACCACCTCCATCCTTCACTTCACTTCTCTCTGACGGCTTGCTTGCCTCGGGTCACGCAATGGTACAAGGTCTATCTATAGTGGGCATTAAGGGCACACACACAAAAAACAGTAGTGAATGAACTAAAGGTTTTTCCATTCATTCTCTCTCTGTGTCTCTCTGTGTCTCTGTGTGTCTCTCTGTGTCTCTGTGTGTTGTGTGTGTGTGTGTGTGTGTGTGTGTGTGTGTGTGTGTGTGTGGTGTGTGTGTTTGTGTGTGAGTGTGTGTGTTGTGTGTATGTGAGTGTGTGTGTGTGTGTGTTTAGAGAGAGAGAAAGAGAGAGAGGTTTGATTTGATTTGATTTGATTTATTATTTTATATCGAGATAATGGAATAAGCACTCTTGTGCTTTTTTACATCCAGTCCCTGTGTGTATGTAGTTTTGTAAATGTCATCTGTTCCCACGGCACACGATGGCCTACTTTACGAAAGCAGAACAGGATTTAACGTGTGCGCAAGATGTTCTGCGTGCGTTCACACACGGGGCCTCGGTTTAAAGTCTCATTCGAAGGACTTTTGGGGAGAGTTGAGTTAGCACTGATGTTAACTCAAGGAGAAAAATCTCCTCGACCGGATTCGAACCGGGAGAGAGAGAGAGAGAGAGAGAGGAGAGAGAGAGAGAGAGAGAGAGAGAGAGAGAGAGAGAGAGAGAGAGAAGAAGAGAGAGAGACAGAGACAGAGACAGAGACAGATAGAATCAACTTTCAAGATCCCTCAGAATGTGATGATATTATTACAATAAGCAACACGTGGCAGATTCCAAAGCTCTAATCCGTGTTTCCAGCCTCTGTCGATATTTCAGCGTGTTGCATGAAGACTGATCACAGTATACATCACAGAACCCTGTGTGAAATCGATGAGGGCCTGATCTCCTGCAGCCAGCCACCACCAGTTAATGAGCGAACACAGATCCCTGTCCTGCCCCTACTGGAGAATAACAAATGGGAGACGATACTGCCGGTGCCCTGTGGATTCTCATAGCCGTCACTAGGGTTTGATTCCCAATTTGAAGTTGAGAATAGTTTGGAAAGGAAAGGACAACAGGACGTATAAATATCAAGAGTCCGTCTGAGCTGGAACAGATTCTGTTGTCAGTGATTTCGAACCTGTTTTGTTGTTAGTGATTTCGTATATGTTTTTCTTTCTTTTGACACATGTTTTATCTTTGGTGCTTTCTGTTTAAGTTCACAAATTAGAAAACACTTTTATCTTTAGACGAAGCCTTATATCTCTCACAGCCTTTATTCAGTTCATCACAGGCGCTTTTAGTGATTCAAATTATTGTCATATTCTCAGTAAAGAGTAAGAAAATCTTTTTTAAATAAGTTTTATCGCAGGGAAAAACAATAAGTTTTGTATTATCATGTTTTGTTTGTCGATACTATGGAAGTGGTTTTGAAATAAGTGTTGCATTTGTTATGTCATTTGGTTGTTGATCTTAAGGGTGGTGGTGGTTTAATAACAGTTGTGAAATGGTTCCAGTCCACTCCAGTTTAGAACTGAAACCCATCTATTGTACCCTAAGTGGCAGCCAGCATTAAGTAAGTGACAATTGCATATGATAATGCTTCTACATTGTTTAACCTAGTTCCATAATTGTAATCTACTTTGTGGCTCTTGTTGACTCAACTACCATTTGAAGAAAACTGCTTATATGTTAGTCTTACAAAAACTTCTTTGAACTCCAAAAGAATCAATGGGAAGCAGCCCAAAAAATGTTTATACAGCTTCTAGATTTTGTAGCAAAAAACCCCTTCTAAAGTATAATCTGCATGTGTTCTTTGATTCGATCCACGTGTCTTCTCTTAGCGACGCAGGGATTGGCTTACTCTTCAAGAAGGCAGAACGGGTTTTGATGTGTGAACAAGGTGTTCTGTGTGTAATAGCACACAGGGCCTTGGTTTATAGTCTCATCCGAAGGACTTTCGGAGGAGTGGAGTCAGTACAGATGTTAACTCCAGGGGAAAAATCCCCTTGAACGTGTGTCTTGGTGGTGGCTCAAGCCCAGCCGTAAGATCACGAACACAGCAATTTAACCACTAGGCTCTCTCACACACCCCCTCTCCCCCAGTACAGTTTTAAAACAGTGTTAGGGTAAAAACAAAAACTCACCAAAGACTAAGGAAGATGTTTCGAAAAAGTACACAATCGATTCGGCGTTACAGCCCAGCCAACAATAACAGTTGGGGACAATGAGTGTTACACTATGGTCACATGCTGCATAGGGAAACTGCAGATAATGCTTAAAGGAAGTTAACAAGGACGGATTTAGAAATGAAATGTGGCTAGTGTCCCCGTTGATGTGTCATACAGTTTTTTTTTTGGTCCTTTAGATATTGGTTTGATAACAAAGATAGAGTAGCCGACTTTTGTGTCGGATAATGGCTCTGTTGAATGTGCTTCCTTTTTATAATGGTCAGGAAGCAGACGAATAAAGACCAAATATCCAGTTTTTCACTTCGAAATTGACTGTTGTTTTATATTTGAGAGAGACGAAAGCTAAAAAAAAAACACCCAAACCCATCCAACCATCCAAAACAGGAGCATAGAGCCAGCTGTTTTCAACACGGAGTTATCATCATCAGATCATTGTCATCATCGTCGTTGTCGTCGTCGTCGTCGTCGTCTCATCATCATCATCATCATCATCATCATCATCACATCATCATCATCATCATCATCACACACATCATCCATCATCACCACCACCACCACCACCCCCCTCCTCCTCCTCTCCTCCTCCTCCACTCCTACCACTACCCACCACACCATCTTTTTTCCTCACCACTATTTCGCCGGATCCCAACGGATGTTGGTTCAGTTTTCTCAGGTCTGGTCAACACTCACAGGGTTGAGTTAAGACAACTGTAAATGAATACCTTAGTTTGGATAGTTCATTTTCTGGTGTTCCCGGAGAAGACAAACAAGATAAAAATGGCAAATGTCACTTCTACCTGGCTCCATCATCATTCTTTTTCCATCTCTCTTCTCTCTCTCTCCTCTCTCAAAGTAATGCATTGATCTTGGCATTCTAGCTTGTCATATACCTTTCGCTGTCTGAACTTTTCATTACCTGAAATGTCAATATCACTTCACTTACTTACAGCTAATTTTCGGAATTTGAAGGATATATTTTGTACTTTTAAGGTAAACAGCAAATGGTCTCATGAACTCCGTACAGTTCGCGTGCATCTGTTGTAATGAGAGCGGCAGTGGTTTTGTTTTTGTTTTTTTGAATAGTCTAATGTCAGAGGTTAATCTTATTTACGTATATACTTTAAACATGGTATTTAAATACCTGGGAAAAAAAAAACCCGACAGGTATTTTCTGGGTCAACTTGTCTGATTCGATAAATCTTAGTCAACTAGAATCCCCTCCCGAAACATTTAACCTAAACGGTGTTTCGTTTGAGGCAAAAGCTTCTGCAAAAACTATATTTTTGTGGCAGAAGAGGTTGGAGATCGCAGGCATTTTCTGAAAGTACCCTGTCTGGTTCGATGTCATTTGGCTTGCAAATGCCATAAATCACTTAGTCTAAAGTTCAAATGTTTTTTTTTTTAATGCTGCTTTTAATAGTTTGCATGTGAGGGTAGATAAGGGGGGGGGGGGGGGGGGGGGAGAGGAGGAAGAGATGATGAAGAAAGAAAGAAAGGAAGAAAAAGAAATCGATTCCAGGCGCGTATGCACATTTTCTGGAAGCCTGTTAGCTGGTTAGATAATTGAATTTGTACTACCTCTGGATAGAAGTTTGAATCGGTGAATAGTTTATTTTTTGGTATATACTGAAAGTCCGCATGATGTAAAAGTACATTCATTTAGATGGTTATGTGGAATAGGAAAAAAACCCACTCCAAACCTTGGCCACATGGCAGTTAAGAAGAGAGAAATTTGAGCCGTGTGGGAGGGATAGCCTAGAATTAGAATGTTGCGCTCGTGATATGATCATGCAACCGTTCAAGATTTTCCACTAAAGTTGATATCAGTACCGCCTCCACATCCCCAAAAGACCTTTGGATGAGGCGATAAACCGAGGTCCTGTGCGCGAACGCACCCAGAATATCTTGCGCACACTTAAAAAAAAAGAGTTTATTTTGGTTGTTTTTGTTGTTATTGTTGTTGCTTGTATTATCTATAGGCATATTTTATTTTTACGGCTGTTGAAATCATGTTAGTTAATTAATATTGGTGAAATATTTTTGGGGGTTTCTCTCTTTTTTTCCTTTTTGTTGTTGTTAGGGTTTTTGGTTTGTTTGTTTGTTTTGCTTTTTTTCCCTTTCTTTAGATACATGGCTTGATGAAAAAAAGCAAATCAATGCTTATTCAATGTACCATCTGGAAATAAAAATTTGATTTGATTTGATTTGACACACACACACTCCACTCGCGCGCGCGCGCACACACACACACACACACACACACACACACACACACACACTACTCACTCACTCTACCACCCTCCCACACCACTTCACAACACTCCCTACTCTCTCTCTCTCTCTCTCTCTAGCATCACATTCTTCGGAAAAGAACCAATGAGGGTTTCGTTTTTGTTAAAACGAGTTTTTGGAAAATGTGGTTTCTGTCTCAAAGAGATTGCTGGCCTTGTGGAAGGTTTGAGACATCAAATTTGTCTCTTGTCTCCCCCTGTCAAACCAGAGGCAATCAACCCAATGTTTTGACATTTGTTTCTCGCAGTTTGTCAGACATGCGGAGGAAAAAAACATGCATTTTGCCCTTCGCAGATTGTTCCTTTAGTGTGCAGTCTGCTTGTTTGAATCGAAAAAAAGAACATTCAAGCGTGGATCGTGTCGTTAAAGCACTGATTTGTTTGGTTTATTCAGAAATTCGGAATAAAGTCTTTGTCCTGTAAGCTATTCCTGGAAACCACGTGAATTTTCGTTTACCTTTATCTCTTTCCATTTGTTACATGTTGGAGAATAACTGGAACATATCTATCTATCTATCTATCTATCTATCTATCTATCTATCTATCTATCTATCTATCTATCTATCTATCTATCTATCTATCTATCTATCTATCTATCTATCTATCTATCTATCTATCTATCTATCTATAGATATGGTAAGGTTGTAAAAATTTTGCTTATTTGAAAACCCTCATTATGACCATCGTGGTCAGTGGGGCTATAAGTAACGTGAAATGAAATGACAGTTTCGTGAAAAAATGGGGTTTTTTTAATTGGCGAAAGGACAACTGTCGTACTCTACTGTTCTTTCCCTGAATGCGGTTTGTTTTGCTTAGTTCTTTACATTGGGCGCATAATTGCGTTTCCTCTACATCTTAAAGGATTGAACCCGCTCTCTCCCTACTCCTTTGGAGGATCTGGTTTGTCCTTGTCCACTTGTTTTCCCCCTTCCTAACGGTTAAGACGTATCGGCAATCGTGATGGGCTGGGAACAGTGAGTGCTTGTTTACAAGACGTACGGTTTCGTGGCGTGGAGCGTTCCCATCTTTTGTAGGACTGTCGGTCTCTCTTGTCTGGTCATCTGTTAAAACACACCCACACAAGCAGGCGCATAGGAGGCACGCGCACGCATGCACACACACGCGCGCGCACACACAGACACACAAAGTCATGTGCATGCACTCTCTCTCTCTCTCTCCCTCACACCCACTCACCCACCGACCGACACACACCCACCCATCCACCCACACCCACCCACCCACGCACACAAACACATACACACACACACACACACACGAACGCACGATATGTGCGGCGATGTTTGCAGGCAGTCCTGTCTATTTGCTTCCTTACACAAGCCATGATAACTACCAAGTTTCAGTTAACTTTTTTATATTTTATTTTTAGCAAGATTGAAAATGGGTCGCTGATTTACCTCGTGTCATTTGTTTTGTTTGTCAAGGAAGAAGAGTGATTGTTTCAAGCAGACTATTTTGAAATCTGTCAGCCGTCTGAAAGGAAAGAAAGTAAGAAAAAGAGAATAAGAAAGAACGAAAGAAAGAAAGAAATGAAGAGAGAGAGAGAGAGAGAGAGAGAAGAGAGAGAGAGAGAGAGAGAGAGAGAGAGAGGAGAGAGAGAGAGAGAGAGAGAGAGAGAGAGAGAGGAAAAGAATGGGCAGGGGGGGTTATTAGTTGTTAAATTGATCAATTACAAGTCATGGTGCATTGGCGTTTTGAAGGTTTGTTCAATACAAACAAACAGAGCATTGCACTGGTATGTCTTTTATGGTTAAACTAATGTGTCATTTGATGTCAGTGTCTTTTCTTTTCATTCTGCAAAAAGCATTAATGGAGGAAATTGATTCAGGTATCAAGCTATTAAGCTTTTCCGTTCAAAACGTTGAATGCATATGCAAATGGTATTATATTAGCAACAGTGTCTGTTTGAATTTATCTGCTACGGCCCGTTTGTTCTGGGGAGAGGGAGGGAGGAGAGAGAGAGAGAGAGAGAGAGAGAGAGAGAGAGAGAGAGAGAGGAGAGAGAGAGAGAGAGAGAGAGAGAGAGGAGAGAGAGAGAGACACACACACACACACACACACACACAAGGCAAGGCAAGGCAAGGCAAGGCAAAGTATTTTATTCGAGGATCCAATCCAATCCAATCCAAAGCCTTTTTATGCCTTCTTGGCATGTAGGGCAGCAACAAGGTTCTCCACTCCTGCCTGTCTTGGGCCAGTTTCTGAATGGTTCCCCAGGAGTGTTGGAGGGTCTTCAGCTCTGTTTCTATTGTCCGACGCCAGGTGTTCTTGGGTCGTCCTCGCCTGCGTTTTCCGTCTGGTGTCCAGTGGAGGGCTGTTCGGGCGATGTTCCCTTGTTCCCGTCGGCTGATGTGTCCTATCCATCTCCATCGTCTTTGCATAATGATGGTATCTATATTTTCTTGGTCACAGCGGGCCAGGAGTTCTTGGTTGGAGATGGTCTCAGGCCAGAAGATGCGCAGTATTCTCCTGAGATTCTTCGTGTGGAATGTAGACAGTTTGTTAATGTCATTCTCAGTCATCCTCCAGCATTCTGCGCCATACAGGAGGGTGGAAAGTACGCAGCTCTGATACAGTCTTAGTTTGGTCTTTGTGCTGTATTGGGATGACTTCCACACATTGTTCAGATTTCTGTAAGCAGCTCTTGCTTTGTTGATGCGGTTTTTGATGTCACTGCTTGCTCCGCCATCATGCCTGACAATACTCCCAAGGTATGTGAACTCTTCAGTTGTTGGCAGATCTTCTCCGTTCACTGTGACAGGAGAGGGATTCTGAACGTTTAGCATCATCACCTCTGTCTTCTTCTGGCTGATTTTCAGGCCTACTTGCTGGGCAAAAGTGTTGAGACGGGATGTCTTCTCCTGGATATGATGGTGGGTGTGTGAGAGCAGTGCCAGATCGTCAGCAAAATCTAGGTCTTCAAGTGTTGTGAAAGGGGTCCATCTGATGCCCCGCGGCTGGTCAGCTGTTGTCTGTCTCATCACCCAGTCGATTGTCAGGTTGAAGAGCAGTGCCGACATGGGGCAGCCTTGTCTGACGCCGGTCTTTACACTGAAGCTGGTTTCACTGTTTCCTACTTTGCATGTGAAGTTTTTGTAGAAGCTCTTAATGACTTGTACAATCTCCTGCGGTATTCCATATGCTCGGAGTATGCACCATAGACTTTTTCGATGTATGCTGTCAAAGGCTTTCTCAAAGTCTACAAAGTTGATGTACAGCTGTCTCTGCCATTCCGTGCACTGTTCAATGATGTTGCGCAGGGTAAAGATCTGATTTGTGCATCCTCTTCCTGGTCGAAAACCTGCCTGTTCTTTTCTGAGTTGTTGGTCCACTGCTTCTGAGATTTGTTTAATTATTATTTTTGCTAGGATCTTGCTGGGAATAGATAGCAGAGTGATTCCTCTCCAATTGTTACAGTTGCTCAGGGCTCCTTTCTTTGGGATCTTCACGATGACTCCTTTTGTCCAGTCTTCTGGTAGATGTTTCTCCTCCCATATAGCAGTAAAGAGTGGTTGTAGAACCGTGGCTGCAAACTCTGTGTCTGCTTTGAAGAGCTCTGCATTTAGGTTGTCCTGGCCAGGGGCTTTTCCGTTCTTGAGAGATCTGATGGCTGTTATAATTTCTTTCTTCTCTGGTGGAGTGGTGTTAACACTGAGGTCGGCATCAGGGTCTTGTACATCCGCCTCTTCAGTTGGTGGCGGTCTGTTGAGAACTTCGTTGAAATGTTCTGCCCATCTAGCATCTTGTTCTGCTTCTGTGGTAAGGAGTCGGCCCTGTTTGTCTTCAATCGGCGTCTCGGTGTTTCCCGGTATTTGCCACTGACAATTTTGGTGATCTTAAACACCTGTCCTTGTTCTCCTTTGGCGGCGGCCTCTTCTGCTTGGCTTGCAATATCATCCAAGTAGGCTCGTTTGTCTGCTCTTGCCATCTTCTTCACAGTTTGGTCTGCCTCTCTATACTGTTGTTTGAACCTCTCTCTTATTCTCTCGGACTTGGTTTCCAAAATTTTCTTCTTCAGTTCTCTCCTGTTCTCAATGGCCTGCCAGGTGTCTGTTGTGATCCACTTTTTCCTCTTCCTCTGTCTCTGTCCTAAGCATGTTTCGCTGGCTTGTGTGTAGGCTGTTTTGACTTGTTCCCACATGGTGTTAATACCAGTCATGTCCGGTTGTGCGTAATTTTCAGCATCCACCAGTGCTTGGAACTTGTTTTTCAGCTGAAGGATGAAAGCACTCTTTGCTTTGGTGTCACGCAGCTTCTCCACATCAAACTGTTGTTGTCTCAGTTTCCTAGATATATTTTTCCTCAGCTTTACTTTGAGGATGGCAGTGACAAGGTGGTGGTCACTGCCAACATCAGCTCCCCTCTTTACTCTTACATCTAGCAGCGATCTTCTCCGTGTCCCATTGATCATCAGGTGGTCGATCTGGTTCTTGTCTCTTCCATTGGGGGAGCACCAGGTAAGCTTGTGGATATCAGGGTGTGTAAACAGTGTCCCTCCAATAATGAGGCTGTTTGTCATGCAGAGTTCCACCAGTCTCTCTCCGTTGTCATTCATGGTGCCACATCCTTCCTTTCCCATGGCTCTTTCTTGGCCTATGTTGTTATTTCCAACTTTTGCGTTCAGGTCACCCATTACAATCTTCATGTCATGGCTTGGGATATCTTCCAGTTCTGCTTGTAGTTGTGCATAGAATTCGTCTTTGTCTTCTTCTGCACTGTCGTTAGTTGGTGCATAGCATTGGATGATAGTGGTGTTAATGTGTCTCCCCTTCATTTTATCTTCATCAACCTGTTGTTGATAGGTTTCCACTCCATCAGGCACTTCTCTATTCCTTTCTTCATGATGATGGCTACTCCTTCACGGTGCTGGTTGTCCCTTCTGCCGCTGTACAGCACTGTCTCCCTGTGTTGGTTTTGCATCTGCCTGATCCTGTCCATCGGCTCTCGCTGACTCCTAGGATGTGTAGGTTGTTGCGTTTCATTTCTGCTGTAACTTGCGCCAGTTTTCCTGTCTCGTACATCGTTCTAACATTCCAGAATCCAATTCTGGTTTTGGTTTTGGTGCTCAAGACTTCCATCTTCCTGCCAGTGGCTTCCTCTCGGCTTTCACCACTGCCATTCATACGAGTATCTTTCGATGACTCTGGAAGCCCGTCGCACCCAGTAGTGTAGAATTTCTTTGTTGCTGTTTCTGTAACAATCTTTTTTTTACAGAACAGGGTTGTTAGCCCTGTGTCCAACCCCCTACCTGGGGGAGTGGTGCCACCTTAGTCGCCTCTTACGACATGCCTGGCTGGCGGGCAGGGACCCTATTCTTGTTATGCTCGCTTTGCAAGCATTCCCCGGGAGTCCCACGGGGGTTATTCGAGGATAATAGATATTTATTTATTTATTTATTTATTTTTATTTATTTAATCTTTTATATCGAGGATAACAGAATAAGCAATCATGTGCTTTTTTTCATCCGGTCTCCGTGTGTATGCACTTTTTGTAAATTTTGTCATCTGTTCCCACCGGCACACGATGGCCTACTCTTACAAAAAGCGGAACAGGATTTAACGTGTGCGCAAGATGTTCTGCGTGCGTTCGCACACGGGGCCTCGGTTTAAAGTCTCATCCGAAGGACTTTTGGGGAGAGTAGAGTCAGCACTGATGCACTAGATAGAGAGAGAGAGAGAGAGAGAGAGAGAGAGAGAGAGAGAGAGAGAGAGAGAGAGGAGAGAGAGAGGAGGAGAGAGAGAGACAGACAGACAGACAGACAGACAGACAGACAGACAGACAGACTTTGGATTTTTGCCGTTGTTTGCCAATTTTCAAATTTTGAATTCGGCATGTTAATTTTGCATTCCTGTTTGTGTGGACTTTATCACTTAGAAAGTTAACAATAACATTTGGCGCATTAGCATGGAAACATATGTAAATACCTTAAGCAATTTCAGCATCAAATTGATTGAATCTCTATGCCGCGTAAACAATAAAAGCAGGAAATGATCGACTCTTAAGCTCTCCCTATCTATCTGGCAATGGAGGACAATTCATCTTTACAAGTTCTTTCTGCAAAGTGTAGCATTGAGTATACCGACCTAACCAGCTACATTTTGAACAAGAAAAGAAAACAAAGACTGTTGAGTGAAGCAAGCATCATCTAAACAACTATTCTTCCTCGCAGCAATGAGCGAACAGAGGGTTTGGTGTTGACAACGGTGACCAGCCTGATCGTTAGGGGTTAAAAAATGCAATAACCACATCGAGCTTCAGTTTAAAAAGGATCTTCAACATCACTCATGCCTTTTCTCTTTGAAATCCGTTGGGTTTTTGTTTTGGAGCCCGTCTTGGGGGGCCTCCTTTCTTCTGCAAGTTCATTACTCTCAAAGAGCCAGTCTTGACACGATGTCAGCGGACTGCTCTCAAGGCCAACGATTTTAATTAGCCATTCATCATGGAGAGAAGAAATGGCAGGCGGGGAGTAAGGATTGTTTTCATTGTCCCGAGGTGCGCGCGCAGGTGTTCTGGGAGCGTGTGATCCATTTGGTGATTAACTATTTAGCTTTACATTAAGCAAGGAAGGTTGTTGTGGAAAGTAAATTAAAGAAAAATTTGGATGTTTGGAAACAAGGCATACAGTTTTGTTTGTTTTTGGGTAGAGTGACATCATTTTAACTGAATTCAAATTTAAAAGACGAGGGAGGTGTTTGTGGTTTTTAAGAAGCGCTTTTTGAAAATGAAAATATAATCTGTTGTGTTGAGGTCAAAAGATGGTTCAATAAAGAGTTCAACATTGAAGCAAATGAAAAAAAAATGGTGTGTGTGTGTGTGTGTGTGGTGTGTGTGTGTGTGTGTGTGTGTGTGTGTGTGTGTGTGTGTGAGAGAGAGAGAGAGAGAGAGAGAGAGAGAGAGAGAGAGAGAGAGAGAGAGAGAGAGAGAGAGAGAGAGAGGTTGGTTCTAAAAGGGTTAATGGTTAAAACGCAAGACTTGTTTTTTCTTATTCTTTTCTTTGTTTCTTTTCAGGTGGGAGAGTCACGTATGTAAATTAGGTGACTATAAGGATTAACATAAAGAGTCATAAGGTTTGCAATTGAAAGTGCGAACATGTCAATCATGTTTCGTGTTTTGACACAAGACTAGAAAGTTTCCAACTGAAGTTAAGTTTTTTGAAAATTACAGTCCGTTTCCATTTTTTGCCAAGTCTCGTCTCGTTACCATTCCACACTTTCAGTTCACGTGTCTGAGAGCTCACTTACCTTTTGTCAGGCTATCCGTGGTGTGTAGGTAATGCATTTATCTACAAAGCGACAAGTCGCGAGTTCGATTCCTGTTTGAGTCTGAACTTCCCCGCCCCCTCCACTACACCTTGAGTGATGGTCTGGATGCTAGTCTTTCGGAGAGATGATAAATTGAGGTGTGACCCCGTGTGTGTTATGCATTTAAGTGCATGTAAATTAACCCATGGTGACAAGAGAGTTGTCTCTGGCACAAATTCTGTAGGGAAAAGCATGTGTCATTGGACATACAGACGGATTCTTTTTAAAAGAAAGTGGGTGGCACTGTTCTTCTAGTGGCACAATCTCCCTTGGAGGAGGAGCCCGAATTTCATGCAGCGACATCTGCCATGGTTGAAAGTGACACACACACACACACACACACACACACACACACACACACACACACACACACACACACACACACACACACACACCACACACACACACAGAGTACAATACAGAATTATGGTTGTGTTTCCATCAAGTGACTCAGAACTTTTGTCGTTTTTGCAAAGTCAAGGGTCTTTGTAGCCTTACCACTTTTCTGTGATCTAATCCGCAATTTTGTAGCTTTTTTGTTTCTGTCTGGCTCTGAGTTTTTTTTTAATCATCCATTTGCATATTGCCGTGATAACTTTGAATGCATGCACACATACTGGAGGGGGGAAGAGAGAGAGAGAGAGAGAGAGAGAGAGAGAGAGAGAGAGAGAGAGAGAGAGAGAGAGAGAGAGAGAGAGAGAGAGAGAAGAGAGAGCAGAGAGAGAGAGACAGACAGAGAGAGAGAGAGAGGAGAGAAGGAGAGAGAGAGAGAGAGAGAGAGAGAGAGAGAGAGAAGAGAGAGAAGGAGTTGTAGGAGTGCATTCAGCAGGGAATTTAACCAAAAAAAGAAAAAGAAAAAAGCTGTCTGATTGTGTCTGGCCAGACAATTTAGGAGGTGTCGGACTAATAGCTTTCTCTTGACTTCCCACACCTTCGCTTGTACTTTTTCTGACGGGGTGAGGCGCAGTAAATATGCAAGTCACAAGACTGGCTCTCCCAGCTGTATTGTTTTTATATCTCGCACGCATGCATGTTCTTGGTCTCTATCAAGAACTAAATAGCTTTTCTGTCTGGGTGTACCGTGAACAGCTCAGAGAGAGAGAGAGAGAGAGAGAGAGAGAGAGAGAGAGAGAGAGGAGAGAGAGAGAGAGACAGAGAAGAGAAGAGAACAGAGAGAGAGAGAGACACAGAGAGAGAGAGAGAGAGAAGAAGAGAGAGAGAGGATGCAGAATAGAGCAATGATGAGATGAAGAATTTATTTGGTTCGAAGAATTGTATCTTCAATTGTGATTTTCATTTTGACTCATTGGAGGATGAAAAATTGTCTGCAATGTGAGGACATTTTAGCTCTTGGGTTGTCTTGCTCTAAGGCTATTGGTTTGTCTTTTACTTTCTCTTGGTTTCTACTACGCCTTCATGTTTTCCCTTCTTAGCGGCGCCTTCTTCTCTCTAAATTAAGATTATACACTCCTCGTTTCTTCCTGTCTGTCTGTCGTCGCTGCTGTCGTCTTCTCTAGTCTGTCTGTTATCGTCTGTCTGTCTGTCTGTCTGTTCTGCTCTGTCTGTCTGTCTGTCTGTCTTCTGTCTGTCTGTCTGTCTGTCTGTCTGTCTGTCTGTCTGTCTCTCTCTGTCTCTTCTCTCTCTCTCTTCTCTCTTCTTCTTCTTCTCTGTCT
>CM060329.1:39592357-39598190 GCA_030674155.1 Stramonita haemastoma | reverse complement strand
GCGCCCAGTGATTGTGGGTGCCCACCTTTCCAATCCGCTGAAGTGTGCAACATGCACGGCAGAGAACTAGATTACAGGACTGAGTTCACACACCGAACTACAGTCTATAGTCTTATTCTAAAGACTTGCTGGGGAATAGCGTTTAAACTACTATTAACTCTGTGGCAAAATCCCTTTATTACTAAGCCTTGGAACTGAGCTGTACAGTAAACCCCACTTGTAAACGCTGAGCTAACCCTCCAAACCTGAACCCCAGTCATAACCCTTAAGCCACCCTGCCCTGTGTAAACCCCAGTCATAACTGCTAAGCTACCCCATCCTGTGTAAACCCCAGTCATAACTGCTAAGCTACCCCACCCTGTGTAAACCCCAGTCATAACCCTTAAACTACCCCGCCCTGTGTAAACCCCAGTCATAACTGCTTAGCCACCCCACCCAGGGTAAACCCCAGTCATAACTGCAAAGCCACCCCACCCAGGGTAAACCCCAGTCATAACCCTTAAGCTACCCCACCCTGTGTAAACCCCAGTCATAACCCTTAAGCTACCCCGCCCTGTGTAAACCCCAGTCATAACCCTTAAGCTACCCCACCCTGTGTAAACCCCAGTCATAACTGCTAAGCCACCCACCCAAAGTAAACCCCAGTCATAACTGCTTAGCCACCCCACCCAGGGTAAACCCCAGTCATAACTGCTTAGCCACCCCACCCAGGGTAAACCCCAGTCATAACTGCTAAGCCACCCCACCATGTGTGAACCCCAGTCATAACTGCTTAGCCACCCCACCCAGGGTAAACCCCAGTCATAACTGCAAAGCCACCCCACCCAGGGTAAACCCCAGTCATAACTGCTAAGCCACCCCACCATGTGTGAACCCCAGTCATAACTGCTAAGCCACCCCACCATGTGTGAACCCCAGTCATAACCGTTAAGTTACCCTGCCCTGTCTGAACCCCTGTCATAACGGCTGTGCTACTCCGTCCCTGAGTGGCAAAACAAACCTGCCACCCAGTTCTTTACGATGATGCCGTTTATCAAAACGACCTTTATTACAGAGGCAAAGGCCATAATGGTGAGAAAAAGAAGTAAACACGACTGTGAAACAAGTTTGCCAACAAACTGTTTTCGGCTTTCTTTGTACTTTTCCCCTTCGGAATGGATGTTCTAAAGAAAAAAAAGACAGAAAAAATCTAAGCTTGCAGTTTCTTTTCATCCTGGGCTTTTCAGGTAGATTGACTGCTGGCCTGCAGTGCACAACACCCTTAACCAAGACATGTTTCCCATTAGACTGGCGTGTCTTGATTTGTTCGTGGTGTGATTTATTCCTTACCGTTGTTGAATGCTGTTTTCATGAGAATGGCTCATTTTGATGTCAATGCAGCTAATCACTTTGATATTAACACCCAAATGTGTAAGCAGCTAATATGATTTTTATCGTTGCGTATGCTTAAGTGCTCTTATTATGCAAATTATGCCTTTTATGTAAACGCAGCTGTTATTCTTAGCACCAATGTTTGACGCAAATGCATCGACACAAAATTGAGGCTATGGGTTTTGTTTTCTTCTAAGTCTGTTATAGTTAGTGCTATAACCGTCATTGTTGTTGATTGGTGTTGGTTCTTGGGACTTTGTTGTTGCTGCTGTCCGGTTTTAGTATGGAGATGTGACGTAATGTTCTGAAGAGAAATTAATCCCGTCTCTTGAAAGAAAAGCACTGTAGGTGAAGACAGAGCCCATAATGCACCATACCCTTGCCATTCTATTTAGATTAGGTGCATAATTACCTTTTCATCTGGCCGTTGTCGCTATTGCTGATGGATGAGTATTGTTGTCATATTTCACGCTTTATTAGAGCCAAGTACTCAGTTTCTGTGCGGTAAAGTGACTGTGGTGATTTTATCACAGGAATCACCTGACGGGATTTTGACCCAGAGCGGTATGTTCGGTGAAATTCTGCAGACAAAGCACTCTGTCAAATGTTCGGTTGGTATGGGTAAGGTTGGGCCAGGCAGTGTTGAGTCTTGATGGATTGGTTTGTATTAAATCATATTGTATTAAATTGCCATGCAATATAATTGAATGTATTGTATTGTATTGCACACCTTCTGGAAGCTTCTTCGAAAAAAAGAGAGAGAAAAACCAGGCGGTCAACCCACGGTCTAATTTTGTCTGCAAAGCAACTGTGGTAGAGACTGCCATGCACTGTTCGGTCTGCTGAGCCACTTCAGACGTTGTTACCAACAAAACTGGAGTGAAAGAAGGCACAGCCTTTGCCTCCTGAGTCAGAAGGAGCCTGCTACGGTGTATTGCAGTTCACTTCTAGTTATAGCCTGCGATAGACTGGCGTCCTATCCAGGGGGGAGTCTATGACTCTCAGTCGCTTAACGCCACAGAAACCGGGATAAGCACCGGCCTGATGAGCCTTATGGCTCGGGACAGACTTTTTTTTGCTAGTTATAGTATATGTCTCTTTGTCAAAAAGAAATGAAAAATTAAATATCTGAGGAACGCCCAGCAAAAGAAACTGGATAATAACGTACCAAACAACAGATTCGCTTAGAGGCAAAACGCCTCGAGCTCATACGAAAAGGTTGTCGTTTTGTTGTTGTTGTTTGTTTTGTTTTGTTTTTTACCTTAACGCCACACAACTCATGTTATGTTCTGTCTGATGTTTCAACCATTTCATTAATGACAAAAGGCACGAAAGTGGCCAAGGGAATACTCTACATGGAGCGCAACTCTTGCTTGTATCACCGGCCAGACATATGGGTAAAGTGCATGTTGCTTTACGTAAACCGGTGCTTCAGGCATATTCATTCCACACGACAGAATTCAAAGTAGTTAGCTTTGCAGTTGCAGCAATTCACATGTACAATTCCAAGATAATTAATTTCTCGATATCATGTCAGCCTATCGGATTGTGTTATTTCAGCTTTTTATGACCTTCTCCTTAACTTATGTCTTTGATATGGGACAGTTACTTTCGCCCGTCAAATATAATCCTAGCAATCTTGTTTGCACACACCAGATTAAAGTACACTTGTCTCGGTGGTTTTTTGCCGGTTTTTTTTTCTCTTAAAGTTCAAGCACTAAGGACCATCTTTGGATAAACCTGTTCAACTCGAAAAATTAGGTTACAGTCCGCACTCACCAGTATAGGCAATATAGTTGACCTAATTTAGACGCTAGTTATTTTCTTAAGTCACTGATTGTTTTTTCCCAAAAAAAATCAGTAGTAACACTAAATATGTGTGCGCCTCTGTGTGTGGGTGTGGTGTGGTGTGGTGTGGTGTGTGTGTGTGGTGTATGTGTGGGGGGTGCGTGCGTGCGTGCGTGCGTGCGTGCGTGCGCGCGTGTGCACGCGAGCAAGGAAAAGAAAGGATAACGGGAAAGTGTGTGCGTGTGTGTGTGCATGTGTGTGTGTGTGGGGGGGGGGTAGTGTATTGTATTGTAATGTGCTGCATTGTGTTACATTCCGTTGTGTAGTATTGTATCCTCCTGTTATATCCCTTTAATTCACAGCAGATTTCTCTTCCAGAAATTCGGGCTGCTCTCCCCAAGGAGAGAGCGTCGCTACCAGTAAAGCGCTGCCTATTTTTGTATCTGCAGGTGTATCAATTTCCCTAGAGAAACTTTTTCTGAAGAATGTTGCCAGGGACATCTATGTTGTTGCTGTGGGTCGTGCTACTTGCCCGATATGTTGTTGCAGGCGATGTTGGATGATCATTTCATTCAAAAAACTAGCATCCAGGCTCGAGTGGATGGGGAAAGAATCCAGTTTCCGACAAAAATCATGTTCGCTACCCTATGTCTCCAAAACAGGAATGTTACCTCTAGATCACGATTCTTTATAAAGTAAGCAATCTGCTTTGTTTTAAACAGGTCCTATCTATTAGTTGATGATTAAATCACTTGTTTGGGGGGTTTTGTTTGTATTAATCATCTGCCAGCCATAAGATGAAAGTAAATATCAAAGCAATGTGCACATGATCTTTCATGAATCTCTGTCTTTTATTTTGTCGTTTCTGTCTGGTTTCATGTTGTTTATAGAGCCCTAGTGACCGCGAAAGCTATAGCAGAACCCAACCTGATTCAGTCTGTCTCCATCCTTCATGCTCACACACACACTTTAGAAAATACTCCAGGAGGGAAACAAGTGCAGGTCACCCGTCACGACTTCTCCATCACTTTGAAAATAATTTATCAAATATTGGAATGACAAGAAACAAAACCCTGGAAATTTATATTTTTCCAAGACAGCATTTTTAGCCAACACCAATGCCTTAGGCCTGACCTGACTCGAGTTTTGGCTCCTGGATGAGCCCTTATCATCCTTTCTTCCCCTGTCTGTCTCTCTCTTTGTGTGTGTCCCTCTCTCTCTCTCTCTCTCTCTCTCTCTCTCTCTCTCTCTCTCTCTCTCTCTCTCTCTCTCTCTCTCTCTCTCTCTCTCTTATTCTCTCTTTCTTTCTGCCTCTGTGTCTCTCTCTGTGACAACGATGGAATGATATCACTGTCACAATGTCTATTTCCTTGTACTCAATCACCACCTTATGTGACAGGGCATTAAATTCAAACCCGTCCATCCAAGAAAGATTTGTTTCAATGTGTCAGTCAACTTGAACAACCGCCCTGAAGCAACTCAATAAACAAAGAAACCAACTGACAAAGGAAGAAAAAGAAAAGAAACAACATGAGTGTAAACTAATTAACCCTTCTTCTTGAGTGAGCCGCCTCGGTGCAATGGTTAACGCCTTGGGGTACGGACTGGAAGGTCGCGGGTTCGAATCCCATAAGAGTCATAGAGATTTTCCAGATTTCGGCCAGCTCCTACCCAGAGTAATTGTGCTATGTGTTTATTGGGAAGAATGTAACTAAACAGTCGAGTTTCATCCACTTTACCGATATAATTTTGAAAGTGTTGCTCAAATTACCTGACCAACACTGCAGGCATATGTATCTCTCGGGCCCGGTTGCCGACAGGATATATTATGACAGTAAGCGTAGAGTACAACCCTGTCGAATAGTCTCAAAGCACATGTACTCCCATAGCAGCATAATTACGTTATCCTCATTAGCACTGACCACCATACAATAAAAGAACACTGAATCTGATTCAGTGACCCATATCGCTCTGGTCTTGTTGCGACCTTATTTTTGTTTTCCCGATACACTTCTGTACCTGTGGTGAGTTTATGTCAAAGCATTCGGGGCTGGTGGTTCACGGGAGACGCTCGTTGGATGGACGACCACCCAGGGCGCGCGTCCACTTAGTCTGACTCCGTGACTGAGCTATTACTGTCATCAGTAGGGGGGCTCAGTAGATGGAGTCCTGCGTATGTTAGCTTAGAACAGGCACCACTGAACACCGCCAAAGTGACCCAGCAGCAGTGCAGGGCTTCTCTGGCTGGTTCCTTCACAGCGCCTGACATTGATGAGCTCCCTCTGAACACCCCACCCTGAGGACGCAATATAGCAAATCTGGGTAGGGGTGGGGTTGAGAGGTTGAAATGAGCAGCGTGGAAACAGTAGGACAAGACTGTCGCAAAAGATGTGACAGCAAAAATAATCCACCTGTGGTCGTATCTTTTTTTTCTTTTCTTTCCATTTTCTGGGGGGTTTGCTTTTTTGTTCATGTTTTAAAATCAAACTTTAATATCCACGCGCGCGCGTGTGTGTATGTGTGTGTGTGTGTGTGTGTGTGTGTGTGTGTGTGTGTGTGTGTGTGGTGTGTGTGTGTGTGTGTGTGTGTGTGTGTGTGTGTGTGTGTGTGTGCGTGTGTGTATTCGTATTTATTTTGTGGAAAATGTAGATTCTAATGGGTTGAGAAAAAAGAT
>CM060329.1:39577357-39584857 GCA_030674155.1 Stramonita haemastoma | reverse complement strand
GTCAGCCATATCAGAAATCCAAAGAGGGTTGCTTTGTTTTCACATTGCTAGTGACCGTGAACTGTGGCCGAACTTACAGACTGATTACGTGCCAGACAATGAAAGGGCTCTAAGCTGTAAAACCAGTTACACTGGTTTGACAGAAATGGTTTAAGTACAATAATGTTGTTATTAATCTGCAAACAATGGTGCATGCTGTCAGGAGAGAAGCGTGGCCAATCTGCACACCAGCATGTACTGGGTTGGCTCCAGTGCAACAACTAAAGCACTGAGGCATGCACAGCATCAGGAATAATAAAGTTAACACAGGCTTTTTCTCTGTGCTCGCCTCACCATCACTGTGTATATCCTGGGTGGCTGTTGTCTTCTCTGCACTGAAGTCTGTACCTGTCATTTTAGCATTTTCAGTAGGCACAAACAGCTCTTTGTCACGACGATCATCAGCCCCTTCCACTCTCTGTTGATGTTTAGCTGCTCTCAGCTAGTCACGATGTTGATGGCTTGGTTTTTTTCTTTCAGAACTGAACCTGTGCGCTTAAGTTCAAAGGAAGACCTGTCATTTTTTTGTTGTGTTGGCATTGCTTAATCTGGGTTCAGTTTTTAAAAAAAGAAAAAAAGAAAAGCAGTCTGATCTTAATTACATGACATCTTCCGACTTAAGACAGTGTTGTCAGTCAGCAGGGCCATCATAATTGACTCCAAATTTTGCTGGAGGACCAGTAATTGGCATTTTAAGAGAAATAACGATAGTTTTTACAATAAAAAAAATAGTGTTCCTGCTTCGTCCCAAAGTGCGTGACTGTGTGAGAGAGGACAAAGAGAGACTAAAAGAAGAGAGAGAGAGAGAGAGAGAGAGAGAGAGGAGAGAGGAGAGAGAGAGAGAGAGAGAGAGAGAGAGAGAGAGAGAGAGAGAGAGAGAGAGAGAGAGAGAGAGAGAGAGAGAGAGAGAGAAGAACAAGAAGAAAAGAAAATAAGCATAAAAACAGAAAACAGTACAGAGGGAGAGGAAGAGGGGGAGAAAGAGAGAGGGGTAGAGAGAGAGAGAGACAGAGACAGAGACAGAGAGACAGACAGACAGAGAGAGCCTCTGCTGCAATATCTCACAACAGTTGCACTTTTCGTTCTCGTTTTTATTGTGACCTCTCTGCTGTACCTCATTTTGCTCACCCACCCACAGACGGTGTAATCATCTTTGAGCATCTTCAGCTGGTTTAGACATGTCACAGTTTCTCTCCCTACTGGTCATTTTGCAGCTGCCTTCAGACAGGTTACAATTTCTGTGCCTGATTATCTTAGCTGTCTCTCTTCACAGAAGTCACAACTTTTGGATTATTTTTACCCGTCTTTTCAAACAAGTGGTAATTTAGGTCCGTTCTTTTAAGGTCATTCTCAACAAATTACAGTTTCTGTCTCTGATTATTTTATAGCTTGCATCAAACAAGCCGCAGCTACTGTTCCTGATTACTTTCAGCTGTCTTTAAACTCGCAAGCTTTGGTGGGGTGTTTTTTTTACATAATCCACAGCCTCTGTGCATGTTTATTGTCAACTGTTTTTCTCACACAAGCTTTGTTGTCTGTGTCTGTTTATTTATTATTGTCTTATTTTTTACAAACACCGCGTAGTCAATGTCTGAGCATGATTAATTTCTATAGTTTTTACACCAAAACAGTTTTTGTCAATGATTCTTTCCAGCCTGTTCTTTTACACAAGACTCGTTTTCAAGCTCATCTTTCTCTTTCCTACAAGTCGGTTTCTGTCTCTATTTTCAGATTTTTATACCAGTGACCACCTTCTGCCCTGTTGATTTTACAGCTTCTTTCACGCAAGTCACCATTTCTGTCCCTGATATTTTCAGTGGTGTTTTTCACTCGAGTCAAAGTGTCTTCCCCTTATATATTGTACAGCTTCTTCACACAAATCACAGCGGTTGTCCTTCATATTTTCAGCTTTATTTTCACACAAATTACTGTTTCTTCCCTGACAGCTTTTGATGTCCTTTTCACACATCAGGTTTCTCTCCCAAATTTCAGATCTCTTTGTCACAAAAATCTCTATTTCTGGGCATGAGCATCTTCAGGTTCGCTACTCACACTAGTCTCTGTTTCTCTTCTGTCTGTGTTCTGGTCATCAGCCTTCATTTGCTCTTTCCTTTACCCGGCAATTGAGTTAAGAGGACACCTCTTGCCTTGTCCAGTCCCAGTTAAGGGGATTTGCTGTGTGTGTCCGGTTCAGTCTGAATTAAGGGGATATTTAACGTTCTGTCTGCTTCAGAGTAAGCAGACACACTGTATCTTGTCCGGTCGTCTGCCCTAATCTTATATTCTGTCAGTTTCCTGACTCTATTTTTGCTGATCAAGAAAAAGAGTGTGTGGTGTGTGTGTGTGTGTGTGTGTGTGTGTGTGTGTGTGTGTGTGTGTGTGTGTGTGTGTGTGTGTGTGTGTGTGTTTGTGTGTGCGTGTGTGTATGTGTGTGTGTGCGTGTGTGTGCGTGCGTGTGTGTATGTGTGTGTGTGTGTGCGTGTGTGTGCGTGTGTCAGAGCGTACATGTGTGCGTACTTTTGTGCGTACATGCGTGCGTGTGTGCGTGCATGAGTGCTCGTGTGTGTGTGACATACAGAGGTTTGAAGAAAACAGAAAACAAGAAGCTTGATTGAGCTGTCTTTGCGCGTGCCTGTGTGTATGAGATTCTACCGTTTGTCATTATTCTGCTTATTCGGGTGGGAGGTCCTCTTTTTTGTTGTTTTGGTGTTTCCTTTCTAAAGTACATGCTCAAAAGACTTCCGCTCACATTAAAGACAGCTGGCTGGCTGTGATTTCCTCATTGGGCCTAGATTTTACTGCACGTGATCAAAGACACTATTTTATGATATACATTTTAGCTTGTTTCTGTGAGAAAAAAACGTGTGGATATTGCCTAAAACAAAGAAAAGCATAACATCAGACGCAAAAAAAAACAGACAAAAGAATTAAGTTGGCTCATATTGTCTTTACGTGCTTGTACATGAATGAGACTCTATCCTTTTCTCGTTGCTATGTTAATTGTTTCTCCGGTTGTGGGTGTGCCTTTCTGAAATACATGCTTGACAAATTTCACTTCACATTTATATAGCTGTCCGCTCATGGTTTTTTTTTATCAGTCTTGGATCTTTGTGCACGTGATCAATGGTCCTCTTTCATTAAATACATTTCTAGGTCACAATCACAGCATTACCCCCCCCCCCCCCGCCCCGTTCCCCCACTCCCCTCCTGGTCAATAGAGAAGCTTACCACTACCTGGACAAAAATATAGGCTTTAAGTATCTAAGTCTTTGTAGTGAATGGGAACAGATGTAGATATTGGATAAAGCATTTACTGAAGACATTTTTCAAGCGACAAAGACTTTAAAGTCATATCTTAATGTAAACATGGGGCGCGGAAATATGGTTAACAAAAACTTGTTGCCATCGACAAAAGATTAAAAAATTAAAAGCTGCAACCAGAAGTATACACACACACGCACGCACGCACGCACGAATGCATTCGCAGTTGACACACACATACATATACACACGCGTATGCACGCACGTACACACGCACGGACACACAGAGAGACAGACAGATACTCACACTCACACAAACACACACACACACACACACACACACACACACACACACACACACACACACACACACACACACACACACACACACACACACGGGTTGGTTGCTCTTTTGTTTATGTTTGATTTTTTTTTTTTCTTCTTTTCTTGTGTTGTTGAGAGGGATAGCTTTTATTATTTTTTTTTAAAAATAATTATTTGTTGTTATTGTTGGTGGTGTTTCTTTTTTTTTTTGGGGGGGGGGGGAGGGGGGGGGGGAAGCTAATTACGACTTTTTTCTCAGGTGAAATTACCTCACATTTTTTCTTTGGAATTACTGTTTTTGTTAAGAATTGTTACAACTGCATTTTCCTTTTTGTTCATTGTAGTTTATTAGGTAAGTAATGTTAAGGTTTTTGTTATTATTTTTTTTTATCAATCCACGTGTAGGCCCTATTGATCCTCTGAAATTCCATCTTCCATACATTACCAACTACACCCTCTTCCCCTGACATTCACGCACCCTTCCCCCTCTGTCTTTCTTTGTCTTTATCTCTCTCTCCCACATTTCCGTCTAATATCACAATTTGTGAAAAGACGTTAAAAGAAATTGAACACACACACACACACACACACACACACACACACACACACACACACACACACACACACACACACACACACACACACACACACACGTTTATGTATACATGTCTAAAGCAGTTTTCTGTCCCTGGTATTTCTCAGCTGCTTTGTCACACACGTTAGTTCCTGTCTCTGATTATTTTCAGCTGTTTAATGCACGTGACACTCTTCTGCCGCTTATAACAGCAGGTGCAGTGTATCGTGTCCTGTCTTCTCTCCTAATCTTGTATTCTGCCAGTCCCCTGACAATCTTTCTTGCAGGTTAAGAATTTTTTTGTTGTGTGTGTGTGTGTCTCTCTCTCTCTCTCTCTCTCTCTCTCTCTCTCTCTCTCTCTCTCTCTCTCTCTCTCTCTCTCTCTCTGGCTATGTGTGTGTGCTCGCGTTTGTTTGTGCATGCGTGCGCGCGCGCGCGCGTGTGTGTGTGTTTGTGTGGGTGTGTGTTTGTGTGTGAGACACACAAATGCAGAAATATCAAAAGACAAAGAAAAAAAAACAGAAAATCAAACACAGAGGGGAAAAGCTTTTTCTTAAAAAGCATGCTCATGTTTTGCTTGCGCGTGCCTGAGTGTATGAGATTCTATCATTTTCTTGGCGTTCTGTTTATTGTTTGTTATTTATTTTTGGTTTTGCCTTTCCAGAGTGCATGCTCAACAGATTTCAGTTGATGTTGATGCTTGCTGGCAGTCAGTACCTGTTTCTTCATCAGGCTTGTATTTTGCCACTCAAGATCAACGGTTCTCTTTAATCCGGTTAATGGATGTCTATTTCAAAAGCATGGCACTATCCACGTGTTCCTGATGTGGATAGAAAACTAACCATTACTTGAATAAAAGTTTTGCGCTTGCGTATCTTGGCTTTTTTCTGAGGATGGGAAAAGATGTGTACACTGCCTAACACATTTACTTCAAAAACACAAACACGCACGCACACACGCACGTACACACGCACCTACACACACACAGACAAACAGACAGACACACAAACACACACAAACACACTCACACAGTGATAGAGTGAAAGTGAGAGAGAGAGAGAGTGCGTGAGATAGAGAGAGAGACAGAGAGAGACAGAGAGAAACATAGATTAAAAAAGAGAAATACACAGACAGTGAAAGAGACAGAGAAACAGTGTCTCCTGAACTTTCATAATCTTCTTTTTCTTCTTGTTTTTGTTTTGATCGGAACACCTGCACCTTTCCTCATTTTGCATACCCAACCACAGACAATGTGAACGATTTTAGTATTCTCAGGTAGTCTGTGATGTACCTGTCAGTATTTCTCTTTCTTACCTTTTACCACCGTCCTTCACACAAGCCACAGTTTTTGTTCCTGATTATTTTCAGCTTTCTTTTTTTGCACACGTTACAGTGTCTGTCCCTCATTTTTGTTTCAGCTTTTATATAAATATAAATATATATATATATATATACATATATATGTGTGTGTGTGTGTTTGTGTGTGTGTGTGTTTTGTGTGTGTTTGTGTTTGTTTGTGTGTGTGTATGCGTGTGTATGTATGCGTGTGTGTGTGTGTGTGTGTGTGGTGTATGTATGCGTGTATGTGTGCGTGTGTGCGTGTGTGTATGTCAGTTTCTTCCTCTGCTATTTTCCACCTGTATTGTCACACTAGTAACAGTGACTGCTTTCTTTAAACAATTCAATTTATTACCTGATCCCGTCAGCTTTTTCAGACAAGTCAGTATTTCTGTTCCCATTTTCAGCTCTTTTCCACACAAAACTCGATTGCATCAGTCCATTCCACACAAAACTCGATTCCACACAAAAACTCGATTGCTTTGGTCCATGAGTATTAAGATTCGCTCCTGACACTAGTCTCTGTTTCCCTTCTATCTGTGTCCTGGTCATCAGCCTTCATTTGCTCTTTCCTTTACCCGGCAATCGAGTTAAGAGGACACCTCTTGCCTTGTCCAGTCCGGGTTAAGGGGATTTGCTGTGTGTGTCCGGTTCAGTCTGAATTAAGGGGATATTTAACGTTCTGTCTGGTTCAGAGTAGGCAGACACACTGTATCTTGTCCGGTCGTCTGCCCTGATCTTACATTCTGCTAGTTACCGGACTCCGTGTCTTGCTTGTTAGGAACGTGTGTGTGTGCGCGCACTCAAGCACACAAATTAATGTGCATGCATGTGTTTGCATGTGCATACGCATGCGTAAACACATACATACACACATACACACAAACGCGCGCACGCAAGCACGCACGCACGCGCATACACGCACACACACACACACACACACACACACACACACACACACACACACACACACACACACACACACACACACTCAGAGAAATAAGAGATTTCATTATTTTAGTATGTTTTTTCGTTCTTTTCCAAAAGTAGGTTACACAGTTTAAAAAAACAGCAATAGTATTTTTTTAATTAACAGGCAATATGTTAGGCTACATGCCCTTACACCTAAACACGTCACTTTGGACAAGAATGTAGTCCAGTCAGTGTTGCTATGATGATGATGATGATGATGATGATGATGATGATGATGATGATGATGATGATGATGATGATGATGATGATGATGATGATGATGATGATGATGATGATGAAATCATCAATGATAATCATCATCATGATAATAATATTATTTTTGGCGAACAAAATATTCAAAACTATATAAAGATCTGTTAAGTTTACAAGTTTACCCTACCCTATAATCATATCAGTGTCAACGAAAAAAAAAACCCATATTGATATCATTCTCTGACACACTACCTCTGGGCACTGCTCCTTAATCAATAATTAACTGCACATAAGGAATCACTGTAAGTGTAAGGCACACCAGGAGAAACGCCTCAGAGTTGCTGTATGAGAAGGAAGACTATATATGAAGAGCACTGCAGAAGTGATTACATGAGAAACCCTGTTTCCACTCAGGCAACCCAAATCCTCTCTGGCCCTTTGTCCACAAAAGCCCTGGGGATGCCGGCTTTTCTCTGTCCCTATCGTCATTAATGTACACTGGGGAGACGGATGGAGAGACGGAGCCGACGGAGAGGGGGGGGGGGAGAGAGGTGGGGAGAGAGAAAGGGAGAGAGAAGGAGAGAGGGGGAGATGAGGAGAGAGAGGGGGAGATGAGGAGAGAGAGGGGGGGGAGAGAGAGGGAGAGAGAGAGAGAAGGGGAGAGAGAGAGAAGAAGGGGAGAAGGACAGACAGACAGACAGACAGACAGACACAGACAGACAGACAGAGAGTGAGAGGGGAAAAAGAGAGGGGGGGGAAATAGAAAGGTAAGTCGGGCA
>CM060329.1:39559857-39569857 GCA_030674155.1 Stramonita haemastoma | reverse complement strand
GAACTAAGGTGTTTTCTAATAAATTGACAGTCAGACGATGACCAGCGCTCTGATAATGTTTCTCCTTTTAAGCAGTGTGTGGGCTAATATATGACATACAACGGAGTTTTTTTCCCGTTCATCAGCTATAGTTCCGAGGTTCACTATAGTGATATTTCTCGTATGCGACTGTTTACTCACCATAAAGGTAGCCACATTTCGACTTCGGGGATAAACTCATTTAAAAACTCGATATTTGGTATGATATCGTCTGATTCTTTTCTAGTGGATCATACTACGAAATTCCTTCTGTAATGGGTACAGATATGTTCACTTTTCTGTATTTAGTGGTATATTTTTTCAAATTCTTCGAAGCAGATCTAGACACACTTACTGCGTATTTCAAAAGTAGATACTCTAAACTTTTCAGTCATAGGAAATGTATTAGCTGTTGTTCATTTTGTGTAAGTATGTCGAATTTTTAAAATCTGGGGCAATGTCGCTCATCGCTGTGGATTAAACACAAAGGCCGAATTCTACCGGGACTCCAGAGAGAATTTTAGTGCTTTGTCCACCCTGAAGTAAGAGATTTTCCATGCCTTGTTAAAGTGTGAACTAAGAAGACGTTCAATAGTCTGTCTGTGCTGAAACTAAGTGGTTTTCTATTCTCTATCTTTTCCATCTCAGTCTGTCTACGCCTGTTCCTTGATAATGCCACTCTTTGCTGGGTCAGGTGAATAGGTAGTGGTGGTGGTGGTGGTGGTGGTGGTGGTGGTGGTGGTGGTGGTGGTGGTGGTGGTGGTGGTAGGGGTGTGTGTGTGTGTGTGTGTGTGTGTGTGTGTGTGTGTGTGTGTGTGTGTGTGTGTGTGTGTGTGTGTGTGTGTGTGTGTGTGTGTGTTTTCAAATAATGTAACGTCTTTTCACAAGTTTTGTTATTAGAGGAATGTGTGTGTGCGTGCGTGCGTGTGTGCGTGCGTGCGTGCGTGTATGTGTGTATGTGTGTGTTCATGTGTGTGTATGTATGTATACAAGTTTAACCACTTGCCTCAAGAAGGCAAATTTGGATAAAAACAAAAAAAAAGTATATAATTTCAGTAGTCCAATTATATTTCTGTAAAATTTCAAGTTTACATTATATCTTAATGTAAGATTTAACATGCTGTCTGGCGATCTTAGCTATAGTGATCCATAAATACCATCTAGAAGCGTTGTCATCATTTTGCTGGCAGTTTGGAACATACATTCCACGGGAAACCACACGGGTCAACTAGCAAAGCATCATCGCCTTGGACAGATCAGAAAACGTTGATAAAAGTTCTATGGTCGAAGCAGCAAGGGTGGTAAACTTCTTGTGGTGACTGCTGACTGACAAAACTCGGACAATAAGTCAGCCCTACAGTATAGCAGACTGTGTAGTTGGCAGGAGAGAACAAAATCTCGTGGAAGGAAAGGGGAGTGACTCTGTCGTTCTGAGGGTAAATTACTGGGCTAAAAACAGACTAGTCTGGTGTCCAGATTCCCTTAAGGGGAATGGTGAAAAGGGGATGGTGGTGGTGGTGGTGTGGGTGGTGGTAGTGGCACGAGAAAAAGTAGAAAAATGGTCTGGATTCTTGGTCTTTGAAAGTGCACGAGCACTGTATTCTGATGTATTTTTAGTTTGGTCTTTGACGTTTGATTAATCCAGAATCTGTGAAACAAAAAATATTTATATCAATCTATGTTTCAAACTGAAATTCTTATCACAACATATATTATCTTTTTACTATCATAAGGAATAAACATTCAGTTTTATACGGTTTTACATCAAATGATATAGCATAAAGTAGATCATTTTAAGCCTTTTTATGATGATGCAATCCTACAGGGTTTAAAGTGATATTGCAATTCAGCCCAAGGTCATCCAATCTTATACCTCCTCACACTTTCTCCACTTCCTTTCCATAATCCTTCCCTGCTGCAAAGCATAGCAAGAGTTAAAGAAACCTATGGAAATTCGCAGATACAGACAAAACCTAGTTACTTAAGTAAGAACTGAACCCAGATCTCAGTATGTAGACCTCAAACCAGATGAACACAGACATATAAGTGCCAATTTCCTATAGTCAGCAATCTTCTCATTGCACGGTCTGGATTGTATCCCCCTCTACATGCAATGCAGGCAATATGCGGAGTGTAGGCCCAGAGGCAGGTCTGTATTTCAGGCTTACTTGCATATGCACATGCATCTCTGACAGAGCCAGACAAAAGATGGCAGCACAAAAAGAAAGGACAATGCAAGCCAGCCATATAAGGCCGGGAACACACAGAGATACTAACATACGGAAAGACAGGCAAGAAGATGGACAGTATACGAGCTATGGAGATGAGAGAGAGGAGAGAAGTGAAGAGGATGCAGTAAGGATTTGTGTACAACCGGCTTCGGGATATCATACCAAAGTTATCTGTTTGCTGTAAAGAAAACGAAATCTCAGAACTGGTTTAATGTACGATGGGTTTAGGGAACAAGATATACACAGTAGTCTCAGTACAGAAGAAGCATACATACACTGTCTTACACATCGACAAAAACACATTCGTTGTGCGTAGCAGGAAAATCAGAATAAAACTTCCAACCCTTAAATGTTCAAAAACCAACATTCTACTTGATTTTTTTACCTGTAGCTGGCATCACACCATCATAAAAATCATAAAAGATACAATTTTTTTTAACCATATCGTTAAAATTTCATTTTATGTGTAATGTCAAACATTAAGGTGACTATAACAAGAATTAAAGTTGCCTTTCACGTTCCCATTCAAGGTATGTATTCCAAAGTTTATCACTTTAGGTTGCTGCAGTATTTTAACCCATATCAAGCTTTTTTCTTTTTTTTTTAAAACCTCTTGCATTTAAGGAACGATACTCCAAGCAATCCAATAAGAATGAAAATTGAAATCAAGTTGCACTGATTCGCAAAACTTAAATTCATGTATTGGATATTCTGTTTCTTTTTCAAGCTATGAACTCCTTGTGGTTACATCACAAAAACCAGAAACAGGTGTGAATACTTTACATTTGAAAGTATGAACTAAAGAGAAACTCACTCCATGACATGATTTCCTTTAAATCAAACCCACACCCAACTTCTACTGAATGTCACAAACAAGCACAAGATGCTTGAAAAGACAGCGGATGGCACATAAAAGTAAACCTGTTACGGTTGTTACACGCAAGGCAAAAGTTGCACAGTAAAGATAACAGTGGATATTAACACTCAATGACATCACCCAAGGCATTCCCTAGTCGGCGACCATTAATAACCAACAGTTCATAAAAAACAGCATTGCAAAAGACATCAACAGAAATATATCCTAACTTATCGTTTGAGGAAGGAGGATTCTATGAAAAGTACTGGAGAAGTGGTTATACGGAAAGCCCTGTTTCCACAGAGGCAACCCAAATCTTCTCTCACTTTCTACAGTCGACAAAGGCTTGAGGGCAGTGACTTTTCAATATCCTAGTCGCCACTACTGCACTAAGGGAAAACGTGAAGACGAAAAAATAGGGTCTGAGACAAATAGAATGCTGAGAGAGAGAGAGAGAGAGAGAGAGAGAGAGAGAGAGAGAGAGAGAGAGAGAGAGAGAGAGAGAGAGAGAGAGAGAGGAGAGAGAGAGAGAGAGAGAGAGAGAACACACACACACCCATGCGTTATAGAGAGACAGCGACAGACAGACAGGCATACAGGCAAACAAACAGACAGACAGATAGATCTACTTTACGTCACGCTCTGATATCTAGAATATAGAAAGGAGTAATACCTGTGTATTGTGATCAAGAAGACTGCCATTAACAAAACACTTACACGAATCATTAATTCAGAAGCACTCTATCGAAGCAGCAACTGCAGGAATACTGCTGCTGCTGCCGATAGACTTTAGAACAAGAAAAGAATTCCTCAGTTTACAATGGCCACAGTCCTTAAAATGGACATGAAAGAATATGAACCATTCCCATTCTGCAAAGTTTTTTGTTGTACAAGTCTTGAGAATGGTGACAACTTGATTTATCACGAGCACTTTTCTTTAAGGACAGGAGCGTGTCTGCCTTTTGGCTTTGTTGTCTCTGCTGTGTTGTGCTGTTGCAATACGGAGAGAGAGGGGGGGAGGAGGAGAGGAGGGAGAGAGAGAGAGAGAGAGAGAGAGAGAGAGGAGAGAGAGAGAGAGAGAGAGAGAGAGAGAGAAAAGAGAGAGAGAGGAGAGAGAGAGAGAGAGAGAGAGAGAGGAGGAGAGGGAGGGAGAGAGGGACAGACAGACAGACAGACAGACAGACAGACAGAGCATTGACCCTGCAGAATTACTTATGGTGGGCAGATACAACATTGGGAACACCAACAACATTACCATCACTACAGAAGAATTGAACAACTTGTAACACTTCAACATTAAATAAAGGGTAACTGTTCTTGCCTTTCTGGCTTTATCAATTTTCGGACTGGGTGTGTCCTCAGTAGTGATCTTTCAACATCGATAATTGCAATTAGTATTAGGAATAGGTGTGTCTTCACCACTGACCGTCTGAAATAAAATCATAAACACGAATGTGCAGGCTCTAAAAACATTCTCACGAAGATAAGATTTAATGCATTGTCAGTAACCATAAACCATTCTCTTATTTTTGCCGGTTTCTGTTATGTTGTAACCTTTTAGGAAAAATTAATACTTTTTAATGATAAACTATCTACCTTTTCTATTATTTCTTTTTTTAGAAAGGGGGTCCTAGTTTATTCTGTTTGTTATTCATCATACTGTTGATTATCTGGGCCATTGTGACCCATGTTGATAAGTGCTATCTGTACTTAAATCTTTTTCACGAACGCTCACCATCCATGAAAGCATCAGGAGTTGCTTGCTAGTCATCTTTCTGACAAACGTGTAGACGTTCTTTACTGAAAAAAAAAACATTGTTAATGGTAACTTTGTCGCAGAAACAGTAAATAAATTTCAGACAAGAAGTCAACCATGCTATCAACAGGAAAGTCTGAGAACAGGCAGGGGAGAAAAACGTCGGGGAGCGAAGCGGGGGAGGGGGGGGACTGACTTGGTCTAGACCACTGGCCTAAATACAGACAGACAGACTGAAATGCAAATGTATAGAGGGGAAAGGTTAGAGAAAATGTGGCAGGAGAAAAGATAGAATAACGGATATGAGCTCATGGGTCTTTTCGTGTGCGGAAACTTCTGAGTGTGGTACCGTTTTGTTTGTTCTTTGCCTCTGGTTAGACTCAATCTTTGGAGAGAAAAAAGTCTGTACGCATGGGTGTGTTTTTCTTCTATGGTTGCAATGCTTATGTAACCATCACTGTTCAATCAAAAATAACTGCATCATCTTATCCAGCGATTCAAATAAAACGAATTAACATTTTTACAACAGTGCACAACTGTGCAGGATAAATGCCAAAACTGAGAAGGCTGAGATTTTTTCCCCCGTTTCTCAGCTACAGCTCCAAAGTTCACCAATGGTACTATTTTGCGTATGCGACCGTTTTCACCCGCCATTAAGGTAGCCGCATTTCAAATTTGGGGATAGAAGGCTGAGATGACTTCCTGCTCCATCCCACTCCCCCCCCCCCCCCCCCCCCCCCCCCCCCCCCCCCCCCCCCTCAGATTAAACACTTGCATTGCTCCACAGCTGGAGAAGAGCAAGAGTTAGTTAATTTGGTAAATCACCTTGATGAAGCCCCGTCGGTATATGGCACACATATCAGAACAAAGAAAACCCAGCTGTTGACAAATAGTACCAATGGCATCAGCAAAAACATAATTATAGACGGCAAGAAAATTGAGACTCTCCACAGCTTTAACTATCTCGTAGCTATAGTATCAGATGAAGGGTCAAAACCTGAAATCCTCTCCAGGATAGCCCAGACCACAGCTGTAATGACCAAACTGAAAGTCCTCTGGAACGACAAGAACACTGCCATCAGCTTCAAGATCAGAATGATGCATTCCCTGGTCATGTCTATATTTTTGTACGCCTGTGAAACGTGGACCATAACAGCAGACATTGAGAGAAGGATATAGGCAATGGAGATGAGATGCTTTCGTAAGCTCCTTGGTATCTCATACAGAGATCATATGACTAGATCGTTTTAATGAGGAAGTGAAAACCAGACTTAAAAACGTCATCGGACCATATGAAGAGTTCCTGACCAGTGAAAAAACGCAAACTGAGGTGGTAGGGGCACGTCACACAAACATCTGGAATAGCCAAGACTGTCTTACAGGGAACAGTAAGGGAAGGGAGACGAAGAGGCAGACAGAAAACAAACGATGGAACGGCAAAATCAGAGAGTGGGCTGGCCTCGGGTGGAACGATTTGCTACGGAAAGCAGAGGACCGAGGGAAGTGGAGGAAGCTGGTTGCAAAACCTTCAGTGGTGCCCCCACGGTCTACAAAACTATGGCATATATGTGAAGGTATGAAGGTGAAAGAATGGCTCCATAATCATTCTCACTGCCAAGCTTAACAACAGCAAAACAAACCTCATGAAATTCCACTCTCACGGAACAGAGCCAATCATTAAAGCCACCATTCAGCCCAGACTCCGAGACAGTGGAGCTCAGACCCGATGAGCACCGACATGCTGGTGTTGAGATCCCACAGTCAATAATCTCCTCATTTCACAGTCTGGATCCTATCCCCCTGTACATGTCCCGCTGAAAGATTGGTGCAGCATGCACTCTTACGCGAGTCTATGCATAGGGTTTGTCTGTCTGTGCACGTGCACCCGTGACATGGGGAAAAGGAAGAGCGGCAGAAAAATAAAAAAGAGAGAACAGAATGAACGAGCCTAAGCAAATGAAAAATGAGACAGACATGGAGACTTAGACGTGAACAGACAGACAAGACCAGAGGTGCATAGACTTGCAGAGATAAAAAAGGAAAGAAGAGAAAAGAAAAGGCGGAAGAAAATCAATCAATCTTGACGCTTACATCGACCATGGATGTCATGTCCGAGTGTGTTCTCTTTGAATATGTCAAAGAGAGAACTCTGGAACTGATTTAATGTATATTGAATGTATGCCATATTACACCCTTGGGGGGGTGTAGGGAGGAAACAAACACAGAATGGCCTCTTGAGAGGAAGAGAACGGGTGATCAAGAGAGTGAGAGACTGGAGACAGAGACAAAGAAAAATCATGTCTGCATAGAAGACCACTGGATTTAAATTAATAACACTTCTAACCTTCTATTATCAAAGCCTGGCAATTCATTTGGTGTTTTGGCATGTAACAGATATCACATCGTTATAAAACTTTCGGGCATTGAAACATGTTAGTTTTATCTGACAATTAATGATGATGATACCTTATTTTTTCACTCTTCGGCTACAGCTCCTAGATTTGCCAATGGTAAGACTTTTGAGTATGCGACCGTTTATTGCCCACTATCAAGGTACCTGCATTCCGACTTCGGGGATGATTTCTAAACACATCAGTGTGTATGGGGCTTTTTTATATAGATGTTTGTCACCCATTCTTACGGGCACAAATGGCCTACTTTTCGAAAGGCAGAACAGGTTTTTAACTCGTGCAACAACATACATGCACGCGTTCACACACGGGGCCTGGCTTTATAGCCTCGTCCGAAAGATATTCGGGGGAGAAGTAGTCAGTATTACGGTTAACTCAAAGAGGGCGAACAAAGCGTTAAGTGTTAAAGAATACGTAGATATCATTTTCTCCTGAAACGGAATTAAGGAATGATTGAAAAACTGTTTTAATCGAAACATGTTTAACTAACAAACTCACCACACACACACACACACACACACACACCACACACACACACACCCACCACACACACACACACACACACACACACACACACACACACACACACCCCACCACACACACACACGCATACACACACTACACACACACACATTTCTCCTGTTTGTCTTCACCTTTCCACAGTCCCTGATTCCACCAAACCACACACGATACAATGCCAGTCTCCCTAATCATTTTCAGATTGCTCATCACTCCAGTCCCAGAAACCTATCCTACCTTTGTCCAAGTCACTGGCATTATTTGCTCTTCCTTTTTCTTCCTGCAACCAAATATAGAGGGTACCATTTGCACTCTTCAGTTCAGAACAAGGGACTTGCTGTTCATGTCCTGTTCATGTGTGAATTAAGAGAAATTTATGTGTTTTGTCTACGATAAAGTACAGAGACAAAATGTGCTATTTCTGTTTCTTTTTTGTTCCCTGACATACAAATCTGATGGATTAAGAATGTATGTCTGTATGGGGGAGTGGGGGGTGGAGAGGGAGTTGTTTGGGTTTTTTTGTGGGGTGTTGTCGTTGTTGTTATTGTTATTGTTGTTGCTGTTCTCTCTGCCATATGCACACACACGTATACAAATGCTCGTACTAGGATGCACACATGCACACACATATACGCATTTCTACTTCAGGGATGGTGTCTAAACATAACACCTGTGTGCATGCCTTTTTATTAAAGCTCGTCATTTGTACCTACTGGCTCGAAATGGCCTACTCTTCCTAAAAGCGGAACGGGTTTTTAACGTGTGTGCAAGGTATTCTGCGTGCGACCGCACACTAAGCCTCGGTTTCTAAACTCATCGAAGTACTGAAACATTCAGTCTGATTTTCTCGTCAAATGGGAAGAACGGGCAAAGCCGGGAATCGAACCAAGAACATCATGGTTTATTGTTACGCAGGTGAACGTCTTAACCACCCTATCACCTTCCTTCTTAAAACAGACGCTTATTCTATCAGGCTTTGAGTGAAAGAACATCTCTAGAAGTAAAGACATACTTTCTTTTTACGAGAATGCGCAATGCTTTTATGATAATAGCCAAACATTCGATAAAACTGATACTTTCTCAAACTTTTGATTACATTGTCTTGATCCTTCCCACTACCGAAAAAAAAGCTCTAGTTTAATGTTTTAAGAAACAAACCTCTTACTGGGGGATCAAAACCTATCTTCAGACGATAAACCTCAGACCAGCTGAGCACAGTCCGGCAGGTGTCAAGATCTGATAGTCGATAATCTCTGTATTTCACAGTCTGGACCCCACCCCCTCTTTCCCTCCCTGTACATGTGGCGCTGAAAGACTAGTGTAGTGTAACGCCTTGTAGCGCGGGTCTATGGTGTTGTTGTGTGTGTGTGTGTGTGTGTTGTGTGTGTGTGTGTGTGTGTGTGCGTGTGTGTGTGTGTGTGTGTGTTGTGGGTGTGTGTGTGTGTGTTGTGGTGTGTGTTGTTGTGTGTGTGTGTGTGTGTGTGTGTGTGTGACATGGGAAATAAGGAAGGTCGCACCATAAAAAGAAGGGATAGAATGACTAAGCCAATCAAAAAAGAGAGATACATACAGACAAACTGACAGAGAGAGAGAGGGGGGAGGAGAGAGAGAGAGAGAGAGAGAGAGAGAGAGGAGAGAGAGAGAGAAGAGAGAGAGAGAGAGGAGAGGGGAGAGGAGAAATGGATGAGGGGAAAAGGAATGAGAGAGAGAGAGTGACGAGGGAGAGAGACAGAAAAAAAAGAAAGCAGACAGACATAGGCAGACAGACAGGCAGACAGACAAAGACATGCAAATAGAGATAAAGACATAGACAAGGAAAGACAAGAGACGGACAGAAAGACAGAGTACAAAAATGACAGAAAGGAAAGAGCAGAAAAGAACAGAAAAAGAAAATCAATTAACCAATCTTGAGACATGACTTCCCACCGACCAGGGATCAATCCTATATCAACTCTGTCACCTCATGAGTGCAAAACAAACCCCACAAAACTCAGACTTTGTCACCTCATGAGTGTGAAAATACCCAGAAAACCAAGATTTTGTCACATCACTGAGTGCAAATAACAGAAAACTAAGACTTGGTCACCTCAATTGGCGTGAAGAAACAGAAAGCTCAGACCTTGTCACATCACTAAGTGCAAAAAAGACCAGAAAATCATAATTTGAACTTCACTGAGTGTAAAGAAACAGAAAACCAAGAACTGGCTTA
>CM060329.1:39553110-39559757 GCA_030674155.1 Stramonita haemastoma | reverse complement strand
ACCGTGTTGGCGTCGTTGCCTCAGGAGTTCTGGATTTGTCAGCTGTCCCGACGAGAGCTACTTCCAATTCCAGACAAAGTAGACTGTCGTCCCTCAGTTTTACGGATAGGTCCTGGGTTGAGTTCCACATCTCCACATTGATATAATAAATCTCCGTAGAAAAGTAGAACGAGGAGCAATCCTAGCATTGCACCGTGTACTCTGTTTCTCAACCTCAACACGACGATTCTCATGGCTGCTTTTAATTTTGCTCGTTTTGTCATGAAGGAAATAAATACCGACAGAAACCTGCCACAAACTGACCGGAATGCCAGAGCAGAGCAAGGCATAGTCCTTCACACAGTCACTGACCAACTTTGGAGTCAGTACTTTCAGTATAGCCAGAGAAACCAGCATTAAACGGGAGAGCACGAAAATCGTGTCTGTTCAGCGCTACTCACAGCTCGGCCTCAGGAGAGAGAGAGAGAGAGAGAGAGAGAGAGAGACAGAGACAGAGACAGAGACAGAGAGAGACAGAGAGAGACAGACAGAGACAGACAGAGACAGAGACAGAGACAGACAGACAGACAGACAGAGAGTGTATGTTTGTTTATCAGCGAGAGTGCGCACATGCACACTGCCATGTGAGCATGCATGTACACAGTTCCAGTTTTCCCCAGGCGGTGTCAAAACGTGCGGAATGCTCCGTTTACAAGACATCACACCAGTCCGACAGCAGCTGTTTCGTCACCTGCTTTAGACAGACCCATGTGCTGCTGATTAAGTCCTGTTTAAGCGTCAATGTACATAGTTTGCACATATGTGTGTGTGTGTGTGTGTGTGTGTGTGTGTGTGTGTGTGTGTGTGTGTGTGTGTGTGTGTGCGTGCGTGGCGTGCGCGCGCGCGCGCGTGGGCGTGTGTGTATTTCTTTTTTAAAAATTATTTTATTTCGAGAATAATGGAGTAAGTACTCGTGTGCTTTTTTATTTAATTTGTTTTTACATCCAGTCCCCATGTGTATGCAGCTTTGTCAATTTTGTAAACCGTTCCCACTGGCACACAATGACCTACTCTTCCGAAAAGCGGACCAGGTTTTAAAGTGTACGTAAGACACTCCGCGTGCGGTCGCACATGGTACCTCAGTTTATGGTATCATTTAAAGGACTGTGTGTGTGTGTGTGTGTGTGTGTGTGTGTGTGTGTGTGTGTGTGTGTGTGTACGTGCATGCGCGCGCGCGTGTACGTATGTATATATGTGTAGGTATGTGTGTGTGCGTGCGCGCGAGCACGGGAGTATATCTGCATGCGTGTGTGTCTGTTGGTCTGTCTGTGTGTCAATATCTGTGTGTGTGTATGTAAACCTGCTAGCGTTTCAATTCCCCTGATATTGGTCTTCTTCCAGACTGACTGAGCTTAATAACCACCACTTGAGGCACCACTGTAACGGGGCCTCTCTGTAGGTAGGTACCCCTCCCTGAGGTCTGATGTATCATTATTGCCCCAGCTTCTGACCAGACGTAAACAACTTGAATTGTCTATTCAGAGCCACAACCACGCATCTCCAAAACAGTCATTTTGGGAAATCGTCTGTTAAAACTTTCAAAAGCCATTGCAAAATTAAAGTTTTGATCAGATGCTCTCAGCTTTGAAAGAAAACAGATGCCATTTATGAGTTAAAATAGTAATAAAAGGGATAAAGTAGGCTACCTCCCTCCCCTACCCCCCCCCCCCCCCCCTTGGAAACTTTGGAGATATTTGACTATGGCTCTCAATGTTATTCACAGTCCAAAACCAAGGACCGTATCTGTCACCAGTAGTACTGTTCTCTCCTTTCTAAGAGGGTTCCATAGAATCGGAGCTGTTGTCTTTTTTGAAGTGTTTGACATGCTTTTTTTGGTGGTGGTAGTGTGGTAGTGGTGTAGTGGTGGTGCATGTATGTATGTATGTATGTATGTATGTATGTATGTATGTATATGTATGTATGTATGTATGTATGTATGTATGTATGTAATGTATGTATGTATGTATGTATGTATGTATGTATGTATGTGTGTGTTGTTGTTGTGTTGTATGTATGTATGTATGTATGTATGTATGTATGTATGTATGATGTATGTATGTATGTATGTATGTATGTATGTATGTATGTATGTATGTATGTATGTATGTATGTATGTATGTATGTATGTATGTATGTATGTATGTATGTATGTATGTATGTATGTATGTGATGGTGTGATGTGATGATGTTGTGTGTTGTATGTGTGTTGTGTGTGTGTGATGTGATCTGATGAGTGGTGTGTTGTTGTGTGTGTGTGTGTGTGTTGATGCTTGAGTGAGTGTTGTTGTCTGAGTACGAGTGTATGTCGTGTCAGTCTTAATGATATTAGACGAAGGATAAGAGAGGAGGAGAGAGAAGAGAGAGAGAGAGAGAGAGAGAGAGAGAGAGAGAGAGAGAGATGGAAGATGAAGAGAGATTCTTTCTAATCCTCATTTTTTTTTCCAACTGTCCCCTTTTCACCCACCCTCTGTCTCCGTCTCTCTATCTCTTTCTCTCTCTCTCTGTCTCTGTCTGTCTGTCTGTCTGTCTCTGTCTCTCTCTGTGTCTCTCCTTCTCTCTCTTTCTCTCCCTCCCTCTCTCTCTTCCCCTACACTCTGTCTTCATTCATCTTTGTCCTTACTTCCCCTCTTTACCCCCCCTCCCACCTCCCACACCCTGCTTCTTTCTTGTTTTTTTCTCTCTCTCACAGACAGAATTGAAAAAAAAGACCCCACAAAACTTGTATCGGTCAGGCCACCATAAAATGATAAATGGAGGTTGTGTAAGAACGAGACGGTAAAAAACAAACAACCGAATTGTTCTGTGTCTGTTTTTTAAGGTTGATCATAGGTCATGAAATTAGGAGATGTCTAAACAAGATTTGTTGGCGTTGCACGTGAAACTCTGGACAGTCTCACTTCTGGGGGAAATGATGGCCACAGGGATAGAAGTGATCGAAGCACGAGTGTTGTGACAGATATTTATGGTATGGCAGGCAACCGGTGAATGGGGGGTGGGGGTGGGGGTCTGTTTTCTGGAAGTTGAATAAAAGACGTGTAGCCTAGAAGCGTAACGCAAGGGTGGTCATAGGTATTTGGGAACTGAATTGCACACACGTACAGACACAAACAGAGAGACAGACACACACACGGTTCGTACACACGTATACATACACAATCACATACACACACACATAAACACACCACACACACACACACACACACACACACACACACACACACACACACACACACACACACACACAGACTCGCACCTTCCTTCTTCATTTTCCTCTTTAAACTGGTCTAACATCACTTTAAGTGAAAAGACGTGAACATGAAGAACAAAGGAACGAACTAACAAGGAGACATGTCGTTAGGTTTCCGTGGTTCTTAAGATCAAACCTCCACGCTTGCCTCTCTGAGTTTGTTAATTAATTGTATCGTCCTTCTTGCGGATTCTAAACATCTGATTAGCATGTTCTTTTTGTTGTTGTTCCTGAGTCTTGAGGCATCAAACCAAAGCACTGCGGTCAGCAAAGATTCAGAGGTTATGCCACATAATTGAGAAATTGGAGTGAAATGTACCAACTGTTCTTGCAGTTATGGTTGACAAAAAGCTCTCATTCAATCATAGAGAAACGAGACAAATATCAACATGAGTCTGTATAGTTTGCAAGATTATTTACAGACAGGAAGAATTTACGAGACATTTTTTTTTTCATCTGGGAAAACCATTTTGTGGATTTTTTTTCATTTCTTTCAACTGAAAAATTAGAACCTAGACCACAATTCAAGTTGTAATGAGTGGGGAGGAGGGGGGGGGAAGGGGGGGAAGGGGGGGGGGGGGGTTGAGGGGGGGCAGAAGAGGGGGAATCCGACTTTTGACAAGGTTCAAACCATGAACAACAGGGTTTATAGGCAGATCGGTCACCTTCAAGGCTACCAAACCAGTTATGATTTGATCTGTAGTATTAACCAGATTACACTGCTTAGATATGCTCAAGATGATAGTTTCCAACAATTACAAAACCTTCTTTAACAGACTGTACGCGTCAGTTCTAACATTAAATCTGGAAAGGGAATTAGTATTCAGATGGCGGTAGTCGAAGTCGGGTATGCTGGGCCTGACTTGTCAGGCGCTTAACGGCAGTGCATCGCATTTTTAGCTCATTTGACAGACAATAGATGCTGTCTGGGTGTTCGATGAAGGAGAAGAGAAGTGTACAGATGACACGATTCCTGCTGTTGTGAGACGGGTAATTGACGAGATGGAAAGACGAACAAATGTTATTCTTTGGAAACCGTACAGTCATTATTGTGTGAGAGTGTGTGTTGCGTGTGTGTGTGTGTGTGTGTGTGTGTGTGTGTGTGTGTGTGTGTGTGTGTGTGTGTGTGTGTGTGTGTGTGTGTGTGTGTGTGTGTGTGTGTGTGTTGTGCGCGTGCGTGTACATTCGAATTTGCTAAAATTATATATTGTTATTGATTGCTTGTGTGTTGTATAGGTCGAATGCAAGCGCTTTGATTTGTTTTTACGATATAGCACTATATAAATTCCATTTATTATTATTATTATTATTATTATTATTATTATTATTATTATTATTATTATTATTATTATTATTATTATTATTGACTGTATTTCCACCACTCTTGATCTAGGCATTATTGACATTAAATGTGGCAGTGTGATTTTCGTGATCGTTGGCTGATATGTATCAGAAAATCAACAGGGAAGCATGGTCATGTATCTTAATCATCGTGCGAGAAGGAATAAAATTCATTCATTCATTCATTCATTCATTCATTCATTCATTCATTCATTCATTCATTCTGTCTCCCTGTCTGTCCGTCCGTCTGTCTGTCTGTCTGTCTGTCTGTCTGTCTGTCTGTCTGTCTGTCTGTCTCTCTCTCTCTCTCTCTCTCTCTCTCTCATTGGTCTTTTTCATCCATAAGTCTTTTCTCCCCTTTCCCTTTTTCTTTTGTCTGTTTTGTTCTTGTCTGTCTTTCATCTTTCCATTCTGTTTTCTTCCTTTAATCCCTTCTTACATTAAATCAGGTTTTTTAATTCGTTCTTCTGTATATCTAGTCATTCATTTTTTTCTTCCATTCATTTCTTTGTTCTCTTTTTCTTTGTTTCTGTCTTAGTTTCTTTGCTTGTTCGTTTATTTCTTCTATCCTTCTGTTTTTTGTTTTTTTTTTCTTTTCGCCCCCACTCGTTAGTGTTGTATTTTGTTTCACATTTTTTTCTTTCTTTTTTCCCCCTGGGCTCAAAATCTGCTATTGGCAAAACCCGTTACGGTGCCGAGCATGCATTTGTTGTTGATTTTATCGTCTCATGAATGCATCACCCGGTGTTTGTTTGTGTGCGTACTTGTTTTGTTCCTATGTTCCTTTTTCTTTTCTGTTTTCTTACATGGCTGTTTTATCTTGAAGGCTGGCTGGGTTTCTGATACGCGTAGAAGCCATTTGTTGTGGATGAAAATGTTATGTTTGGGGGCGTTCTACGTTCTGTGTGTGTGTGTGTGTGTGTGTGTGTGTGTGTGTGTGTGTGTGTGTGTGTGTTAGTGTTAGTGTTAGTGTTAGTGTTATTCACTTACTCATTTATTCTTTTGTTTCGTGAATAATGCGCGCGCACATGCTCGCGCCCGCGCCCGCGCCCACGCCCGAACATATATAGATATATAGATATATATATATATATATATATATATATATATATATATATATATATATATATGTGTGTGTGTGTGTGTGTGTGTGTGTGTGTGTGTGTGTGTGTGTGTGTGTGTGTGTGTGTGTGTGTTTGTAATTTTCTGGTTTCTCTCTACAGAGACTTCTTTCTTTCTTTCTTTCTTTCTTTCTTTCTTTCTTTCTTTCTTTCTTTCTTTCTTTTTCTTTCTTTCTTTCTTTCTTTCTTTTCTTTCTTTCTTTCTTTCTTTTCTTCTTGTATTCGTCTTTCAAGTTTCCTGTGTCTGTCCATCATTCTCTTCTATGTTTCCTTGCTTGTTTAGTTTTCCTGTGTTTATTGTTCATGGAATATTTTTTTGCCATATATTTATTTCTTCCTTTAATCATCTATTTTTCCATTTTTCGCTTTCTTTTGATCTTTATCTGTATCTGTCGGTTCTCTCTCTGTCTCTGTCTTTGCTCGTCTCAGTCTCTCTCTCTGTCTCTGAATATCTTTCTCTGTCTGTCTCTGTCTCTGTTTCTGTCTCTCTGTATATCTGTTTCTCTGTCTGTCAGTTTCTTTTATATTTATCATTGCTGTAAATGTGCTTTGTGGTTGTCTGTTTTTCTTTGTACGTCTTTCCTTTTTTTTGTTTATTTACTAGTTGCTTTGTTATTCTTTCTTTTAATCTTGCTCTGTCTCTTCCCGTTTTTCTCATTCACTTTTTCTTTCATTTTTCCCTTCTTCTTTTGTCTCACTCCGTTTTTTCTCTTTTTATCCTTCTTTGCTTTATTTCTTCTTTTTTTCTTTATCTTTTGTTTAGGATCTTGCTCTGTATGTATCTGTTTCTTTCTTTCTGTTTGTTTGTTTAGCTTTTCTTGTCCACCTTTCCTTTAAATTTGCTCTTGCTTTGTTCGTTTTTTTTCTTTCTTTTCTTTCTTTGCTTACTCGTTCTGTAT
>CM060329.1:39543110-39545610 GCA_030674155.1 Stramonita haemastoma | reverse complement strand
CCCGAAGGGTGTGACATAAACTCACCACAGGCACAGAAACGTATGGAGGAATTGAAATGGATGTGACCATGAACCAGAGCAACTGGGGCCACCGAATCAGAGGCAATGTTCTTTTAATACCTGATGATCAATGACGATGAGGATTATGTCATGCTGCTGCTATGAAAGTGCATAGACATTGAGACTACTTGACAGGGCTGAGCTCTACGCTTCCAATCATGATATATCCCGCCGTCAACCAGGCCCAAGAGATACGGATACTGCAGTGTTGGTCAGGTCATACGAGCAACACTCTCAAAATCCACCCGTAGAGTGAATGAAGCTCTAATGTGTGATCCAAGTCTTCCCAATGAGCCCATGGCAAACTCACTCTGGGTAGGAGCCGGATGAGTCAAATAAATCCCGGTGAGCTCATTAGGCGTTCAACGCGGACTTCGTGCGTAACACGAATATAACACTGCACACGCTGGTCATAAAGGAAATTAATGTATAGTTAAACACCGAATAATAAAGATCTGCAAGATAACCATTTTGCAGTGGTTGGGGTGAGAAGTAAGTGGTCAGGCACTCCTTTCACAAGTCAGTAACGCCATAAGCGTGGAATAGTTGGATGGGTGACTCGCGCCTTGTCAATACGGTCCCCCAACCCCATCACCCACTGTAAGCGTACCTGCTGGCGCCTCATGATGCGGTAGAGTCAGAAAAATCCCGGTGACTCTTACGGGATTCGAACGCGGAACCTTCCAGTCGTAACCCACGGACCTAAACACTGCGCCATGGCGGCTGGTCAGTCAAGGAAAATTAATGATATAAAGTTAAACAAACTAATAATAAATATCTGCAAGAGAACCAATTTTGCAGTAGTATCAATACAAAGGGGTGAGATAGCTAAGTGGTCAGAGCACTCGCTTTCCACAAGTCAAGTTAAGCAGCGACAAGCGTGGTTATCAGTTGGATGGGTGACCGTTTGCGCGCCTTGGCTTCAATACTGTTCCCCCCTCCCCAGTTCACCCAGCTGTAAATGCGTACCTGCCCTCTTTAGGGCCGCCCTCAATGTGCTGGCCCCTAGAGAAGCTGAGGTCTCTGATGCCTCACTCCCCTACGACAGCCTAGGTTATGGGACACATTTACCTTTATCAAAAATCCCCGTTTTAATAGAGCAGTCTGTAAAAAAGGACAAAACAGAGGGGGGGGGGGGGGGGGGGGGTCAAGGCAAAGCAAAGTTCTTTATCATGAGGAAAACGGATAAAGTGATGTGTCTTTTTTACACCAGTCCTCGCCATTCTTAGGGACTGACATCACCACACAAAAAGTGATATCATCGTAGAGAGAGAGAGAGAGAGAGAGAGAGAGAGAGAGAGAGAGAGAGAGAGAGAAGAGAGAGAGAGGAGAGAGAGAGAGAGAGAGAGAGAGAGAGAGAGGAGAACTGACCGACAGACAGACAGACAGCGAGGAAAAAAGTGCGAGACAGTTGAGGAAAGTTAGTCGATGGTTTCACGCTATGTCAACACAAGGCTATTATCTGGCGATTTTGTGGCTGAAGGAAAAATTCAGGAAAATGGGAGAGCGATACACTCACACACACACACACAACACAGACACAGACATAGAACAACACAACCACACACACACACACACACACACACACACACCACACCACACACACACAAACGCACAAAACACACAACACACACACACACACAAACGCGCGCGCACGTATACACACAACACACCACACACACACACACACACACACACACCCACAGCCCCACACACGGACTCGGTGACTTTCTCTAATGCACACACAAATAAGGGGTAGGGGGAAGCAGAGTGGGAGATCGAGAGAGAGAGAGATAGAGACAGAGAGAAAGAGACAGGGTGACAGATATATTCAGATGAAGAGAAACAGAGAGGTAGACTGAGACAGACATAGACAGAGACACACAGATAGGCAGACAGACAGAAGCGCACAGAAAGCGACAAAGATACGCACACAGGAAGACAGTAAAACAGAGATAGATAGTAGGTGAGGGGAAAGAGAGAAGAGAGATTGATTGATTGAATTTTATTTCAGAAGGTGGAGGAGTAAGCATGACAATTGCTTTTTTGCATCCAGCCTTCTATAATGATACAAACTAGTAAAAGCAAACTAATAACAAAGAAAATGGAAAAAAGACCCAAGCATAATTCTGTTCGTAACAATCAATTATGGAACTTAATACTTCATAACTGTGAGGAGAGAGAGAGGAGAGAGGAGAGAGAGAGAGAGAGAGAGAGAGAGGAGAGAGAGAGAGAGAGAGAGAGAGAGAGAGGACGCAGACAGACAGACAGACAGAGACAGACAGACAGAAAGAAGAGACACACACATAGATACAGACACGCAGACACAAAGACAAATCGACAGACAGACAGACAGACAGACACACACACACATATATAGACCTCTCTCTCTATAGTATATCTACCACACACACACACACAACACACACACACACACACA
>CM060329.1:39528110-39540610 GCA_030674155.1 Stramonita haemastoma | reverse complement strand
TTCTTTCTTTTTTTCTTTCTTTCTTTCTTTCTTTCTTTCTTTCTTTCTTTCTTTCTTTCTTTCTTTCTTTTTCTTCTCTGTCTGATGTATTTTCCTTTATTATCTATTTTAATTTCTTTCTGTCTCCTTTCTTCCTCTTTTTCTTTCTTTCTTTCTTCTCTTTCCTTCTACTTTCTGTCGCTTTTCCTGTCTCGTCTTTGTTTTCTTTCACTTTCTTTGTCAGTTTTATCCTTGTCGTTCATTTCCCCACTTCCCCCTTTCTGCCCCCTTTTTTCTTTAACCAACCAACTATCCCCGAAGTCTGAACGCAGCTGCCTTAATGGTAGGAAAAAAGGTTGCGTACGCAAAAATCTCACCATTGGTGAACCTAAGAGCTCTAGCCGAGTGACACCCCTCCAAAGAAAAAGACAACCAAGCAACCAAGCAAACAATCAATCAACCAACAACCAACCAACCAATCAACCAAACCAATCAATCAATCAATCAATCAATCAATCAATCAACCAACGATACATTCACCCATCCATCAATCAGTCATTGAATCAACCAGCCAGCAGTGAATGTATTGAAGTTTTTTTTTACTGGATGACAGCTCCGATATGGCCTCTGTGGTCGGCGGGGCTATAAATAAATAACATGATTGGATTGGATTGGAGTGGACTGGAGTGGAGTGGGTTAAAAGTTTCTGGAATGGCCACCCGTACAACCTTGACCATAATGGCTCCATTAGATCCTCCTGCCCTGCACTCAAAACCTGATCTTTTTGATGCATCAAATCAATTTACAGGATCTTTCAGAACTTTTAATTTTGTAATTACACAAGACGGTTAAGGATGAATTGATTTCAATTCTAGCATCACAGGCTTGATGTTTATGTGGTCTGTGGGCAGAGGGGGAGGGGGGGGGGGCGGGGCGAGGATGAGTGGGAAGGCAGGATTGGGGAAAGGGTGGGGGGTGATTCTGTGTGTGTGTGTGTGTGTGTGCGTGCGTGTATGTGTGCGTGTGTGTGGCGCGCGCGCGTGTGTTTTAAATTTAGATTCATTTTGTGCAAGAATAATGAAATAAGCACTTATGTCGTTTAGTTTTTTTTGTTAATATTCAGTCCCAGTGTACATGCTGTTTTGTTATATATACTTGTCAACCATTCTCACCGACACAATGGCCTACTCTTCCAAAAGGCAGGACAGGTTTAATGTATGCGCAAAATGTTCTGTGTGCATTGACAGACAGGTCTATCTATCTATCTATCTATCTATCTATCTATCTATCTATCTATCTATCTATCTATCTATCTATCTATCTATCTATCTATCTATCTATCTATCTATCTGTCTTCTGTCTGTTCTACTGTCTATCTTCTTCTATCTGTCTGTCTGTCTGTCTGTCTATCCGTCTGTCTGTCCGTCGTCCGTCCGTCCGTCCGTCCGTCCGTCTGTAACTGTGTGAGTATGTATGTGTGCGTGCGCGCGCGCACATCTGTGTATGTGTGTGTGAGCACGCGTACCTGCGCGCACGAGTAGGTACTGGTAATGCTATTGCGGCATAGAGTTGTGTGCGTACGTGCGTGCTCGTGAGTGTGTGTGTTCGTTCATGCCTTGCTTGTACGTGATTTGTTGAGAGGGAGAGAGAGAGAGAGAGGAGAGAGAGAGAGAGAGAGAGAGAGAGAGAGAGAGAGAGAGAGAGAGAGAGAGAGAGAGAGAGAGAGAGTCACTGTTTGCTCTTGTATTTAAACATCGTTTTTGACTGATTTTTCTTTTCCTGTATTGTGATTGCTGTTTCATTTTCATATCCGGCCATACTTTGTCATATTTTTCCGGACGCACAGTTGTTATTTTATCTGTGATGTTGTTTCTTAGCACTTTGGGCTTCTTCAGGGTGAAGAGATGTGCAGGTTCCCGCTTGATTTATGTAATTACTTTTGTTGATTTACTATGTAATGAATGGCGTATGCTGTAACTACTTTCACACGCCCACATCAGCAAATTGTAGTATTGCTAAATTTCATGTACTTCCAGGTTTTTTTTTGAATAAAAAAATTCCTCCTCTCCTCTTCTTCTTCTTCTTCTTCTTCTTCTTCTTCTTCTTCTTCTTCTTCTTCTTCTTCTTCTTCTTCTTCATCTTTCATCATCATCATCATCATCATCATCATCATCATCATCATCATCATCATCATCATCATCATCATCTTTGTTCTTGTTGTTTTTTTTTGTTTCTGTTTTTGTTGTTGTTGTTGTTGTTGTTGTTGTTGTTGTTGTTGTTGTTGTTGTTGTTGTTGTTCTTCTTCTTCTTCTTCTTCTTCTTCTTCTTCTTCTTCTTCTTCTTCTTCTTCTTCTTCTTCTTCTTCTTCTTCTTCTTCTTCTTCTTTCTGCCTTTTCTTTTTTTTCTACCTCTGCTTTTTCTTCTATCTACCTACTTACCCATCTTTCTTCCAAACTTTATTTTTGCCATTTTTGCGCTAGCCAATATTTTTTTCTAAAAAATCAATAAAGCAAACAATCCAGGAAGCAATCAAGCAAGTAGGCAAATAAACTAAAACACAAACAAGCGAATGAATAAACAAAGATTTTTAAATATGCGCCTGTCGGTGTTAAACTCTGGAGTCACCCATCATGATATGTTTGAAGTATTTTTGAACTGACGAACATACACACAGACAAAGAAATAAACAAACAATAAAAAGCACCCCCAAAAAAACAACAACAACAACAACAAAACCTAGACCAAAGACAAATACAATACGAACACATTTGAGAGATTGCATTGTAAAATTTCTTTAAACTTTTTAAGCCTGATTAAATAGCCATTGTTCTGGCATCAAGAAAATTTAATAAAAATGCACGCAGGCAAACATCGACTGGGTTAAATAAGAATAAGCATTGGGCCCCTGCATGTATAAAGGTTCATTAGATTAATATCACACACACACACACACACACACACACACACACACACACACACACACCAACACACACCACACACACACACACAAAACACACACAATCTCTCTCTCTCTCTCACTCTCACTCAAACAGAGAGAGAGAGAGAGGGTGGGGTAGAGAGCCAGTCCAGCCAGCCAGGCCCAGCACAGTCAGACAGACAGATTATGCATGCGGAATGTACCTACCCAAACTTTCAATGAGTAATTCAAACTTTTAAGTACTTCTAGATCCACCTGATCTTAGCATTGTTAAAAAAAGTAACTTAACGATCATATCTAATGATAGATAGCGCACATGTTCTCCTATTTAAAGTTTTAGCAAAAAAACATAAACGATGGATGGTTGCTGAGATACACTTTAGTTGATGGTGGACACATATAAAAAGTTCAGATACCATTCTTTTCGTATCTTTGTCACAAAGTCGCTCGCAATATAGATCATTTGCTAGTGTTCTCTACAAAAATATTTAGATTGAAGATTTTGGAGCGTAAGAAAGATCAATGCTGTTTTTTTCTGGTAATAAACGGGGATTATTTGAAAAAGCGATAGATTGACTTCATTTTTTCTTATAGCTGGCTTGAATAATCTACTTGAACCGATTTTTGAAAAAAAAAGTGAATGTGTGACTTTGACCTGAAAAAGAACAGAAATACCTAGCCTGAACTGATGGAATCCACATCTCTGGACTATTTCCTTAGTTAATGAGTGTGGTTGGGTTTTTCCCAATTCCTCGGCCAGAGCTCCGAGGTTCGACAATGATGAGATTTTATGTACGAGACCGGTTTTGCTCACTATCAAGGTAGAGGCATTCCGACTTCGGGTATGATGTAAAAACATGTACACCAAACTGCATGTATTAAAAAAAAGTCATCCATTCCAACTGGTATGCAATGGCCTACTATCCCGAAAAGCGGAACGGATTTTAACGTGTGCACAAGATGTTCTGCGTGCTTTCGCACACTGGACTTTGGTTTGTAATGTCATCCGAAGGACTTTTTTGGGGAGCCGGAGTCAGTACTGATGTTGACTCGGTGAAAAATCCCCTTGAAAGGGTGCCTCGGCAGTGGTTCGAACCTGGGCCGTGAGATTACGAACGCAACGCTCTAACCACTAGGCATCCCACCTCCAAACGTGATTCGTTTATTCATTTATCTTATTTTGTTCTTTAAAATTGAGGATGATGGAATAAGCACTCATGTGCTTTAAAATTTTTTTTTTTTACATCTAGTCCCCGTGCGTATACAGTTTTGTAAATCTTGTCATCTGTTGCCACCGGCACACAGTGGCTTACTCTTACAAAAAGCGGAACAGGATTTAACGTGTGCGCAAGATGTTCTGCGTGTGTTCGCACACGGGGCTTCGGTTTACAGTCTTATTCGAAAGACTTTTGGGGAGTGGAGTCAGCAATGATGTCAACTCCAGGGGAAAATCCCTTCGTTTAATAGAATGAAGAAACTCTAGGGCAGCAGGGATTTCGAGAAGCCCTCTTGTAGGAGGTGTTTTTGCTCTTAGCTCCCACACTCCAGGACATGAACTCTGGATGGCCCTCTGCTGCAGCCTTTGCTTCATCCTGCCTACACCCGCATCATTCCGTAGGATTTTGTGGGACTTAAACCATGCCGCCCTATAAGTACGCAGCATTCACCTCCATGCTATTTCTTTCTTTCTTTCTTTCTTTTCTTTTTTCTTTCTTTCTTTTTTCTTTCTTTCTTTCTTTCTTTCTCTTTCTTTCTTTCTTTCTTTCTTTCTTTCTTTCTTTCTTTTCTTCTTCCTTTCTTTTACCGGTTCTATTGCTATGATAATGGAATGAGCATCATTTACTTTTTGTTTATACATCCAGTCCCCGTGTGTATGTGGTTTTAAAAATTTTATCACGGGCATATAATATGGCTTTCGAAAAGCGGAACAAGTTTTAACGTATTCGCAAGATGTTCTGCGTAGGTTCACACACGGGACCTCGGTCTTTAGTCGCATCCGAAGGACTTTCCAAATAGTAGGGTCATTACTGATGTTACCTCCATGGCAAAAAAAAAATCCCCTTGAACGGCGTCTATGTGGTGGCTCGAACCTGGGCTCGAACCCGGTCGTCAGATCGCGAGCCACACGCGCAACACTCTACCCACCAGGCCTCCCGTCTGCCAGCTATGGAGTTAAATGCGTTTAAGAGGGAAATGACATTTAAGTCTTCGTTCGTCTTTGAAGGGATCAAAACGCTTTATAGCTGTCTCTGCTATTGCTTTAAGGGCTGTGGTCCTTTTCCTCAGAGAAATTCAAAGTTCTTTCACCCCCACCCCATAAAATTCATTAATTTATGACTGTAACTGGTTTAAATGAATACTCCATCACCCCGTGGCGATACTAGAGGCTCTTTCAATTTGAATAATATCTTTTTCCGGAATTCTGTGATGGAAAATTCATTTCTATCAGTCTCATAGTCTCTTTTCTTTCTTATTTTTGCCCTCTCTGTCTTATTCATTTTTTTGCCTTCCAGACCATTCTCTTGCCATTTTAAAGAGTTTGGCAATGCTTATCTCTTAACACAGCAAATGACATTTTGACTGTGCTATTTTGTTCTGGCATTGATGTAGTAGGGCAGTTGTAAACACTGGCATAGGCGCAGGATGTTTACTCTGCCATGCAGTTTGCCCATATGACATTTCGTTATGCATGTTTTCTTTACTTTGAAGTTAAAAAAAGAAAGTCTTGTTTAACGACATACAGAAAAAAGATGCAATTTAAGACCGTTTAGGTACTGTAAAGCGTTATCTTTTTAAAAAGGAACATGTTTGTACATTCTGGGGATAATAAATTAAACGGAATGGTTGGCGTCCTCAACATGGCTTGGTTTTATTGAGTTTATGGAATAGAACAGTGGGAAACCTCCCAAACTTTTCCATTAATGTATGTTTTTCAGGCTGACCGTGTTTGATATTTGCTAGGATTGCTGTGTGTTCAATTTGAACCTGAGTCGAATGTTCTTTTTGGTTTTGGAACTGAACAGAAAGACAGCAGGTGTAGCCTTGGTCTTCATGATCGGTGGAGCTATAAACAAATAGAAAAAAAAAGATCTAGATGTTCTCTGAAAGGAGGTATGCAATTTTAGCAAACACATAACAAATATATAGGAAGCTATTACTAGCATACTCAAAATACACTTTTTTAGGTATTGGTTTACCATTGAATGATCATCTATCTATCTATCTATCTATCTATCTATCTAAACTATCTATCTATCTATCTATCTTATCTATCTATCTATCTATCTATCTATCTATCTATCTATCTATCTATCTATCTATCTATCTATCTATCTATCTATCTATCTATTATCTATCTATCTATGTATTATATTATTATGTATTGTTTTGTGTGTGTGTGTGTGTGTGTGTGTGTGTGTGTGTGTGTGTGTGTGTGTGTGTGTGTGTGTGTGAAAGAACTCTTTTTTGTGTTTATAGATTCTTTTATGTGCGCCAAATGCATGTTTCATGTCTCTCTTTATTGTCCCATCTGGAAATCCAGCCCCCAAACCAAACATTTATGGTCTAGTAGATGGGAGGAACGGGGGCGGGAGGGTTCGGCTTTATGCGGGATTTAAACCCGAAACCTGTGGCCTTCTTGGCAGATGTTTCACTACCAGAATCTTCATCCACACACTGCAGCAGCAGACACACACACAAAAAATGGCTGTCTTGGGATACAGCGAGGCAGCTGCTGCTGTCCCCTTCTTTTCCCGCCTTCTTTTTGTCTGTGGCATTTCCGTTGTGGCTTGTCTTCGTTTCTCCCTGTGCCTGGCATTATTTGTGCTGCAGTTCCTTGTGTATTGTTGCATCGTGGGCGTAAGCTACGTGGGTGAGACATCGGGGCTTCTTTTCCCCACTGGTGCCCCCTGAAGTTAGGAGAAGCAAGTTCAAATCTTGGCACCATCTAGGGGACTGCGCGTGGGTAAATTTTGGGTATGTTGTGATGTAAATGTTATGTGTAAAGCACTTTGTTTTGTTCTGATTAAAAATAAAGCTTTATGCTTGAAAAATCCACATCCAGTTTGTTGTTTCGATTAATCCTTTTTATAATAGTGTGTGTGTGTGTGTGTGTGTGTGTGTGTGTGTGTGTGTGTGTGTGTGTGTGTGTGTGTGTGTGTGTGTGTGTGTGTCTGTGTGTGTGTGTGTCTGTGTGTGTCTGTGGTGTCTGTGCGTGCGTGCATGTGTGCGCGCGTGTGTGTATGTGTGTGTGCGTTTGTGTGTGTGTATGTGTGTGTATGTTTGTATGTGTGTGTTTATTCGCGTTTCAAATAGATTAAGCAGTTAGCAAATTTGTACTCTACCGGTGGGTACTTTTTACTATTGTCCAAACAGACTTACATACAGACCTGTCAATGCCTTTCTTACCCCCTTACCCCCTTTCATATAAACAAGCGGTTAAAAAAAAATCAAGCGGTGTGTGATGTGCAGCTGGTGAAACATCTGCCGTGTGAATTTCTTGATGAATGTTTGGCAGCATATAACATGGAATGTTCTGCACACAGTGGTACATCTTTGGGGAGATGAACGACCGGAATTGAAATTTTTTGCACGTTGTATTCTGTCTCTGTCACTCTCTCTCTCTCTATCTCTCTCTCTTCTGTCTCTCTCGCTCTCCTTCTGTCATCTCTCTCTCTATCTCTATCTCTCTGTCCCTCTCTCTGTGTCTCTCTCGCTCTCTTTCTCTCCCCCCCATTCTTTCTCTCTCTCTCTCTCTCTCTCTCTCTCTCTCTCTCTCTCTCTCTCTCTCTCTCTTCTCTCTCTCTCTCTCTCTCTCTCTCTCTCTCTCTCTCTCTCTCTCTCTCTCTCTCTCTCTCTCTCTCTCTCTCTCTCTCTCTCTCTCTCTCTCTCTCTCTCTCTCTCTCTCTTCTTTCTTTCTTCTCTCTCTCTCTCTCTCTCTCTCCTCTCTCTCTCTCTCTCTCTCTCTCTCTCTCTCTCTCTCTCTCTCTCTCTCTCTCTCTCTCTCTCCTCTCTCTCTCTCTCTCTCTCATTCTTTATGTAATATAGCATGAAAACTATACAGTTCAATAATTAATCAAAGATTATCTAAGTGGATTGAAGTACATAATATCACAGGTGAATATCAAGCACGCTTCAAGAAAGACTATAGTACAATCGATCATGTATTTACTTTACTGGCTGCTGTTCAAAAACAGTTTGTAAACAATCGTAAACTCTTTGTAGCCTTCATTGATTTCGAGAAGGTGCTTGATTCTATTTCAAGACAATTATTATGGCCTATCCTGAGCAAAAATGGTATTGAAGGAAAGTTTTACAACTGTATAAAAAGTATGTACAACGATGTAAAGGCTAAAATAAGAGATGGGGCTAAGTTTAGTGACTGTATTAAATGTACATTAGGGGTTAAACAAGGTGATGTATGCAGCCCAGTTCTGTTTTCGTTATTTATTAACGAACTAGCACTTGATATTATCAAAAATGGGAGGCATGGTGTTACTTTAGATGTAGTAGAAATATTCGTGATGTTGTTTGCTGATGATATCGTTTTGTTATCTGATACTGTCATTGGCTTACAAACGCAATTGAACAGTTTGCACTCTGCAGCTCAAAGACTTCAGCTAAAAGTAAACATGGAGAAAAGTAATATCATTGTATTTCGTAAGGAGGGGTACCTGGCTGCTCGTGAAAGATGGTTTTACGGAAAATCTCAACTAAAAGTTGTAAATGCTTACAAGTATCTAGGTATATATTTTTCTACTAAGCTTAGTTTTACTTTTGCCTGCCAAGATCTTGTGAGCAGAGGTAAACGAGCAGCCATGAATGTATTAATGTTTCTGAATAAATTTGATAATACCTCATCAGAGTATTTTTTAAGTTGTTTGATGCACAGGTGCAGCCAATTGTTCAATATGGTGCAGAAATATGGGCCTTCTATGCAGGGCATGAAATTGAAAAACTACAGTTATTTGCCATGAAACGTTTCCTACTTGTTAACAGGCGAACACCTAACGATTTAGTTTATGGTGAGCTTGGAAGACATCCATTGTATTTGAATTCTTATGTGAAGTGTATTACATATTGGTTAAAAGTGGCTCAAATGTGTGAAAACAGACTGCCTGCTCAAGCATATAAACTTTTATATAAATTGGATGAGAGAGGAAAGATAACATGGGTGACCAATGTGCGTAAGTGTTTGTGTGAAAATGGTTTTGCATTTGTGTGGCTAAATCAGGGTGTTGGATGTGTTAAGAGTTTTCTGGCCTCCTTTAAACAACGTCTTATAGATTGTAGATGGCAAAATTGGGAGAGCCACATTCAAAACAGCTATAGATTTTCCTTGTATAAACTGTTTAAAACAAATCATTTTATTGAAACATATTTAGAGATGAATATGAATAAGTTTGTAAGATGTGTATTAACCAAGTTTCGATTTGGGATCACAGATATAATGGTTCATAATCAGAGATACAAGAAAAATGACAAAAATATGACATGTCCCATGTGTAAATTAAATAGAGAAGATGAAGTACATTTTGTTTTCTGTTGCCCAGTTCTTGAGGATTTAAGGAAACAATACATCCCATCTAAGTTTTATAACAGACCAGCACTGTTTCGATTAGTTACACTTTTGTCCTCTACCAATGTAAACACTATAAGAAATGTTGCTCTGTACCTCTATAAGTCATTCAAACGAAGAGAAACGATGATGTCATAATTTTGCTCTAAACTGAAAAATTGTTATGTATGTATTTTGTGCTTTTTGTTTTGTTTAGGTGTATAACCTTAGTGTGGAATGTACAACAAATATCAGTGATGTACACCCCTTCAAATGGGGCCATGGCCTTTTTTTGAATAAATTATTGTCATTGTCATTGTCATTGTCATTGTCATTGTCTTCTCTCTCTCTCTCTCTCTCTCTCTCTCTCTCTCTCTCTCTCTCTCTCTCTCTCTCTCTCTCTCTTCTCTCTCTCTCTCTCTCTAGATATGGATCTCTTTTCTCTGTGATATCCGTTTTGAAGTCACTGAAAATGTAGTACATCTCGATCGCTAATCGGAATATACACAAGCACACACACACACACACACACACACACACACACACACACACACACACACACACACACACACACACACACACACACACACACACACACACACACACACATGAGCGTGCATAACAACGTTGAAAATAACTGTGAACTTTTGAACTATCGGTCTGTCTGTGTTCTTAGTTCTCTTACCCTTAGTTTCTTAGCATTAGTTTCTATGATCTCCGGCACGTTTAGCTTCTTTTGTTTCCTCTTTGATGATCTCCTTCTATTGGCGTAGGGTGCTATGCCTTTTGCTATAGTGGGTAGGGAACTGTGTATATCATTTTTTTATGCTGCAGTTCGCAAATCTCTTTAAACTTTGATATGACACGTTCGTAGGTTTGGAGTTAAACACAAATTGGCTTGTGTGTATTGTGTTCTATGATGTCATGTTAAAACTTATCATATTGTATCGTGTAAAATTGTTTTATTTTGTATGTAATTCTATGGTGATGTAATAGAATATGATATAGTACTATATTATATTTTATTGTATTACATTACGATATACCGTACTATATTCTGTGCAATTCTGTTCTGTTTTTAGAATATTAAATTATCATGTGCTGTTCTGTTATAGAATATATCATATATCATCCCATTCCATCTTGTATTGTAATATATTTTGTCATTATATTTTGTCATTATATTATGTCATTATATCATATTATATTACATTGTATTGTATTCTATTATTTTTTTTTATTTTATCATATTCTATTCTATTATGTTGCATTACATTACATTATAATTATCGTATCGTATTATATGATATGTGATATGATATTATGTTATATCGTATTATATCATATAATATTATACTTTATAATATTATACTTTATCACATTATATCATATCATATATCAGATATACTTTTTATAACATTACATTTTATTGTGTTGTTTGTATGGTATTGCATTGTATTGTATACCAGTAGGAGCATATTTTTATCTGTTAAATTCTGGCCGCCCACCCCGAAGAGAATGCAGCCTTTTTTTTTAAAGAAATAAATCTGATCTGACTATATACACGTTTTCTGCTAAGAGTGGCATCTTTTAAAAGAATTTTGACAGGATTAGCTCTCGTTTTGCCTGTGGGTTCTTTTACGTGCACAAACTTTTATGTTGCATACGGTATCTCAGTTCTCATGCAAAAGACCTTCACCCAGACCACCACTCAGGGTCTAGTGGAAGGAGGATAAATCTAGTTGCAGACTGAATCAAACCCGCAACATCTAGTTTTTGTAGACTTGTGAGTTGGCGCAGGACCACTGATATTTCCCAGAGGAAAAGGGAAACCTGACACCTAGAATTTTCAGGAAATTTGAGTTGTGCATTTTACACGTTTCTATTAGTTTTGTTAAGTCTTTTTCATTTTCTGTTTTTTATGCTTCTTTTTCTTTTATTTTTCTTCTATTTTTGCTAACCATGCCCCCCCCCCCCCCCTTGTCAATTTGTAATTGCCGCAGACAGAGAGACAGAGAGATAGAAAGACAAAGAGAGAGACAGAGAGACAGACAGACAGACACATAGACACACACACAAATTCACAAACATGCACAAAAGCATACACACACGCACGCACGTACGCACGCACACACGCTCGTACACACACACACACACACACACACACACACACACACACAAACACAAAACACACACACACACACACACACACACACACACACACACACACACACACACACACACCACACACACACACACAACACACACACACGCGCGCGCGCCACCTTTTTCTTATTTTTGTAAAATATGTTTCATGTTCTGATTGATTTTGAGCTTCTTTTTTCTTTTTTCTGTTTTTGCTAACCGTGTTTTCCTCTAGATTTGTAATTGCCACAGACAGACAGACAGACAGACAGACAGACAGACAGACAGACAGACAGACAGACAGACAGACAGACAGTTTGACAAACAGATGCAAGCACGCACGTACGTACACACACATGCACGCACACACCTATACACACCCAAAAGGCGCGCGCGCGCGTGTGCACACACACACACATCCGTCCGTCCGTCCGTCTATCTGTCTGTCTGTCTATCTATCTATCTATCTATCTATCTATCTATCTATCTATCTATCTATCTATCTATCTATCTATCTATCTATCTATCCTCATCCATCCATCCATCATCCATCATCCATCCATCCATCCATCATCCATCCATCCATCCATCCATCTATCTGTAATATGTGTGTATGATTACATGCATTTGTTTTCTTCCACAACTTTTTGTTATTGATATATATATAATATATATATACAAACATTTATATACACAGATGCAATTATTGTTTGATTTTTTTATTTTTTGTTTGTTTGTTTACAAAATTTATGTTGTAAATTCGGCCCGTCGGTTTGCTGTATTTTTGTGTGTGCTTATTCGGTTTTTTGTTGTTGTTTTTGTTGGCAGCTTGTTTTGAAAATGTCTATCTCATATTTCTGACTGTATGCTCCAGTTCCTAAA
>CM060329.1:39508110-39523110 GCA_030674155.1 Stramonita haemastoma | reverse complement strand
TTCATAACCATTTTGTAATCATAATGAACATAATTATTCAGCTTACTTGAGAATTAAAAAATTATACAAAATCAACTGCATTCAACACGTGATTATTAAATAGTACAAAAAGTGAATAAAGTATTTCTCAATATGGATGATAACATGTTTAGGCAACGAGAGAGAGAGAGAGAGAGAGAGAGAGAGAGAGAGAGAGAGAGAGAGAGAGAGAGAGAGAGAGAGAGGAGAGAGAGAGAGAGAGAGAGAGAGAGAGAGAGAGAGTACACAGTACATTTTTAGCCAGGTAGTATTGCGAACAATTTTCAACTGACCAATAATATCATCACTTAACACTCCCTATCTTTTACTTATGCATATATAAAGAATATACTATATGATAAATGTGACATGAAAATAAAATATTAAAAATTTACTCTTTGAAATCAGTTACAAGTGCACAAAGATAAGATACATATAAGATACATTTAAACACACACACACACACACACACACACACACCACGCACGCACGCACGCACGCACGCACGCACACACACACACACACACACACACACACACACACACACACACACACACACACACACACACAGAAGAAGAGAGAGAAAGGGGGAGAATTATATATAGCCAACAGGATGAGTACTGGTTCATTAGTTTTGATGCATCAAGTGCATTAGGTGATTTTTGAAGGTCGACAATGAGAGAGAGAGAGAAACTCGAAACTCGAAACTCGAAACTCGAAATTTTAATGAGGGTAATTGGATAAGCCAGAGGCTTCTTTACACCAGGCCCTCATGGGCAAAAAGGAAACAATTATGAATAAATCAATGAATTAATAGAGAGAGAGAGAGAGAGAGAGAGAGAGAGAGAGGAGAGAGAGAGAGAGAGAGAGAGAGAGAGAGAGAGAGAGAGCTCGCCTACACCCATCAGAGAGAGAGAGAGAGAGAGAGAGAAAAGAGAGAGAGAGAGAGAGAGAGAGAGAGAGAGAGAGAGAGAGAGAGAGAGAGAGAAGAGAAACAAACCGACCGACCGACAGACAGACAGACAGTAAACAAGGAGAGAGAGGGGTTGTTTTCATAGCAATTGTTTCGTGATATATAGTTTGTTGTTGTTTCTTTTGTTTGTTTATTTATTCAACTTCTCTGCAAGATAAAATATTTTCTCGTAACAAATGAAAAATGCTGACACCACCTGCCTCTTGCAGACGAACACACACACACACACACACGCACACACACACGCACACACACACGCACGCACACACACACACACGCACGCACGCACGCACACACACACACGCACACACACATATACACGCACACACACGCACATAGACACACACACACACACACACACACACACACACACACACACACACACACACACACACACACACACACACACACACACCCCACACACACACACACACAACCTTGGAAAGAGTAGAATGGTGAAGTAAACTATACAGTTCCAGTTGGGCGGGATAGCCTAGTGGTTAGAGCATGAACCTCTTCAACCGACGGTAACTAAAGACGCGGGTTCGAATCTCCACGGAGGCCTCCGTTAAAAGGGATTATTTCTTGAGTTACTATTTGTAATGATTCAGGGTTGATGACAAAAAGAAGGACCAACAAACAATTAGAAATGGAAATTTGGCTCAATGTTTTGAGCACTTTTTATCAACTTTAAAAAATGCTTTGTCTGCAGTCACTCTTCAATTTGTACAAGTTTAGAAAAAGAACTTTCGTTACCGTGGTAATGCCATGTTTATCCGTGTATGCTGTCTGTCGACTGTTTTAATCTGTATAGAGTTGCACAGTTTTAATATGAGATTAAAAATTTTTCAAGGTGACATCCCCAGTGTGGCCCCTGTGGTCGGCGGGGATATAAACAACAAGATTGGATTGGATTGGAGCTGTGGCATCAAACAAAGTATATCAGTTAAAAAAGTCCTGAGTACTTCACCTCAAGCAGATTTTGTTGTGTGAAAAGCAGTTTTAAATCTGCAACATGGAACGTCACTTGTGACATATCTCGATTTAAATCATTTGCAAAACTGTTACATTGACCAAAATTTTTATTGAGTAAAAAGGAATAATCTTAGGATTGTAAAGCTTTTCAAGCCAAAGTTTGTATTGCAGGGCAGTGACTGGTGCAATTTATGGCTTGAAATTTTCAGACCCCTGTTATTATTCTTGTGTCACAGGGAAATAGACTCCGTGTTTTGAAAATCGTCAGCCTTGTGATCCCATTGGGAATACAAGAGCCGTTTGATAGCCTAAAAATATACAGTTTTGGAGTGCAGCCCCTTTTAGTTAGTGTTTTCTCTGTATCTTTTCTCTTCTCCTGTCCCCCCAACTCCCCCAGCGTGCATTCCTGACGATAAGGACAGAGAAAAACTTGCATCCCCAAGGCTTTTGTCGGCTGAGAAGTGTCGGAGAGGATTTGGGTTGCTTCGATGGAAGTAGATTGTATAGAACCAATTCTCCCTTGCTCTCCAAAGACTTTTCCTTCCTCATACAGTAACTCATCATGCGTCTCTCACGATGTTTTTTTGCGCCTGCAATGATTCCTTCTGCACGAGTCATTACTGGTGGCTGCGCAGTGTGGAGTGCCTGGAGAGAGTAACATCCAGTGCTGGCTGTAGAGACAGACTGACGAAAGGAACGTGGTAAATTCAAACAGGTCTACTTCAGCTGTAGTTTCTTCTTTTTTCCCCACAAATGTGTGTACTTTTTTGTGGAATACTTTGGAAGCTGAGTTAGTGTGTTGAGTCTTGAAGGAGAGCGCAAGTTCTGGACTGAGTTTCTTTTCAGCTTTATTCCTGTTGTGCGTAAAATGGTAATGTTTGTCGATGTGTTGTATTGTTTTTTGCTTAACACAGTGCTGTGTTGGGAAAAAATAAACTGAACAAGCGACATAGCGTGAATTCAGACTGAAGCTAGTTTTGGTTGGATGAAGCGTATTTTCTTGATTGAAAAAAACTGTTTGTACATTGCTTCTGGTAACGTTGTTTTACAACCTTAGATAATACAAATTTGCATCACTAGTAACACGTCAGACAATAATACATCGTCCAAATTTCCACAAGCATACTTAAAAAGGTTTTATTTTACAGCATTATGCTTTCTTCTTTTAATGCTGGCTTTCAGTAATGCTAAAATGATCAATTGACATATCGGTTTTTAAAATTTTTGATACACTATAAGATTGATTTCTGTTGTCAGCCAAACACTGAATGCTTCCTCTCCTTTTTATCCCTGCCTTTCTGTCTTTTTGTATCTCATGAGGCCATTCTTATGCTTACGCTAGCTATGCTTTATTTTACTTTAAAGTTTCACAAAATTAATGTATTGTGGCTTAGGTATTATATACATTAAGCCAGTTCTTGGTTTTCTGTTTCTTTACACTCAGTGAAGTGTCAAATTATGAGTTTTCTGGTCTTTTTTGCACTTAGTGATGTGACAAGGTCTGAGCTTTCTGTTTCTTTACGCCAATTGAGGTGACCAAGTCTTAGTTTTCTGTTATTTGCACTCAGTGATGTGACAAAATCTTGGTTTTCTGGGGTTTTTTTTTGCACTCATGAGGTGACAAAGTCTTAGTTTTCTGGGGTTTGTTTTGCACTCAGTGAGGTGACAGACTTGTTATGGGATTAATCCCTGGTCGGTGGGAAAGTCATGTCTCAAGATTGGTTAATTGATTTTCCTTTTTTGTTCTCTTTTGTTTTTTCCTTTCTGTCATTTTTGTACTCTGTCTTTCTGTCCGTCTTCTTGTCTTTCCCTGTCTAAGTCTTTATCTCTTTGTCTGTCTGCCTGTCTGTCTGTCTATGTCTGTCTGCTTTCTTTTTTTCTGTCTCTCTCTCTCTCTCTCTCTCTCTCTCTCTCTCTCTCCTCTCTCTCTCTCTCTCTCCTCTCTCTCTCTCTCTCTCTCTCTCTCTCTCTCTCTCTCTCTCTCTCTCTCTCTCTGTCAGTTTGTCTGTATGTATCTCTCTTTTTTGATTGGCTTAGTCATTCTATCCCTTCTTTTTATGGTGCGACCTTCCTTATTTCCCATGTCACACACACACACACCACACACACACACACACACACACGCACACGCACACACATACACACACACAACACACACACACACACATACACACACACACACACACACACACACACACACACACACACACACAGAGACACCATAGACCCGCGCTAAGGCGTTACACTACACTAGTCTTTCAGCGCCACATGTACAGGGAGGGAAGGAGGGGGGTGGGGTCCAGACTGTGAAATACGGAGAGTATCGACTATCAGATCTTGACACCTGCCGGACTGTGCTCAGCTGGTCTGAGGTTTATCGTCTGAAGATAGGTTTTGATCCCCCAGTAAGAGGGTTTGTTTCTTGAACATTAAACTAGAGCTTTTTTTTCGGTAGTGGGAAGGATCAAGACAATGTAATCAAAAGTTTGAGAAAGTATCAGTTTATCGAATGTTTGGCTATTATCATAAAAACATTGCGCATTCTCGTAAAAAGAAAGTATGTCTTTACTTCTAGAGATGTTCTTTCACTCAAAGCCTGATAGAATAAGCGTCTGTTTTAAGAAGGAAGGTGGCAGGGTGGTTAAGACGTTCACCTGCGTAACAAGTAAACCATGATGTTCTTGGTTCGATTCCCGGCTTTGCCCGTTCTTCCCAGTTTGACGAGAAAATCAGACTCAATGTTTCAGTACTTCGGATGAGTTTAGAAACCGAGGCTCAGTGTGCGGTCGCACGCAGAATACCTTGCACACACGTTAAAACCCGTTCCGCTTTTAGGAAGAGTAGGCCATTTCGAGCCAGTAGGTACAAATGACGAGCTTTAATAAAAAGGCATGCACACAGGTGTTATGTTTAGACACCATCCCCGAAGTAGAAATGCGTATATGTGTGTGCATGTGTGCATCCTAGTACGAGCATTTGTATACGTGTGTGTGCATATGGCAGAGAGAACAGCAACAACAATAACAATAACAACAACGACAACACCCCACAAAAAACCCCAAACAACTCCCTCTCCACCCCCACTCCCCCATACAGACATACATTCTTAATCCATCAGATTTGTATGTCAGGGAACAAAAAAGAAACAGAAATAGCACATTTTGTCTCTGTACTTTATCGTAGACAAAACATAAATTTCTCTTAATTCACACATGAACAGGGCACAGCAAGTCAGTCCCCTTGTTCTGAACTGAAGAGTGCAAATGGTACCCTCTATATTTGGTTTGCAGGAAGAGAAAGGAAGAGCAAATAATGCCAGTGACTTGGACAAAGGTAGGGTAGGTTTCTGGGACTGGAGTGATGAGCAATCTGAAAATTATTAGGTAGACTGGCATTGTATCGTGTGTGGTTTGGTGGAATCGGGGACTGTGGAAAGGTGAAGACAAACAGGAAAAATGTGTGTGTATGTGTGTGTGTGTTGTGTGTGTGTGTGTGTGTGTGTGTGTGTGTGTGTGTGTGTGTGTGTATGTGTGTGTGTATGTGTGTGTGTGTGTGTGTGTGTGTGTGTGGTGTGTGTGTGTGTGTGTGTGTGTGTGTGTGTGTGTTAGTTAAACATGTTTCGATTAAAACAGTTTTTCAATCATTCCTTAATTCCGTTTCAGAAGAAAATGATACCTACGTATTCTTTAACACTTAACACTTTGTTCGCCCTCTTTGAGTTAACCGTAATACTGACTACTCTCCCCCGAATATCTTTCGGACGAGGCTATAAAGCCAGGCCCCGTGTGTGAACGCGTGCATGTATGTTGTTGCACGAGTTAAAAACCTGTTCTGCCTTTCGAAAAAGTAGGCCATTTGTGCCCGTAAGAATGGGTGACAAACATCTACATAAAAAGCCCCATGCACACTGATGTGTTTAGAAATCCTTCCCGAAGTCGGAATGCAGGTACCTTGATAGTGGGCAATAAACGGTCGCATACTCAAAAGTCTTACCATTGGCAAATCTTGGAGCTCTAGCCGAAGAGTGAAAAAATAAGGTATCATCAGTAATTTGTCACATAAACCTAACAGGTTTTAATGCCCGAAAGTTTTATAACGATGTGATATCTGTTACATGCCAAAACACCAAATGAATTGTCAGGCTTTGATAATAGAGGGTTAGAAGTGTTATTAATTTAAATCCAGTGGTCTTCTATGGAGACATTATTTTTCTTTGTCTCTGTCTCCCAGTCTCTCACTCTCTTGATCACCCGTTCTCTTCCTCTCAAGAGGCCATTCTGTGTTTTGTTTCCTCCCTACACACCCCCCAAGGGTGTAATATGGCATACATTCAATATACATTAAATCAGTTCCAGAGTTCTCTCTTTGACATATTCAAAGAGAACACACTCGGACATGACATCCATGGTCGATGTAAGCGTCAAGATTGATTGATTTTCTTCCGCCTTTTCTTTTCTCTTCTTTCCTTTTTTATCTCTGCAAGTCTATGCACCTCTGGTCTTGTCTGTCTGTTCACGTCTAAGTCTCCACGTCTGTCTCATTTTTCATTTGCTTAGGCTTGTTCATTCTGTTCTCTCTTTTTTATTTTTCTGCCGCTCTTCCTTTTCCCCATGTCACGGGTGCACGTGCACAGACAGACAAACCCCATGCATAGACTCGCGTAAGAGTGCATGCTGCACCAATCTTTCAGCGGGACATGTACAGGGGGATAGGATCCAGACTGTGAAATGAGGAGATTATTGACTGTGGGATCTCAACACCAGCATGTCGGTGCTCATCGGGTCTGAGCTCCACTGTCTCGGAGTCTGGGCTGAATGGTGGCTTTAATGATTGGCTCTGTTCCGTGAGAGTGGAATTTCAGGAGGTTTGTTTTGCTGTTGTTAAGCCTGGCAGTGAGAATGATCATGGAGCTATTCCTTCACCTTCATACCTTCACCTAGCCCATTGTCTTGTAGACCGTGGGGGCACCACTGAAGGCTTTGCAGCCCGATTCCTCCACTCCCTTCAGTCCTCTGCTTTCTGTAGCAAATCGTTCCACTCAAGGCCAGTCCACTCTCTGAAGTTGTCTTCCTATCGTTTTCTCTGTCTGCCTCTTCGTCTCTCTTCTTGTACTGTTGCCTGAAGGACAGTCTTGGCCAATCCAGATCTTCGTGTGACGTGCCCCTACCACCTCAGTTTGCGTTTTTTCTCTAAAGTCAGGAGCTCTTCATATGGTCCGATGGCGTTTTAAAGTCCGGTTTTCACTTCCTCATTAGTGATGTGATCTCTCTATGAGATACCAGGGAGTTTGCGAAAGCGTCTCATCTCCATCGCCATATATCTTTCTTTCAATTTCTGCTGTTATGGTCCACGTTTCACAGGCGTACAAAAATAGAGACATGACCAGGGAACGCATCAGTCTGATCTTGAAGCTGCTGGCAATGTTCTTGTCGTTCCAGAGGACTTTCAGTTTGGTCATTACAGCTGCGGTCTGGGCTATCTTGGGGAGAATTTCAGGTTTTGACCCTTCATCTGATACTATAGCTACGAGATAGTTAAAACTGTGGAGAGTCTCAATTTTCTTGCCGTCTATATTTATGTTTTTGCTGATGCCATTGGCACTATTTGTCAACAGCTGGGTTTTCTCTGCTCTGATCTGTATGCCCTATACCGATGGGGCTTCATCAAGGTGATTTACCAAATTAACTAGCTCTTGCTCTTCTCCAGCTATGGATCTATGCAAGTGTTTAATCTGACGAGGGGGGGATAGCAGGAAGTCATCTCAGCCTTCTATCCCCAAATTTGAAATGCGGCTACCTTAATGGTGGGTGAAAACGGTTGCATACGCAAAATAGTACCATTGGTGAACTTTGGAGCTGTAGCTGAGAAACGGGGAAAAAAATCTCTGCCTCCTCAGTTTTGGCATTTATCCTGCACCGTTGTGCTCTGTTATAAAAATGTTATTTCGTTTTATTTGAATCGCTGGATAAGATTATGCAGTTAGTTTTGATTGAACGGTGATGGTTACACAAGCATTGCAACCATAGAAGCAAAACACACCCATGCGTACAGATTTTTTTCTCTCTCCAAAGATTGAGTTTAACCAGAGGCAAAGAACAAACAAAACGGTACCACACTCAGAAGTTTCCGCACACGAAAAGACCCATGAGCTCATATCCGTTATTCTATCTTTTCTTCTGCCACATTTTCTCTGCCCTTTCCCCTCTATACATTTGCATTTCAGTCTGTCTGTCTACATTTAGGCCAATGTTCTAAACCAAGACAGTTGCTCCCCCCCCCCACTCCGCTCCCCGACATCTTTCTCCCCTGCCTGTTCTCAGACTTTCCCGTTTATAGCACGGTTGACTTCTGGTCTGAAAACAATTTGCTGTTTCTGCGACAAAGTTACCATTAACAATGTTCTTTTTTCAGTAAAGAACGTCTACACGTTTGTCAGAAAAATGACTAGCAAGCAACCCCTGATGCTATCATGGATGGTGAGCGTTTGTGAAAAAGATTTAAGTACAGATAGCACTTATCAACATGGATCACAATGGCCCAGATAATCAACAGTATGACGAATAACAAAAAGAACAAGCTAGGACCCCCTTTCTAAAAAAAGAAATAAAAGCAAATGTAGACAGTTTATCATTAAAAGAACTATTAGTTTTTCCTAAAAGCTTACAAAATAACGGAAACCAGCAAAAATAAGAGAACAGTTTATGATTACTGATGATGCATTAAAACTTATCTTCTTGAGAATTTTTTTAGAGCCTGTACATTCGTGTTCATGATTTTATTTCAGACGGCCAGTGGAGATGACACACCCAGTCCTAATATTAATTGCAATTATCGATTCTGAAAGATCAGTACTGAGGACACACCCAGTCCGAAAAGTGATGAAGCCAGAAAGGCAAGAACAGTCACCCTTTATTTGGTATTGAAGTGTTACAAGTTGTTCAATTCTTCTGTAGTGATGACACTGTTGTTGATGTTCCCAATGTTGTATCTGCCCACCCTAAGTAATTCTGCAGGGTCAATGCTCTGTCTGACTGTCTGTCTGTCTGTCTGTTTGTCCGTTTATCTCTCTCTCTCTCTCTGTCTCTCTCTCTCTCTCTGTCTCTCTCTCTCTCTCTCTTTTATCTTGATGTTTTCCCTGAAAAGGGCGGGGACTGGATGTAAAAAAGCACATAAGTGCTTATCTATTATCCTCGAATAAAAATTTTGCCTTGCCTTGCTTGCCTCTCTCTCTCTCCTCTCTCTCTCTCTCTCTTCCTCTCTCTCTCTCTCTCTCTCTCTCTCCTCTCTCTCTCCTCTCTCTCTCTCTCTCTCTCTCTCTCCTCTCCTCTCTCTCTCTCCCTCTCTCTCTCTCTTTTCCCTTCCTCTGTCTCCCTCTCTCTCTCCCATTCTCTCCTCCCTCCCCCCCTCTCTCTTTCTCTCTCTCTATTCCTCCCTCCCTCCTCTCTCTCCTCCCTCCCTCCCTCCCTCTCTCCCCCTCTCCTCTCCCTCTCCTCCCTCTCTCTCTGTCTCTGTCTCTGTCTCTCTGTCTGTCTGTCTGTCTGTCTGTCTGTCTGTCCCTCTCTCCCTCCTCTCTCCCTCCCTCTCTCTCTCTCTCTCTCTCTCTCTCTCTCCCTCCTCCCTCCTCTCTCTCTCTCTCTCTCTCTCTCTCTCTCTCTCTCTCTCTCTCTCTCTCTCTCTCTCTCTCTCTCTCTCTCTCTCTCTCTCCGTATTGCAACAGCACAACACAGCAGAGACAACAAAGCCGATAGGCAGACACGCTCCTGTCCTTAAAGAAAAGTGCTTGTGATAAATCAAGTTGTCACCACTGTCAAGAATTGTACGACGAAAAACTTTGCAGAATGGGAATGGTTCATATTCTATCATCTCCTTTTTAAGGACTGTGGCCATTGTAAACTGAGGAATTCTTTTCTTGTACTAAAGTCTATCGGCAGCAGCAGCAGTATTCCTGCAGTTGCTGCTTCGATAGAGTGCTTCTGAATTAATGATTCGTGTAAGTGTTTTGTTAATGGCAGTCTTCTTGATCACAACACAGAAGTATTACTCCTTTCTATATTCTAGATATCAGAGCGTGACGTACAGTAGATCCCTCTGTCTGTCTGTTTGTTTGTCTGTATGCCTGTCTGTCTGTCTGTCGCTCTCTCTCTGTAGCGCATGGGTGTGCGTGTGTCTTCTCTCTCTCTCTCTCTCTCTCTCTCTCTCTCTCTCTCTCTCTCTCTCTCTCTCTCTCTCTCTCTCTCTCTCTCTCTCTCTCAGCATTCTATTTGTCTCAGACCCTATTTTTTCGTCTTCACGTTTTCCCTTAGTGCAGTAGTGGCGACTACGATATTGAAAAGTCACTGCCCTCAAGCCTTTGTCGACTGTAGAAAGTGAGAGAAGATTTGGGTTGCCTCTGTGGAAACAGGGCTTTCCGTATAACCACTTCTCCAGTACTTTTCATAGAATCTTCCTTCCTCAAACGATAAGTTAGGATATATTTCTGTTGGTGTCTTTTGCAATGCTGTTTTTTTTTTTATATGAACTGTTGGTTATTAATGGTCGCCGACTAGGGAATGCCTTGGGTGATGTCATTGAGTGTTAATATCCACTGTTATCTTTACTTAGCAACTTTTGCCTTGCGTGTAACAACCGTAACAGGTTTACTTTTATGTGCAATCCGCTGTCTTTTCAAGCATCTTGTGCTTGTTTGTGACATTCAATAGAAGTTGGGTGTGGGTTTGATTTAAAGGAAATCATGTCATGGAGTGAGTTTCTCTTTAGTTCATACTTTCAAATGTAAAGTATTCACACCTGTTTATGGTTTTTGTGATGTAACCACAAAGAGTTCATAGCTTGAAAAAGAAACAGAATATCCAATACATGAATTTAAGTTTTGCGAATCAGTGCAACTTGATTTTAATTTCTATTCTTATTGGATTGCTTGGAGTATCGTTCCTTAAATGCAAGAGGTTTTTTAAAAAAAAAAAAAGCTTGATATGGGTTAAAATACTGCAGCAACCTAAAGTGATAAACTTTGGAATACATACCTTGAATGGGAACGTGAAAGGCAACTTTAATTCTTGTTATAGTCACCTAAATGTTTGACATTACACATAAAATGAAATTTTAACGATATGGTTAAAAAAATTGTATCTTTTTATGATCTTTATGATGGTGTGATGCCAGCTACAGGTAAAAAAATCAAGTAGAATGTTGGTTTTTGAACATTTAAGGGTTGGAAGTTTTATTCTGGTTTTCCTGCTACGCACAACGAATGTGTTTTTGTCGATGTGTAAGACAGTGTATGTATGCTTCTTCTGTACTGAGACTACTGTGTATATCTTGTTCTTTAAACCCATCGTACATTAAACCAGTTCTGAGATTTCGTTTTCTTTACAGCAAACAGATAACTTTGGTATGATATCCCGAAGCCGGTTGTACACAAATCCTTACTGCATCCTCTTCACTTCTCTCCTCTCTCTCATCTCCATAGCCCGTATACTGTCCATCTTCTTGCCTGTCTTTCCGTATGTTAGTATGTCTGTGTGTTCCCGACCTTATATGGCTGGCTTGCTTTGTCCTTTCTTTTTGTGCTGCCATCTTTTGTCTGGCTCTGTCAGAGATGCATGTGCATATGCAAGTAAGCCTGAAATACAGACCTGCCTCTGGGCCTACACTCCGCATATTGCCTGCATTGCATGTAGAGGGGGACACAATCCAGACCGTGCAATGAGAAGATTGCTGACTATATGAAATTGGCACTTATATGTCTGTGTTCATCTGGTTTGAGGTCTACATACTGAGATCTGGGTTTAGCTCTTACTTAAGTAACTAGGTTTTGTCTGTATCAGCGAATCTCCATAGTTTCTTTAACTCTTGCTATGCTTTGCAGCAGGGAAAGATTATGGAAAGGAAGTGGAGAAAGTGTGAGAAGGTATAAGGTCGGATGATATTGGCCTGAATTGCAATATCAATCTAAACCCTGTAGGATTGCATCATCATAAAAAGGCTTAGAATGCTCTACTTTATGCTATATCAATTTATGTAAAACCTTATAAAACTGAATGTTTATTCCTTAGGATAGGAAAACCACGTACCTATAAAAATAGAGATTGTGTTTTGTGATGAGAATTTCAGTTTGAAACATAGATTGATATAGATCTAAATATTTTTTCTTCAAAGATTCTGGATTGATCAAACGTCAAACACCAAACTAAAAATACATCAGAATACAGCGCTCGTGCACTTTCAAAGACCAAGAATCCAAACCGTTTTTTTTTTTACTTTCTCTCCTGCCACTACCACCACCACCACCACCACCACCACCACCACCACCACCACCACCACCACCCTTTTCACCATTCCCCTCAAGGGAATCTGGACACCAGACTAGTCTGTTTTTAGCCCAGTAATTTACCCTCAGAACGACAGAGTCACTCCCGTTTCCTTCCACGAGATTTTGTTCCCTCTCCTGCCAACTACACAGTCTGCTATACTGGGGGGCTGACTTATTGTCCGAGTTTTGTCAGTCAGCAGTCACTACAAGAAGTTTACCACCCTTGCTGCTTCGACCATAGGTACTTTTTTTTTATCAACGTTTTCTGATCTGTCCAAGGCAATGATGCCTTGCTAGTTGACCCGTGTGCTTTCCCGTGGAATGTATGTTCCAAACTGCAAGCAAAATGACAACAACGCTTCTAGATGGTATTTATGGATCACTATAGCTAAGATCGCCAGACAGCATGTTAAATCTTACATTAAGATATAATGTAAACTTGAAATTTTACAGAAATATAATTGGACTACTGAAATTATATACTTTTTTTTTTGTTTTTATCCAAATTTGCCTTCTTGAGGCAAGTGGTTAAACTTGTATACATACATACACACACATGAACACACACATACACACATACACGCACGCACGCACGCACACACGCACGCACGCACACACACATTCCTCTAATAACAAAACTTGTGAAAAGACGTTACATTATTTGAAAACACACACACACACACACACACACACACACACACACACACACACACACACAACACACACACACACACACACCCCCCTAACACCACCACCACCACCACCACCACCACCACCACCACCACCACCACCACCACCACCACCACCACCACCACCACCACCACCTATTCACCTGACCCAGCAAAGAGTGGCATTATCAAGGAACAGGCGTAGACAGACTGAGATGGAAAAGATAGAGAATAGAAAACCACTTAGTTTCAGCACAGACAGAATATTGAACGTCTTCTTAGTTCACACTTTAACAAGGCATGGAAAATCCCTTACTTCAAGGTGGACAAAGCACTAAAATTCTCACTGGAGTCCCGGTAGAATTCGGCCTTTGTGTTCAATCCACAGCGATGAGCGAAATTGCCCCAGATTTTTTTTAAAAATTCGACATACTGACACAAAATGAACAAAAGCGGATACATTTCCTATGATTGAAAAGTTTAGAGTATCTACTTTTTAAATATGCAGTAAGTGTGTCCAGCTCTGCTTCGAAGAATTTGAAAAAATATATCACTAAATACAGAAAAGTGAACATATCTATCTGTACCCATTATAGAAGGAATTTCGTAGTATGATCCACTAGAAAAGAATCAGACGATATCATACCAAATATCGAGTTTTTAAATGAGCTTATCCCCGAAGTCGAAATGTGGCTACCTTTCAGGTGAGTAAACAGTCGCATACGAGAAATATCACTATAGTGAACCTCGGAACTATAGCTGATGAACGGGAAAAAAACTACGTTGTATGTCATATATTAGCCCACACACTGCTTAAAAGGAGAAACATTATCAGAGCGCTGGTCATCGTCTGACTGTCAATTTATTAGAAAACACCATAGTTCTAGTACAATGTACATGGGTTCATCGTTAAAGGGGAAAAAGAAACCCTGATAAGGAAAGGATCTTTCTAAATGCGTAAATAGATACCTTTCTAAATTAGTTTCAATCGGCTTGAACTCGCTTAATGTCTTTAGAATGTCTGGATAGCCAGGTGGTTAGAGCGTTGTGCATTGCACTCGCGATCTGCCGCCCCAGGTTTGAACCCTGTTATAAGGAATTCACCCCTGGAGTTAACGTCAGTGCCGACTCAACTCCCTGCAAAAGTCTTTCGGATGAGACTTCAAACGGAGGGTCCGTGTGAGAACGCACGCACATCTTACGCAGTTGTCAAAACCTGTTTCGCTTTTCGGACGAGTAGGCCATTGTGTACCAGTAGGAATGGATGACAAGATTTACAAAAGCACATTCACATGGGTATTAAATGTAAAAAAAAACAAAGCACACGAATGTCTTATTTCATTATTCTTGAAATAAAAGAAAAGAATAGATAAATAGAAAAAACAGATAAACGAACGAAGAAGTAAGTAGAGGAATAAATAAATTCAAAACTAGATAAACAAACAAACAAATTAATAGAACAGACAAAACAGCATTCAAACTTCAGCCAAAGACTTGAGCTTCGGTACGTCAAACCAGGATTGGCAGCGTGTTAAAGCTAGAACTTCAACACAGCATCCGTGGCAATCCACACTTGAGCAGGGTATTAGACATCTTAATTCGTACACGACAAAGGCAAAGGGTGTCCTCCTCTCTTGATCTGACGGCAGGGTCAAGAGGAGAGCAAATAAGCAGTCCATACTTGGAGGAAGATGGGATAGGTACTGTGGCTGGTGTGACTAGCAGGCTGAAAAGAACCCAGGGACATCTGCACTGTTCTTTGGCTTGGGTGAGATCAGGGATTGTGGAAAAAGAGTCATGATGATGAAGGCAGAGGTGTGTGTGCGTGCGTGCGTGTGGGTGTATGTGTATGTGTTCAATTTCTTTTAACGTCTTTTCACAAATTGTGATATTAGACGGAAGTGAGGGAGAGAGACAGAGACAGAGAAAGACAGAGGGGGAAGGGTGTGTGAATGTCAGGGGAGGAGGGAATAGTTGGTAATGTATGGAAGATGGAATTTCAGGGGATCAATAGGGCCTACATGTGGATTGATAAAAAACCGTAACGTGTCTAA
>CM060329.1:39475610-39498110 GCA_030674155.1 Stramonita haemastoma | reverse complement strand
GCCTGTTAATTAAAAAAATACTATTGCTGTTTTTTTAAACTGTGTAACCTACTTTTGGAAAAGAACAAAAAAACATACTAAAATAATGAAATCTCTTATTTCTCTGAGTGTGTGTGTGTGTGCGTGTATGTGCGTGCGTGCGTGCTTGCGTGCGCACGTTTGTGTGTATGTGTGTATGTATGTGTTTGCGCATGCGTATGCACATGCAAACACATGCATGCACATTAATTTGTGTGCTTGAGCGCGCGCGCACACACACGTTCCTAACAAGCAAGAAACGGAGTCCGGTAACTAGCAGAATGTAAGATCAGGGCAGACGACCGGACAAGATACAGTGTGTCTGCCTACTCTGAAGCAGACAGAACGTTAAATATCCTCTTAATTCAGACTGAACCGGACACACACAGCAAATCCCCTTAACCGGGACTGGACAAGGCAAGAGGTGTCCTCTTAACTCAATTGCCGGGTAAAGGAAAGAGCAAATGAAGGCTGATGACCAGAACAGAGATAGAAGGGAAACAGAGACTAGTGTCAGGAGCGAATCTTAATACTCATGGACCAAAGCAGTCGAGTTTTTGTGTGGAATCGAGTTTTGTGTGGAATGGACTGATGCAATCGAGTTTTGTGTGGAAAAGAGCTGAAAATGGGAACAGAAATACTGACTTGTCTGAAAAAGCTGACGGGATCAGGTAATAAATTGAATTGTTTAAAGAAAGCAGTCACTGTTACTAGTGTGACAATACAGGTGGAAAATAGCAGAGGAAGAAACTGACATACACACACACACACGCACACATACACGCATACACACACACACACACACACACACGCACACACATACACAAACACAAACACACACAAACACACACACACAAACACACACACACACACACACACACACACACACACACACACACACACACACACACACACACACACACACACACACACACACACACACACACACATATATATATATATATATATATATATTATATATATATATATATATATATATATATATATATATATATAAAACAGCTGAAACAAAAATGACGGACAGACACTGTAACTTGTTCGAAAAAGAAAGCTGAAAATAATCAGGAACAAAAACTGTGGCTTGTGTGAAGGACGGTGGTAAAAGGCAAGAAAGAAAAATACTGACAGGTACATCACAGACTACCTGAGAATACGAAAAATCGTTCACATTGTCTGTGGTTGTGTATGCAAAATGAGGAAAGGTGCAGGTGTTCCGATCAAAACAAAAACAAAAAGAAAAAGAAGATTGTGAAAGTTCAGGAGACACTGTTTCTCTGTCTCTTTCACTGTCTGTGTATCTCGTTTTTAATCTACGTTTTTCTCTCTTTCTCCCTGTCTCTGTCTCTCTCTTTCTCACTCACTCTCTCTCTCTCACTCTCATTCTATCACTGTGTGAGTGTGTTTGTGTGTTTTGTGTGTTTGTGTGTTTGTGTGTTTGTTGTGTGTGTGTGTGTGTGTGTGTGTGTGTGTGTGTGTGTGTGTGTGTGTGTGTGTGTGTGTGTGTGTCTGTCTGTCTGTGTGTGTGTACGTGCGTGTGCACGTGCGTGTGTGCGTGCGTGTTTGTGTTTCTTAAGTAAATGTTTTAGGCAGTGTACACATCTTTTCCCATCCTCAGAAAAAAAGCCAAGATACGCAAGCGCAAAACTTTTATTCAAGTAATGGTTAGTTTTCTATCCACATCAGGAACACGTGGATAGTGCCATGCTTTTGAAATAGACATCCATTAACCGGATTAAAGAGAACCGTTGATCTTGTGTGGCAAAATACAAGCCTGATGAAGAAACAGGTACTGACTGCCAGCAAGCATCAACATCAACTGAAATCTGTTGAGCATGCACTCTGGAAAGGCAAAACGAAAAATAAGTAACAAACAATAAACAGAACGCCAAGAAAATGATAGAATCTCATACACTCAGGCACGCGCAAGCAAAACATGAGCATGCTTTTAAGAAAAAGCTTTTCCCCTCTGTGTTTGATTTTCTGTTTTTTTTTCTTTGTCTTTTGATATTTCTGCATTTGTGTGTCTCACACACAAACACACACACACACACACAAACACACACACACACACACGCGCGCGCGCGCGGGCACACACACACACACACACACACACGCGCGCGCGCGCGCGCACACGCGCACACACGCACACACACACAAACACAAACACTCTCACGCACACACACACACACACACACAAACCAACAACAAAATCACACACACATAGCCACAGAGAGAGAGAGAGAGAGAGAGAGAGAGAGAGAGAGAGAGAGAGAGAGAGAGAGAGAGAGAGAGAGAGAGAGAGAGAGAGAGAGACAGAGACAGAGAGAGAGACAGGCAGACAGACAGGCAGACAGACACACACACACACACACACACACAAACGTTAAACACACACACACAACACAAAAATTCTTAACCTGCAAGAAAGATTGTCAGGGGACTGGCAGAATACAAGATTAGGAGAGAAGACAGGACACGATACACTGCACCTGCTATTATAAGCGGCAGAAGAGTGTCACGTGCATTAAACAGCTGAAAACAATCAGAGGCAGGAACTAACGTGTGTGACAAAACAACTGAGAAATACCAGGGACAGAAAACTGCTTTAGACATGTATACATAAACGTGTGTGTGTGTGTGTGTGTGTGTGTGTGTGTGTGTGTGTGTGTGTGTGTGTGTGTGGGGTGTCTGTGTCTGTGTGTCTGTGTGTCTGTGTCTGTGTCTGTGTGTCTGTGTGTGTGTGTCTGTGTGTGTGTGAGTATCTGTCTGTCTCTCTGTGTGTCCGTGCGTGTGTGCGTGCGTGCATACGCGTGTGTATATGTATGTGTGTGTCAACTGCGAATGCATTCGTGCGTGCGTGCGTGCGTGCGTGCGTGTGTGTGTATACTTCTGGTTGCAGCTTTTAATTTTTTAATCTTTTGTCGATGGCAACAAGTTTTTGTTAACCATATTTCCGCGCCCCATGTTTACATTAAGATATGACTTTAAAGTCTTTGTCGCTTGAAAAATGTCTTCAGTAAATGCTTTAACCAATATCTACATCTATTCCCATTCCATACAGAGACTGAGATACCTGAGGCCTACATTTTTGTCCAAGTAGTGATCAGTTTTTCTGTTGCCCAGGAGTGGGCGGGGGGGGGGGGGTCCCTGCTCGGACTTTGACCTAGAAATGTTTTTAATGAAAGAGCACCATTGGTCGCGTGCAGTATGATCCAAGACTGATAAGAAAACCATGGGCGGACAGCTATATAAATGTGAGGTGAAATTTGTCAAACATGTACTCCAGAAAGGCACACCCACAACCAGAGAAACAATTAACATAGCAACGAGAAACTGATAGAGTCTCATTTATGTACAAGCACGTAAAGACAACATGAGTCAACTTCATTCTTTTGTCTGTTTTTTGTGTGTCTGATGTTATGCTTTTCTTTGTTTTAGGCAATATCTACACGTTTTTTCTCACAGAAACAAGCTAAAATGTATATCATAAAATAGTGTCTTTGATCACGTGCAGTAAAATCTAGGCCCAATGAGGAAATCACAGCCAGCCAGCTGTCTTTAATGTGAACGGAAGTCTTTTGAGCATGTACTTTAGAAAGGAAACACCAAAACAAAACAAGAGGACCTCCCACCCGAATAAGCAGAATAATGACAAACGGTAGAATCTCATACACACAGGCACACGCAAAGACAGCTCGATCAAGCTTCTTGTTTTCTGTTTTCTTCAAACCTCTGTATGTCACACACACACGAGCACTCATGCACGCACGCACGCTCGCATGTCCGCACAAATGTACGCACACATGTACGCTCTGACACACACACACACACACACACACACGCACACGCACACGCCCACACACACACACACACACACACACACACTCACACACACACACACACACACACACACCACACACACACACACACACACACACACACACACACACACACACTCTTTTTCTTGATCAGCAAAAATAGAGTCAGGGAACTGACAGAATATAAGATTAGGGCAGACGACCGGACAAGATACAGTGTGTCTGCTTACTCTGAAGCAGACAGAACGTTAAATATCCCCTTAATTCAGACTGAACCGGACACACACAGCAAATCCCCTTAACAGGGACTGGACAAGGCAAGAGGTGTCCTCTTAACTCAATTGCCGGGTAAAGGAAAGAGCAAATGAAGGCTGATGACCAGAACACAGACAGAAGAGAAACAGAGACTAGTGTGAGCAGCGAATCTGAAGATACTCACGCCCAGAAACAGTGACTTTTGTGAGGAAGAGATCTGAAATTTGGGAGAGAAACCTGATGTGTGAAAAGGACAGCAAAAGCTGTCAGGGAAGAAACAGTAATTTGTGTGAAAATAAAGCTGAAAATATGAAGGACAGCAGCTGTGATTTGTGTGAAGAAGCTGTACAATATTTAAGGGGCAGACACTTTTGACTCGAGTGAAAAACACCACTGAAAATATCAGGGACAGAAATGGTGACTTGCGTGAAAGAAGCTGTAAAATCAACAAGGGCAGAAGGTGGTCACAGTTATAAAAAAAAAAGAAAATAGAGACAGAAACCAACCTATGTGAAAAAGAAAAAAAAGAGCTTGAAAATGAGTCTTGTGTAAAAGAACCAGCTGGAAATAATCATTGACAAAAAAACTGTAGTTTTGGTGTAAAAACAATAGAAAATAATCAGGCTCAGAGATTGACTTCGTGGCGTTTGTAAAAACAGACAATAATAAAATAAACAGGCACATACAACAAAGCCTGTATGAAAAAAACAGTTGACAATAAACATGCACAGAGGCTGTGGATTATGTAAAAAAAAAATCAACCCCACCAAAGCTTGCGAGTTTAAAGACAGCTGAAAGTAATCAGGGACAGTAACTGTGGCTTGTTTGATGCAAGCTATAAAATAATCAGAGACAGAAACTGTAATTTGTTGAGAATGAGCTGAAAAGAACGGACCTAAATTACCACTTGTTTGAAAAGACAGGTAAAAATAATCCAAGACAAAAGTTGTGACTTCTGTGAAGAAAGACAGCTAAGATAATCAGGCACAGAAATTGTAACTTGTCTGAAGGCAGCTGCAAAATGACCAGCAGGGAGAGAAACTGTGACATGTCTGAACCAGCTGAAGATGCTCAAAGACGATTACACTGTCTGTGGGTGGGTTAGTAAAATGAGGTACAGCAGAGAGGTCACAATAAAAACGAGAACGAAAAGTGCAACTGTTGTGAGATATTGCAGCAGAGGCGCTCACTCTGTCTCTCTGTCTCTGTCTCTGTCTGTCTGTCTGTCTGTCTGTCTGTCTGTCTGTCTCCTCCTCTCTCTCTCTCTCTCTCTCTCTCTCTCTCTCTCTCTCTCTCTCTCCTCTCCTCTCTCTCTCTCTCTCCCCTCTCTCTCTCTCTCTCTCTCTCTCTTCTTTGAGTCTTTCTTTGTCCTCTCTCACACAGTCACGCACTTTGGGACGAAGCAGGAACACTCTTTTTTTTGGTAAAAACTATCGTTATTTCTCTTAAAATGCCAATTACTGGTCCTCCAGCAAAATTTGGAGTCAATCATGATGGCCCTGCTGACTGACAACACTGTCTTAAGTTGGAAGATGTCAGGTAATTAAGATCAGACTGCTTTTCTTTTTATTTAACTGAACCCACATTAAGCAATGCCAACACAACAAAAAATGACAGGTGTACTTTTGAACTTAAGCACACAGGTTCAGTTCTGAAAGAAAAAAAAACACAACCCAAGCCACCCAACGTCGTGACTAGTTGAGAGCAGCAAAAACATCAGCAGAGAGAAGAAAGGGTTTATGATCGTCGTGACAAAGAGCTGTTTGTGCCGACTGAAAATGCTAAAATAGCAGGTACAGACTTCAGTGCAGAGAAGACCACAGCCACCCAGGATATACACAGTTATGGTGAGGCAAGCACAGAGAAAAAGCCTGTGTTAAGTTTTTTTTCCTGATGCTGTGCATGCCTCAGTGCTTTAGGCGTTGCACTGGAGCCAACCCAGTACATGCTGGTGTGCAGATTGGCCACGCTTCTCTCCTGACAGAATGCACCATTGTTTGCAGATTAATAACAACATTATTGTACTTAAACCATTTCTGTCAAACCAGTGTAACTGGTTTTACAGCTTAGAGCCCTTTCATTGTCTGGCACGTAATCAGTCTGTAAGTTCGACCACAGTTCACGGTCACTAGCAATGTGAAAACAAAGCAACCCCCTTTGGATTTCTGATATGGCTGACATGGGTGCCAAGCATGATGTGTAGTTAAGTGTTGTTTGTAAAAACAAAAAAGACAGGCTCAACTGATACCATAATTTCCAGTTATTTTTTTTAACCAAGCCCTCGCAATTGAATGTCCTAATCCAGTTAGCGAGAAACAAATCACTTAACGACACCACACACGCAGTTTTGACCATTTGTTGTAATTGCAGAAAAAGGCCTTTTAATGCCGACTTTATCAAATGTTTTGCTCCAACTCGTAATCGAACAATGTATTTAAGATGGTTCGAATGATGAATAAATAAGTGAAGGTATGTGTAAATAAAATAATCAAGTATATAGAGTTTGATCATCATGGATGGGACATTTACATAAGCCATGAGGCTTAGGCTTGAGGCACTCCTAACATTACTTCCTCTACTACTAAAAAACTGCAAAAATCACTACATCAACAGAGAGTCACGCACTGCTGACAGCTTGCAGCTGAAGAGAAAACACGAGCAGCCAGCCTCTATGGCTAGGGAGAGATTTGGGTGTTTATACCAGCCTGAGACATGATTTGTGTGACTGACTGCGCTGTTAGTGTAGATCCTCTGAAAACTGATCTTGATGTTGATATTGCTACATACAGAGTAGCAGGTGGGTTAAATTCCGCCATTTTGAAAAAAATGCATTGGTTGATTCATCATTTCAAAGACGTTTTGAGAGATAGGAACAGAAACAATGTTGTGTGTCAGACATCTAGTGATTATTGTATGAATCCGATGACAGTGTACCAGAATTTCAATCTGGACTTGATTGCAAAACAATGCCCGTGCCTATTGGTACATAAAATAAGAAAAAAACAAAACATGCTAGAAGAAGACTGTTTTAAGCTGGCCAACGTGACGAAGGGAACGCTGATACCTAACACAGAGTACATGGAGACCCGAGAAGCATCTTTGCGTTATATACACACGTTACACGGTCTTCTATTGTTGCCCAGTTACTAACACACAGCTAGTATCTTTCACTCTCCACTGTCTTGCCTAGAGCCTAGCGTGTTTAAAGAAAAATTGAACTGATGGGATTTCCATGTTGAATTTTTTCATCACAGTTTTTTAAAGGTTGTTTTTTTTACATGACGTTAATTTTAAAGAAAACAATAACACATGTATGAATTAATCCTGTGGTGTAGAGGTGGGTGGGCTTTAAAGCTTTAACAGCAATATATATCTCTCTCTATACATATTATTTTTTATTTATTTTATTGCTCCTTGTTTTCTCTCTTCTTAAAACGAAAATGACAGTGATCATAGTTGACAATATCTGTGTTTGTTGCTGCTGTTAAGCCATGATGTAGAATCTATGCCATGATCGTTATTTGGGTTGTAGTAGATTATTTTTCCCTCTTGGGTAAATGCATGCATGTATGTATGTATGTATGTATGTATGTATGTATGTATGTATGTATGTATGTATGTATGTATGTATGTATGTGTGTGTGTGTGTGTGACGTGTGTGTGTGTGTACGTGTGTGTGTTAACAACTAAGATATTAGTTTAATTCTTTGTAGATGCTAAAAATCTTTCATCTCCATGATCATCCGATTCTTGAGTCATATCAACTTAAAAGTGTCCTTAAATTCATACTTTTTTTTAAGGCAATATGCACATATTTTCCAGTCTACGGATACAAGTTAAGATACACAAGCTCTACATCTTTAACTTCCAGAGAGAATCAGGCCTTTGCGTCTGATATGAGTGAAGATGTCATAGTCAGTCACTAAGAACAAGTTTATTTTAGGGAATCTGGTTTTGATTCTATCTCGGTTTATGTGGTTGATGTAATTTCTACCACAACATGGTGGCCTTCCAGGGTTTACCCTTACTGTTGGCCAGGGCGTTGATACAAGGAATGAGGGTAGAGTTCATCTTATATCCTGTTTTGATCTGTATATAGTTGCACAGTTTTAATATGAGATTTAAAATTTTACGAGGTGATATCCCCGGTATGGTTACTGTGGTCGGCGGGGCTATAAACGAGAAGATTGGATTGGACTGTATTGGAGCTCCACATCTGAACACGAGTAGTGGGAGAGGGGATGGACTGCCTAGTGGTTAGAGTGTTGTGCATGTGATCTGACGGCTTGAGTTCGAGCCCCTACCAAGGAACCCGTTTGATGAGATTCTCCCCCTGGACTTAACATTAGTACTGATTCCACTTCCTAAAGTCCGTTGGATGAGACTATAAACTGGAGTCCCGTCTGCAAACTAGCATGCAGAACATCTTGTTCACACGTTAAAAACCGTCCCGCCTTTCAAAAGAATAGGCCATGTCTGCAAGTAGGAACATAACAAAATCTAAAAAATAAACTCATACACACAAGCATCATGCTTAGACACCATCCCCGACGTCGGAATGCGGCTACCTTAATGATCGGGAAAAAAACAGTCGCATACGAAAAATCTCACCGTTAGTGAGACTCGGATTTTAAACCGAGAAACAGACAAAAAATCCGAAAAGTTGGTCAATTTTTCTGTTGGTGAGGGAGAAAACGTGGATATTGCAATGTCTTTGACGTAAAAAAATGTGTTTCATATGAAAGCCCCGTTGATCACGTGCAGGAAAACCCAGACCTGATGAGCCAATCACGTAGAATCAGCTATAATCAATATGAAGTGAAATCTGTGGAGCATGTACTTCGGAAATGCAACACCAAAAAGGAGAGATAAAGAAAAGAACGATAAACAGAACAACAACAAAAATGATAGAATCTCATACACACAGGCACGCGCAGTGACAACATAAGCATACTTTTTATGATCTATTTTCGCTTGTGTGTCTGATTCCGTTATTCGTTGTTTTTTTTTATATCTCAGAGAGAGAGAGACAGAGACAGAGACAGAGAGAGAGAGCCCTAGATAGCCATAGACAGAGAGAAAAAAAAAAGAGAGAGAGAGAGAGAGAGAGAGAGAGAGAGAGAGAGAGAGAGAGAGAGAGTGAGAGAGAGACAGAGAGAGACAGAGACAGAGAGAGAGACAGAGAGAGAGAGAGAGAGAGAGACAGAGACAGAGAGAGACAGAGACAGAGAGAGAGAGACAGAGAGAGAGAGAGAGAGAGAGAGAGAAGAGAGAGAGAGAGAGAGAGAGAGAGAGAGAGAGAGAGAGAGAGAGGAGCGGAGGACAGGTGTGGGGAGGGTGGGTGAAGGAAGGGAGGAAAGATGGCAAGAAAATTATCAATGACAAAGCCTGGACATGTTTTAGAGTTGATAGACACATCATTAACTTGGTGCCTGCACGTATGCTGATGCATTTGCCTACTTCTCTCTCTCTCTCTCTCTCTCTCTCTCTCTCTCTCTCTCTCTCTCTCTCTCTCTCTCTCTCTCTCTCTCCTCTCTCTCTCTCTCTCTCTCTCTCTCTCTCTCTCTCTCTCTCCCTCTCTCTTCTCTCTCTCTCTTCTCTCTCCTCTCCCTCCCTGTCTTCTTTTTGTCTGTCTGTCTCTTTGTTTAACTCTCTCCCTGCCTCCCTCCCCCTTCTTTCTCTCTCTCTCCATCTCTGGCTTTCTTTTTGAATCTGTCTGTCTCACTGGCATTGTGTATACGTTTGGATGTCTCTCTTTATCTCTGAATATTTGGTTTTCTTTTCTTTGTATTCGTGCGCGTATGCGTATCTATCTATCTATCTATCTATCTATCTATCTATCTATCTATCTATCTATCTATCTATCTATCTATCTATCTATCTATCTATCTATCTATCTATCTATCTATCTATCTTCTATCTATCTATCTGTCTATATTTGTGTGTGTGTGTGTGTGTGTGTGTGTGTGTGTGCGCGCGTGCGTACGCACGCGCGTGCGTACGTGCGTGTATGTATCTGGTCTTGGATGGAGTTCAAAGTAATAAAAAAGATCTAAGTGGCATACTATGTAAAAGCGTTCTTAACAACTGGTCGTAATCAAAATAGCTGTAGACATTTTTTTTTAAGCAAGCTGACCAATAAAAGTTGGAACAAGATACCTTTTAAATACCACAGATATAGTGAGTCTTCCAAAATCAGCGAGGACTAGTCATTTTTTTTGACTCCAAATTCTTTCTTCCAGTTTCCCCAAGTAGTGTTACCGTGTGCAGAAATATTTATGTGTGCTAAAGAGCATCTGGAAAAGATGTCAGAAATACACAGCCCACCCTTTACTTCTTGTTAAATATCTTTTTTCTCAACCCATTAGAATCTTCATTTTCCCACAAAATAAATGTAAATCATACACACAGACACAGACACAGACACAGACACAGACACACACACACACACACACACACACACACACACACACACACACACACACACACACACACACACACACACTGACTAGCGTGGATATTAAATTTTGATTTTGAAAAACATGAAAAAAAGTAGCCCCCCCAAAAATGGAAAGAAAAGAAAAAAAAGACACGACCACAGGTGGATTATTTTTGCTGTCACATCTTTTGCGACACTCCGGTCCTACTGTTCCCACGCTGCTCATTTCAATCTCTCCACCCCAGCCATACCCAGATTTGCTATATCGCGTCCTCGGGGTGGGGTGTTCAGAGGGAGCTCATCAATGTCAGGCGCTGTGAAGGAACCAGCCAGAGAAGTCCTGCACTGCTGCTGGGTCACTTTGGTGGTGTTCAGTGGTGCCTGTACTGAGCTAACATACACAGGACACCACCTACGTAGGCCATCGTGTGCCGGTGGGAACAGATGACAATATTTACACAACTGCATACACACGGGGACTGGATGAAAAAAACACATGAATGCTTATCCCATTATCCTCGATATAAAAGAATAAAAAAAAAAAAAATATAAAAAACCTTACTGAGCCCCCTACTGATGTCAGTAATAGCTCAGTCGCGGAGCCAGACTGAGTGGACGCGCACCCTGGGTGGCGACCACCACGATGTCCATCCGATGACCCTCTCCCGTGAACCACCAGCCCCGAATGCTTTAAGGCAAAACTCACCACAGGCACAGAAGTGTATCAGGAAAACAAAGATAAGTTCGCAATTAGACCAGAGCAATATGGGTCACTGAATCAGATCCAGTGTTCTCTTATTGTATTATGGTAATTGATAATGAGGATGACGTAATTATGCTGTTATGGAAGTACTTGTGCTTTGAGACTATTCGACGGGGCTGCACTCTACGCTTTTCATCATAATAATATAGTCCGGCGTCAACTGGGCCTGAGAGATACAGATACCTGCAGTGTTGGTCAGGTAATTTGAGCAGCACTTTCAAAATAGTAACCGTAAAGTGGATGAAACTTGACTGTGTAGTCCCATTCTTCCCAATAAACACCTAGCACACTCACTCTGGGTTGGAGCTGGCCGAAATATGGAAAATCCCTATGACTCTCAAGGGATTCGAACCTGCGATCTTCCAGTCCGTACCCCAATGTGTTAACCAATGCACCGAGGTGGCTCACTGAAGGAGAAAGGTTAATTAGTTTACACTCATGTTGTTTCCTGTTTTTTTTTCTTCCTTTGTCAGTTGGTTTCTTTGTTTATTGAGTTGCTCCAGGGCGGTTGTTCAAGTTGACTGACACATTGAAACAAATCTTTCTTGGATGGACGGGTTTGAATTTAATGCCCTGTCACATAAGGTGGTGATTGAGTACAAGGAAATAGACATTGTGACAGTGATATCATTCCATCGTTGTCACAGAGAGAGACACAGAGGGAGAAAGAAAGAGAGAATAAGAGAGAGAGAGAAGAGAGAGAGAGAGAGAGAGAGAGAGAGAGAGAGAGAGAGAGAGAGAGAGAGAGAGAGAGAGAGAGAGAGGGACACACACAAAGAGAGAGACAGACAGGGGAAGAAAGTATGACAAGGGCTTATCCAGGAGCCAAAACTCGAGTCAGGTCAGGCCTAAGGCATTGGTGTTGGCTAAAAATGCTGTCTTGGAAAAATATAAATTTCCAGGGTTTTGTTTCTTGTCAGTCCAATATTTGATAAATTATTTTCCAAGTGATGAAGAAGTTGTGACGGGTGACCTGCACTTGTTTCCCTCCTGGAGTATTTTCTAAAGTGTGTGTGTGAGCATGAGTGAGGGAGACAGACTGAATAAGGTTGGGTTCTGCTATAGCTTTCGCGGTCACTAGGGCTATGTAAACAAAAAACAGACAGAAACGACAAAATAAAAGACTGAGATTCGCTAAAGATCATGTACACATTGCTTTGATATTTCCTTTCATCTTATGACTGGCAGATGATTAATACAAACAACCCCCCCCCCCCAAACAAGTAATTTAATCATCAACTAATAGATAGGACCTGTTTAAAACAAAGCAGATTGCTTACTTTATAAAGAATCGTGATCTAGAGGTAACATTCCTGTTTTGGAGACATAGGGTAGCGAACATGATTTTTGTCGGAAACTGGACTCTTTCCCCATCCACTCGAGCCTGGATGCTAGTTTTTTGAATGAAATGATCATCCAACATCACGTGTAACAGGCATATCGGGCAAGTAGCACGACCCACAGCAACAACATAGATGTCCCTGGCAACATTCTTCATGAAAAATTTCTCTAGGGACATTGATACATCTGCAGATGCAAAACAATTGTGGCGCTTTACTGGTAGCGACGCTTTCTCCTCGGGGAGAGCAGCCCGAATTTCTGGAAGAGAAATCTGCTGTGAATTAAAGGGATATAACACGAGGATACAATACTACACAACGGAATGTAACACAATGCAGCACATTACAATACAATACACTACCCCCCCCCCCCCCCCCACACACACACATGCACACACACGCACACACTTTCCCGTTATCCTTTCTTTTCCTTGCTCGCGTGCACACGCGCGCACGCACGCACGCACGCACGCACGCACGCACCCCCCACACATACACCACACACACACACACCACACCACACCACACCACACCACACCACACCACACCACACCACACCCACACACAGAGGCGCACACATATTTAGTGTTACTACTGATTTTTTTTTTTTGGAAAAAACAATCATTGACTTAAGAAAATAACTAGCGTCTAAATTAGGTCAACTATATTGCCTGTACTGGTGAGTGCAGACTGTAGCCTAATTTTTCGAGTTGAACAGGTTTATCCAAAGATGGTCCTTAGTGCTTGAACTTTAAGAGAAAAAACAACGGCAAAAAACCACCGAGACAAGTGTACTTTAATCTGGTGTGTGCAAACAAGATTGCTAGGATTATATTTGACGGGCGAAAGCAACTGTCCCATATCAAAGACATAATTTAAGAAGAAGGTCATAAAAACGCTGAAATAACACAATCCGATAGGCTGACATGATATCGAGAAATTAATTATCTTGGAATTGTACATGTGAATTGCTGCAACTGCAAAGCTAACCACTTTGAATTCTGTCGTGTGGAATGAATATGCCTGAAACACCGGTTCACATAAAGCAACATGCACTTTACCCATATGTCTGGCCGGTGATACAAGCAAGAGTTGCGCTCCATGTAGAGTATTCCCTTGGCCATTTTCGTGCTTTTTGTCATTATTGAAACGGTTGAAACATCAGACAGAACGTAACATGAGGTGTGTGGCGTTAAGGTAAAAAACAAAACAAAACAAACAAAACAAAACGACAAAACAACAACCTTTTCGTATGCGCTCGAGGACGTTTCGCCTCTAAGTGAATCTGTTGTTTGGTACGTTATTATCCTGTTTTTTGGGGCGCATTCCTCAGGTATTTAGTTTTTAATTTCTTTTTGACAAAGAGAAATCTGCTATAACTAGAAGTGGACTGCAATACACAGTGGCAGGCTCCCTCTGACTCTAAAGGCAATGGCTGCGCCTTCTCTCACTCCAGTTTTGTTGGTAACATCTAAAGTGGCTCAGCAGACCGAACAGTGCATGGCAGTCTCTGCCACAGTTGCTTTGCAGACAAAATTAGACCGTGGGTTGACCGCCTGGTTTTGCTCTCTCTTTTTTCGAAGAAGCTGTCAGGAGGTGTGCAATATAATACAATAAGTATATTAAATTATATTGCATGGCAATTCAATACAATGTGATTTAATACAAACCAATCCATCAAGACTCAACACTACCTGGCCCAACCTTAGCCCACCCAACTGAACATTTGACAGAGTGCTTTTTCTGCAGAATTTCACCGAACATAGCACTCTGGGTCAAAATCCCGTCTGGCGATTCCTAAGATAAAATCACCACGGTCACTTTACCGCTCAGAAACTGAGTACTTGGCTCTAATAAAGCGTGAAATATGACAACAATACTCATTCATCAGCAATAACGACAACGATCAGATGAAATGGTAATTATGCACCTAATCTAAGCAGAATGGCAAGGGTATGGTGTGTTATGGGCTCTGTCTTCACCTACAGTGCTTTTCTTTCAAGAGACGGGATTAATTTCTCTTCAGAACATTACGTCACATCTCCATACAAAAACCGGACAGCAGCAACAACAAAGTCCCAAGAACCAATACCAATCAACAACAATGTCGGTTATAGCACTAACTGTAACAGACTTAGAAGGAAAAACAAAACCCATAGCCTCAATTTTGTGTCGATGCATTTGCGTCAAACATTGGTGCTAAGAATAACAGCTGCGTTTACATAAAAGGCATAATTTGCATAATAAGAGCACTTAAGCATACGCAACGATAAAAATCATATTAGCTGCTTACACATTTGGGTGTTAATATCAAAGTGATTAGCTGCACTGACACCAAAATGAGCCATTCTCATGAAAACAGCATTCAACAACGCTTAGGAATAAATCACACCACGAACAAATCAAGGCACGCCAGTCTAATGGGAAACATGTCTTGGTTAAGACTGTTGTGCACTGTAGGCCAGCAGTCAATCTACCTGAAAAGCCCAGGATGAAAAGAAACTGCAAGCTTAGATTTTTTCTGTATTTTTTCTTCTTCTTTAGAACATCCATTCCAAAGGGGAAAAGTACCAAGAAAACCGAAAACAGTTTGTTGGCAAACTTGTTTCAAACAGTCGTGTTTACTTCTTTTTTCTCACCATGATGGCTTTTGCCTCTGTCATAAAGGTAGTTTTGATAAACGGCATCATCGTAAAGAACTGGGTGGCAGGTTTGTTTTGCCATTCAGGGACGGGGTAACACAGCTGTTATGACTGGGGTTCTAGCTGGGCAGGGTAACGTAACGGTTATGACTGGGGTTCACACTGGGTGGGGTGGCTTTCCAGTCATGACTGGGTTTTTTCTTGGGCGGGGTGGCTTAACAGTTATGACTGGGGTTCACACTGGGCGGGGTGGCTTAGCAGTTATGACTGGGGTTCACACTGGGCGGGGTGGCTTAGCAGTTATGACTGGGGTTTACACTGGGCGGGGTGGCTTAGCAGTTATGACTGGGGTTCACACTGGGCGGGGTGGCTTAGCAGTTATGACTGGGGTTCACACTGGGCGGGGTGGCTTAGCAGTTATGACTGGGGTTCACACTGGGCGGGGTGGCTTAGCAGTTATGACTGGGGTTCACACTGGGCGGGGTGGCTTAGCAGTTTTGACTGGGGTTTACACTGGGCGGGGTGGCTTAGCAGTTATGACTGGGGTTATGGCTGGGCAGGGTAGCTTAACGGTTATGACTGGCTTTTACACAGGGTGGGGTAGCTTAAGGTGGGGTTTACTGCACAGCTCAGTTCTAAGGTTTATCAATAAGGGGATTTTGCCACAGTGTTAATAGTAGTTTAAACTCTATTCCCCAGCAAGCCTTTAGAATAAGACTATAAACTGTAGTTCGGTGTGCGAACTCAATCCCGTAATCTAGTTCTTTGCCGTGCATGTTGCACACTTCAGTGGATTGGAAAGGTGGGCACCCACAATCACTGGGCGCTTTTTGGGTGGATCGACTCTTCGCAGGATTTGTTTAATTGGTTGTTCTTAACCTGTGAGGTCAAAAGCATGGCAACGTGGTTCAGGAAGACATGGGTACCGTTTGTTCGTTTTGTCACTGAACCGATCGTAAGCTGTTTCCAACAATAAAAGCAATGTAGAACAACAAAACCACAATTTAAAAAAAAGCCAGTTTCCCCCATTGTTTATGAAACAAGGCAAAGCAAAGCGAAAAAAAGGAAATATAACAAAATAAAACCCCACATTCAAAGAATGAGCCATAACAGCAATAAAAACAAAAATAAGACAAAAACCCTACAAAAGAAAACAAAGAAATCATACCAAAAAATATACCCAAAGAAAAAAAACACAACCCAAGAACAAAACCGCAAAACTACAGAAGACAAATGGAAGAGAACATGGAAAACATTCATACAACTGCCATCATTTGCACCAACACCACCACCACCACCCCCATCACCACCACCACCACAACAACAACGATGGGGAGGAAAAGTCCACAGACGCAGTGTTGACAAGAACAAGAACGGTATAAAAATGACCACGAAACTGGAGCTGATCAGTCAGAACAGATCGATCGTGGTCTCCTTGCTGTGCATAGCCCACAGGCAAACACGTGTGCATTTTGTTGGCTTCCCTCCTTCACTAGCAACCAAGCCACAAGAAGTATTCATTCATAATGCTCTTGTTCCTTGATTTCCGAAAGACACCCTCGAATAACGGTCTTGTCAATATTGTCTGTACCACTTTGGTAGCTGCAAGTCCCTTTGCTAATAGTCTTTGCATGTCTTTGTTTGCTGTTTTTTCTTCCTTTTTTCTTCTGTGTCTGCCTGTTTCAGATTACGGTAAGTTTCAGCATCCTAGCTTCGTTCAGTTTTTGAAACTTTTTTGTTTGTCCTTTTCTTTCTTTCTTTCGTCTTCGTTGCCTCTGTCTCATCCATATAATTTTCTTTCCGCATGTCTTAATTCTGATTATTTTATTTTGTTTTCGTTTTGTTTGCGTCGGTCTGTTTTGTTCTTTTGTAATCTTTTTTCGTTTTGGGGTAGATGTACGTGGGCACTAAGGATATTAAGGGGTTATGTGATGAATTAAGATGATGAGAGAAGAGAGAGAGAAGAGGAGAGAGAGAGAGAGAGAGAGAGAGAGAGAGAGAGAGAGAGAGAGAGAGAGAGAGAGTAAAAATTAAGATGATGAGAGAGAGAGAGAGAGAGAGAGAGAACGAGAGAGAGAGAAGAGGGAGAGGAGAGAGAGAGAGAGGACAGCAGCGTGAAATGTATCAGAGCGTCATGGGAAATGTATTTCGTTTACGGATTTACCTCGGTATGAGATAGCCTACAAAGCCACAGGAGAATTCTAGGCTTCCTTTCTGACTGGACTGTCACGAGTGAGGAAGTGCTAGTGCCATCAGATAAGCCACTGACCCCCAGACAGTATCAAGGAAAGGAAAACGATAGGGTCACTATGGTCACGTCAAAAGATTCGACAGCCCTTCAAAGATCACATTTCAGGGCATAGTCCAAAGATATAGAAGACGAATCAAAAAGAGAAGGAAATGGATTAAAAAAAGTTACTAAATGGATCCGCAAATGGAAAGAGCCTGTTTTTTGTTTCAGGATGAGATAATATCTATCTATCTATCTATCTATCTATCTATCTATCTATCTATCTATCTATCTATCTATCATCTATCTATCTATCTATCTATCTATCAATCAATCTATCTATCTATCTATCTATCTATCTATCTATCTATCTATCTATCTATCTATCTATCTATCTATCTATCTATCATATCTATCTACTATCTAATCTATCTATCTATCTATCTATCTATCTACACTTACATATATATATATATATATAATGTATATCTATATATATACAGAGAGAAAAAGAGAGTGGGAAGAGGGGAGAGAGAGAGAGAGTTTCATAAGCTAAATAGTTTAACAAACAGATAACTAGTTTAAGGCAGAGACAGCCTTGACATCTCTTCAAATGCCAGCATTGAAATTAATCAGCCAATCACAACATCAATTTCGTATCAACAATCAATCGATCGATCGTCGAACAATCAGTCAACCACTGCATCAATTACTGCGTCAAGCAATCAATAATCAACAAATCAATCAACCAACCAATCATCAATCAATCAATCAACCATCAATCAATCAATCAATCAATCATCAATAAATCCATCAATTAATCAGTGAAAGTAACCAACAGAATCAACAGAAACATTTCCACACGCGAAAGAGACAGAAACTCTCGTCAACCGTACTAACAGACAGCAACAGAAACATCAGGAACACACAAACAGCTATACAAGTCTACCGAGACAAGCAGCATTGAGCGATTTCCATGACTTTCTCAGCAAAACATCGCATCACCCGCTTAAGGCAGCCAAGCGACACAGACAGAACAGAAGTATTGCAACAGCCGCAGCCATGCAAAGATTCAAATGACGGTTAGAGACTCTTAATTGAAAATGTGATTTACATTATTCCTCCCTCCCGTTCTTCTGATCGTCTGTGTTGTTTTTTTCTTTCTGGACAGTTAGAAAGCTTTTTGATCTTGAGGTTGTTTTTTTGTGTTCTGCCTTCCTTTTCAACGAAACTTAATGACGATGGTGGTTAAGCTTTTAACCTGAGTTATTATATGTTTGTTGTGGGGTTGGCGGGGCTCTGAGCGTTAACACTGACTGATTGATTGCTTGTTGTTTCTGTTGTTGTGGTTTTTGCTCTTGTTGCTACCGCCATTATTGTTGTTTTTAATTGTTGTCAAAGTCGTCGTTTTAAGCTTTTAGTTTGTGTTAGTTGACATTGTTAGTTTGTCGTTTGCAATTGTATCCTGTCTGGTGAAAATAGCTCTTTCTTATAAAAAAGGAAAATCTCTGTCTCTGTCTCCGGCTCTCTCCCTGTCACTATGTGTCTCTGTATCTCTCTCTCTACGAATACATGTATCTGTCTATTTATTCATTCCTTTTCTGTTTACCATCCATCCATCCATCCACATCCATCCATCCGTCCGTCCGTCCGTCCGTCCGTCCGTCCGTCCGTCCGTCCGTCCGTCCGTCCGTCCGTCCTCATCTATCTATCTATCTATCTATCTATCTATCTCCTATCTCTCTATCTATCTATCTATCTATCTATCTATCTATCTATCTATCTATCTATCTATCTATCTATCTATCTATCTATCTCTCTCTCTCTCTCTCTCTCTCTCTTGTCTGTCTGTCTGTCTGTCTGTCTGTCTGTCTATCTACTACCTATCTATCTATCTATCTATCTATCTATCTATCTATCTATCTATCTATCTATCTATTCTATCTATCTATCTATCTACTATCTATCTATCTGTCTATCTGTCTGTCTTCGTCTTTCTCTCTGTCTCTGTATGTCTGTCTTTCTGTCTGTCCATCCATCTAGCTCTCCATCTATGTCTGTTAATGAAGGTCACAATGAGAAGCGGCGTCCAACTATATGAACAGAGATACACATTATCCCCTCGCTGCAAACCATTTTCAACGCACAAAAAGATTCACTCTAATGAATCAGAAACTGAGCTAAAAAAAGAAAGCATTTAACAATATCGTCAATTATTGTTGATTCAATAATGTCATTTTCATTTCAGTTCAGTTAAAAGGGGAAGACAGCTTAAATGGTATTTGCTTGGATTTTTCAGAAACTGTTGATAATAATAATAAAAAAGAAATTATTGAAAATGCCTAATTTGATGCTGAAAACTGTCACGGACACACAGACGTATAATTGAATTAAAATTTGAAAAACTGAAAAAAAAACTTTCAATAACAAAATTTTGAAGACGGTATTAAATCCGGCAAAGAAGTAAGTAAGTAAATAAATAATAAATAAATAAATAAATAACAGTCCTTCTAAATTATTAGCAAGTTGAATAAAAAGACATAAACAAAACATACATACGTAAAATAATACATAGGCAAACCGACAAACAAATGGATGAACAGATAAATAAACAAACAAAACGACAGATATTGAGATGGTCTCACAGACCTACAGACATACAGACAGACAGATAGACAGACAGAAAAGCATGTATGCAGGCAGGTAGGCAGGCAGACAGGCAGGCAGGCAAGCTACTTTAACATTTAAGATTAGCATTTTGCAAGCAACGAAAATCCTACATCTGCATCCAACTGAAAACAGGATTTTCGGGTATTACTCAGCATTCATAATGCTTTTGCCTATTGGATACAAAGTAAAACAGTGAAAAAAATGTGTAGCAATCAGCAGCATCATCATCATCATCATACATCATCATCATCAGCAGCAGCAGCAGCGCAGCAGCAGCAGCAGCAGCAGCAGCAGCAGCAGTAGTAGTAGTAGTAGTAGTAGTAGTAGTAGCAGTAGCAGCAGTAGTAGCAGAGCAGCACAGTAGCAGCAGCAGCAGCAGTAGTAGTAGTAGTAGTAGTAGTAGTAGTAGTAGTAGCAGTAGCAGCAGCAGCAGCAGCAGCAAAAGAACAGCAACAGCAACAACAGCTATAGGAATGGTACGAGTAGTAGAAACGCAGCAGCAGTAGTAGTGACTGGTATGTTAGAGTGTGTATAAGTGTGTACGTGCATACTCGCGCGCGCAGAGAGAGAGAGAGAGAGAGAGAAGAGAAGGAGAGATGAGAGAGAAGAGAGAGAGAGAGAGACGAGAGACAGAGAGACATGAGAGTACAGAGAACGAGGCAGAGAGAGAAGAGAGAGAGAGAGAGAGAGAGAGAGAAGAAGAGAAGAGAGAGAAGAGAGAGACAGAGACAGAAAAACAGAGAGACACAGAGAGACAGAGAGAGACAGAGAGAGAGAGAGTTCTTAACCATTTCTTCCTTTCTTTTTATCTTATTTCCTTTTTCTTTCTTTCTTTCTCTCTCTTTGCTATCTTATGTTTAATCCGCTTCCTTCACATTTCTCCGTCCCTTTCATCCCCCATGGCCTTCCAGTTGTAGTTCTTGGTATGTCTCTTCGCTTCAATCTCCTGTTTTCTTTGCCTTTCATATTCTTCCATATCAAAGGAAGAAAATTCTTCACTTTTTCTCCCTTCTCCATCCTTCCAGCTTGCCAGAATGTTGATCCGACTATTCTGGCTTTCTGTCTCTTACTCTTCAGAAAGTAGTAGTGGAAGTGGTAGTAGTAGTGGTAGTAGTAGTGGTAGTAGTAGTAGTAGCAGCAGCAGCAGCAGCAACAGCAGCAGCAGCAGAAAGTAGCAGCAGCAGCAGCAGCAGCAGCAGCAGTAGTAGTAGTAGTAGTAGCAGCAGCAGCAGCAGTAGGAGTAGGAGTAGTAGTAGTAGTAGTAGTAGTAGTAGTAGTAGTAGTAGTAGCAGCAGCAGCAGAAGCAGCAGCAGCAGCAGCAGTAGCAGCAGCAGCAGCAGCATAGCAGCAGCAGTGCAGCAGCAGAAATAGCAATATGAGATGTAGGACCAAAGCATGTCATTGTATTCATTATGCTAGTCAGATAGGAAGCATAATGACATTCAGTTTGTTTAATGTCCAGCACAAGAAAATCTTAGAGAAGATTATGTATCATAGTAATAGATTGTGCCTTTAGATTGCATCTTTTGCTGTCATCCTCTTTTTGAGCCACAGTGTGAAATTTGACATCTATATGTATGAATGTTGTGTAAACACACAGATACACATCACACAGAGTATATTAGTATGTTAGTAGTATGTAGTAGTAGTAGTACAGTAGTAATAATAGTAGTTAGTAGTATAGTAGTAGTAGTAGTAGTAGTAGTAGTAGTAATAGTAGTAGTAATATATAGTAGTAGTAGTAGTAGTAGTAGTTAGTAGTAGATAGTATAGTATTTGATAAAATATTACTCCTATCAGAATGGCCAATATCTTCTGAATAGTCGCTCTCCCCCATAAGCCACCACTCTTCTCTACCTCTCTGTCTTGCTGTCAGTCGTCTGTCTGTCTCTCTGTCTTCGTCTCTCTACTACTCTCCTCTCACTCTCTCTCTCTCTCTCTCTTCTCTAAACCTCCTCTTCTCCCTCCTTCTCTCTTCTCTCTCTCCTCTCTCTCCTCTCTCCTCTCCTCTCTCCTCTCCTACTCGCCTCTGCTCTCTTTCCCCTCTCTCCCTTTCTCTTCTTCTTCTTCCTCTCTCTCTCTCTCTCTCTCTCTCTCTCTCTCCTCCTTACTCGGCACTCCTGCTACTCTATCTAGCCACACATTCTCACAAAACATCACCCCCTTTCTATTCTACATCCCTTCTCTTCTCTCTCTCTGTCTTCTGTCTGTCTGTCTGTCTTCTCTCTTTCTAAAGATCTTCTCTCTGTCTTCTGTCTCTGTCTCTTCTTCTCTGTCTCTTGTCTCTGTCTGTCTGTCCTGTCT
>CM060329.1:39458110-39468110 GCA_030674155.1 Stramonita haemastoma | reverse complement strand
TATTATTTATTATTATTATTATTATTATTATTATTATTATTATTATTATTATTATTATTATTATTATTATTATTATTATAATATATTTTTTAATTCTTATTTTTTAGCAGAGATATTGGGACCATCCTTGATCTTTGGGGCTAAATCACGATAGGACGGACCACACGCAGCAGCGAGAGACAATATAATGGAAAGAATAGAAGGCGTCAGTGTATCGCATAGCTATCGTCTGAAGGCGTCAGTGTATCGCATAGCTATCGTCTGCAGAAACTACGTGCAGACAAGGAGGTTATCTGATAGCCTTCAACACGTCTGAGGCAGGGCCAAGGAAAGGGGAATATGTGATAGTATGCATCGATGTAAATGACTGTGGTTTAGAGCCTGTATTTGTCATAGTATGCATCGATATAAATGACTGTTGTTTAGAGCCTGTATTTGTCACAGTATGCATCGATGTAGAAGACTGGTTTAGAGCCTGTATTTGTGATAGTATGCATCGATGTAAATGACTGTGGTTTAGAGCCTGTATTTATGATAGTATGGATCGATGTAAACGACTGCGTTTTAGAGCCTGTATTTGTCATAGTATGCGTCGATGTAAATGACTGCGTTTTAGAGCCTGTATTTGTCATAGTATGCATCGATGTAAATGACTGCGTTTTAGAGCCTGTATTTGTGATAGTATGCATCGATGTAAATGACTGCGTTTTAGAGCCTGTATTTGTGATAGTATGCATCGATGTAAATGCGTTTTAGAGCCTGTATTTGTGATAGTATGCATCGATGTAAATGCGTTTTAGAGCCTGTATTTGTGATAGTATGCATCGATGTGAACGACTATGTTTTAGAGCCTATATTTATCATAATATATGCATTGATGTAAATGACTGTGTTAGAGCCTGTATTTGCGATAGTATGCATCCATGTAAATGACTGTTGTTTTAGAGCCTGTGTTTGTCATAGTATGCGTCGATGTGAATGACTGTATTTTATAGCATGACTTGTGTTCTAGAGCCTGTATTTGTCACACTATGCATCGAAATAAATGACTGTGGTTTAAAGCCTGTAGGTCCCAGGCTTTGGTGAGCTTTCAGCTACCTAGAGGCGTTCTTCCTAAGCAGCTCAGCTCCCTCTTTGCTTCTCTTCTTCCCTTTCCATGATCAGACAGGGGTTCTACTGGGTCACTGGTAGATTTAAGGATCAGTACCAAGCTCTCCTAGGTGGGTAGCCTGGCACTTTGAAGACAAAGGTGGTATTCAGAATATCCTTAGGCATGTTGCGGGATGTCTGAAGACTGTGGTTGCCAGGGTGGGGAGACAGCGGTGTAGGAAAGGTAAAAAAAGATGGTTGGTAGGAATGATGAAGCTGGGGGGGGGGGGGGGGGGGGGGGGCACGTTTTTTGTCTTTAAACAGCTGCTTTGATGAGTCAGCCTTGATGCCATCCTTTTTACACTTTTGGTTGGGGGAGGGAGGGAGGGAGGGGAGAAGGGGATGAAGAGAGAGAGAGAGAGAGAGAGAGAGAGAGAGGAGAGGAGAGAGAGAGAGAGAGAGAGAGGAGAGAGAGAGAGAGAGAGAGAGGAGAGAGAGAGAGAGAGAGAAGAGAAGAAGAGAGGAGAGAAGAGAGAGAGAGAGAGAGAGAGAGAGAGAGAGAGAGAGAGAGAGAGAGAGAGGAGAAGAGAGAGAGAGAGGAGAGAGGAGAGAGAGAGAGGCAGAGAGAAGGCAGACAGACAGACAGACAGACAGACAGACAGACAGACAGACAGAGATCTTATATTTCGAGGATAATGAAATGTGCATTCATGTGTTATATATCCAGTCTCCGTGTACATACCATTATGTTAATTGAGCCATCCGTTCCCACTGTTGCAAATGGCTAACTCTTCCGGAAAGTGGAACAAGTTTTAGAATGTATAGTAAGATGTTCTGCGATAGATGCAGAAATAGATAGAAAAACTTAAATGATTGAATGGTTAAATCATTGATTAACATTGTCTTTCTAACCCGAAAGGCCCATTTTGAATTTTTCACTTCATGTAAATCAAGGAGAGAAAACTGAGGCTAATACTCATCCCCTGACTATGAGAAAAATCAAATCTTGCCGCGGTAATTCATGTGGCGTTTTCAGATTATTTTGTCATTTTCAGGGGCTTTCTCTTGCATCAGTTTGTCTCTTCATAGACTCGTGGCTTTCATTAACTTCCTGTAATTTTTTTTATATATATTAAAGCTGGGCATATTTCTCCTCATGTCATCTGTAGATTTATGGATTTTTCGCTGGTTTACACACAGGTCTTGCGTCTAGAGGAAAGACGCACACTGACAGGTATTGAATATTGGAGAGAGAGAGAGAGAGAGAGAGAGAGAGAGAGAGAGAGAGAGAGAGGAGAGAGAGAGAGAGAGAGAGAGAGAGAGAGAGAGGATTGTTTAAAGTGTCTAGGAAAGCTCAGTAGATTGCATGGGCTACTGCCAGTGATGTATTGTAAAAAAAAATCATTCGGTGCAGTATGGATATAGTATGTGCAATAATTATTGGTCATCAAACGAAATATTCGATAGAGTTTATGTAGTTGCAAAATATGCGGTTGTCTCTAATGTATTCAGCATAGAGGTTGGGGGTAGCCCAGTGGTAGCACTCGCTTTTCCCCAAATTAAGGTTAAACAGCATTGAGCGTGGTTACCAAGTGTACTACTGACCGTTAGCGCGCCTTGGCTTCAGCACAGTCCCCCAGTTCACCAGCTCTAAATGGGTACCTGCCCTCTTTAGGGACATGGAAGGTAAAAGCAGCTAGGGAGAGATGGGCGCCGTCCTTAAAATGCTGGCCCCTGGAGGAGCTGAGGTCTTTTGGCACGTCATTCTCCGACGACCGCGTAGATCACCATTACCTTTTATGTCGTATTCATTTCTTTGAGATAATGCTGCAGATAGCTGATCGGTTAGACCTTTATCTCTGATGTCATAGTCTTTTCTCCGTCCTGGTTTGAGTTTTATGGTTGACTAGGGCGTTTGTACGACGAGGAAAATACTAAACAGCTGATTTTAATGTGGTGCTTCCATCTCTATACAGCTGCATAGTTTTTAATCTGTTGACGGAGAGACAGCCCCAATGTGGTCTCTGTGCTCTTGGAAGTAAGGAGGCGGGGAGGGGTATAGACAATATGACTGGATTGGGTTGTCTGCACCTTCACTGTCTTTCTTCAGAACAGACAGTACCCCTTTGATTTTTTTTTGTTTTACGCGGACTGAGTCATTGCACATAGGACTATTGAAGTGACTCAGTTGTCAGTTCAAAGACTTCTGCGATGCGTTGTCCCGTGAGATGACAAGTGATCTGGAAGTTTGCTGTACCGTGGTGTGGAGACAGACCAGAAGAGTATTGAGCGGTACAACTTTTAAATGGAAAAAATGCAAATGGAGGCGAATAGTGGGCAAGGTGGTTTTAATAAGAGAAATAATCGCAATACCATACGCACTCACGCGCACACACATGCACATACACAGGCACACATATGCACACACACACACACACACACACATGGGTATGCGCGCGCAACATACACAAATACACACATACGCACACAGACACACACACACGCGCGCGCACGCACGCGCGCGCGCACGCACATTTACACACACAGACACAGACACAGACACAGACACAGACACACACACACCACACACACACACACACACACACACACACACACACACACACAAACACAGAATGACCCATGCAGACAAGTAAACGCCAATCACGCGAAGCAGTCACATATCCAGAAGCACACGCGAACGTACGCGCAGATGTAATAGTGTATACAGGTAAATTAGCCAGTTGAGAATAAACAGATGTTGAGAGAGAGAGAGAGAGAGAGAGAGAGAGAGAGAGAGAGAGAGAGAGAGAGAGAGAGAGAGAGAGAGAGAGAGAGAGACGACAGACAGACAGAACAGAACAGACAGACAGACAGAACAGACATTGACAGAGACAGACAGAGAGAAACAGACAGGGAAAGACATAGAGACAAGGACATATAGACAGAAGCAGACAGGCGGAAGACAGAAAAAAGAGAAACAGAAACAGAGAAAGACAGAGAGAGTCGCAGAGAAACAAGGACATATGGACAGAGAGGGCAGGTGGACAAATGGACAGACAGACAGACAGACAAACTGTCGGACAGACAGACAGATAAACAGACAGACAGACGGAAGGTAAGGAAAGTGTGAAATCAAGCTATTGCAAATATTGACGCTGTCCTCTCAGGGCCCTCCAGCTAATGCAAATCAAAGACAGGAGACGAGGGCTCCAGGGAACAGTGTACGAGTTTTTAGCCAACGCTGAAAGGCAGGACTCTGCACAGAGCAGGATTATTTTCAAATAAATAACCCATCTTCCGTCTAGGAGCTTGCTGTCCACTGGATATATGTGTTTTTTGTGAATTTTCAGAGTTTGTATAGGGTGGAATCTGTTACGTTTTTTTAATTTTTTTTATTGGGGGTCAGGCACCTTGTTATCCGCATCTTGATATGAATTTGTGACAGATATGTCATGCATTTTATTCTTCTCTTATGAACTGTTTTCTCCGTTTCGTTTTCTGTGTTTGACAACTTTTTTTTTCATTCTACATTTTTGTATATGCCTCTTGCCTTTCCTGTTATCTTCCATACGACTGTTTTTGGTATTTCTACCTTCTTTTTTGAAAATTCTTTTTCTCCGAAACTGATTTATGAATACGCTTAATCCGTTATATTTTCGATGCCAGCAAAATATGACTTGCTTATTGAAATCTATTGGCTGATAAAGCTACTCTGTATGCGTCTGGCTAGGTGCCAGTTATGTAGCCCACTTCATTTTTACTTAAAGATTCCTTTTGGACGATGAAATGTCCTAAATAAATTTCCATTTAGTTCGCAGTATTGCTGCTAGAAAGGCATTTGCTACCATTCGCTATGTTTATACTTTTTATGTTTGATGATGAACTCTCCTTACAGTGATTGCGTTGACTTTGATATGATTTTTAAGTCAGTCATTTCTGTTGTAAAAAAGAGGTATAATCATTTTAGCTTGAAATAGCCATGGAATTAGTTTGAAGTATGCTTTTCAGCCGACAAGCGGAAATTTTTGTTCCACTTTTTATGCTATTCTTTCATTTAGCATCAGTTTGTTTTCTTGCGGTCTTGAATTATCCAGGCAATTTTCTCGCAGGGTCTTTCTGGCTGGCAGATATTTGCAGACTATCAATAAGTAAGAGTCCGTGTTGTCTGGAGCTGTATTGCGAGGGGACTGTGTACAGGGAGAGAATGGACAGAATGGTAGGCTTCCGCTGATTAAATAGTCTTCAACCTGAGGGTTCAAGAGAGTGGAAGACGAAGAGACCGTCTGATGGAAATGTCTATAAGATAACCAGGGAAATAGAGGTTTAAAAAAAAAGTTTGTATTGTGATGCATTCCAGTGTGGAAAACGCACGTGTTTTCGTTTTGTTGAGTTATAGATCAATATATTGCATTGCATTGTAGTATAGTTGGTGAGTGTGGTGCAGTGTAGTGTAGTGTAGTGTAGTGTATGTAGTGTAGTGTAGTGTAGTGTAGTGTGTGTAGTGCAGTGCAGTGCAGTGAAGTGCAGTGATGTAGTATAGTAGTAGTGTGTTGTAGTGTATTTGTATTGTGGTGTATTTATTGCATTGCATAGTACTGTAGTAGAATGAATACGTGATTGTATTGCGTTGATACAAAAAAGAGCTGAATCTTATACCAGATTTTAATCTGTACACAGTCGCACATTTTTAATAGTGATTCAAAGTTTTACAAGGTGACAGCCCCGATATGGCCTCGCGGTGGGGCTATAAACAAGACTGCATTGGATTGGATCTTTCACTCACGATCACTCGTGGCCAAGTGGTAGAAGAAAAAGGTTGCGTTCAGACGAGGATCAAACCCAGCACTTCTCATTTTCTAGATGGGCGCAGTATGTCCAGATCCCCGCTCCACTTAAGACTTACACAGCCACCACCTCTCTCTCCTCTCTCTCTCTCTCTCTCCTCTCTCTCTCTCTCTCTCTTTTTCTCTCTCTCTCTCTCTCTCTCTCTCTCTCTCTCTCTCTCTCTCTCTCTCCCTCTCTCTCTTTCGTGAACTATAACAGCCTGTGTGCGACGCACGAATCTTGCCACGTTAAATCTGTTCCGCTTTTCGTAGATAGCATCGTGTGCCGTGGACATGACATTTACAAACTGCATACCACGGGGATGATGTAAAAAGCACAAGAGTGCTTATTCCGTTACCCTCGATTAATCAATCTGTCAATCATCTGTCTTCGTGTGTCTGTCTGTCTGTGTGTCTGTCTGTTGTCTGTTGTCCTGTCGTTTAGGTGCTCAGCTTCCTTCTTATTCTTCCCCATCCTCTTTCTTTCCCATTTTCACCAGTCAGACATTGCCACGGGGATATCGGCGGTCTTGTCATAGTGCGAAGTTATGACTGCAGAGCTGCGCGACATTTCCTACCCGGACTGACATTTCTGACGTCCACAAAGCCAGTCTTGGGCGGATCAGTGGTTCAGGGGTAGCCCACCCGTCTAGAGACGACAAGTCGTCAGTTCAACCCCCCCCCCCTTCCCCCATTTTAAATCGAACTTTTTTGCCCCCATCCGCTCGGACTTCCAAGAGGAACAACTTTAAGAACAACTTTCTTGTCTGGGAAAATTTTCACGAGTATGTTGTATACAAACCCATGACCTGGGTTTTTTATTTTTCATTCAGAAAGACTAGCACCCACGCCACCACTTATGGTGTGGACTGTCTTTTGAATGAAATGAAAAACCGAGGTCATGTGTTTGTATGCAACATACTCGTGAAAGATTGCCCAGAACAAGAAAGTTGTTCTTTGTAAAATGTTCTTTTAAAAAAAGCCACCCTTATAGGGGGAGCAAATGCACACGAAAACAGGTTTTTTAAAAAAAGGGTGGCGCTGTTCTTGTGGCACACGCTTTCCTTGGGGAGATCTGCCAAAATTTCACGTAGAGAAATCTTTTATGACTAGAAATGAAACACAATACAATGCAATACAATCAAACAATACAACGCAAGTCGTAAGACTTTCATTATGTGGTTGCCAGGGGTGTTTTGAAACGTAACATTTGGGGGTATTCCAGGATTTGCAGTACTGCGAAGAATGAATGATGTAAAGCGATGAAGAAGAAGACGGAACTATTGTAAGTCCTTTGACTTCTGCCTCAGTGAATCCAGGATTATAATCCCTTTTTAGCATGGGAAGGAGGGGAGAGAAAAGAAAAAGCTATTTTAACCATCCTTACATGTTCATTTGAATTGTTCATTTATCTAAAATCAATGAAACAAAATTTGAATTTAAAAACCCGAAGCAATGTTTCAAGATGCAAAATTCAAGTACTTAACATAGCACAACGAATTAGCAACCGTTTTCAGTTTTCTTTTGTGTTATTTCTTATCTCGTCCTATCTTTCTTGGGTGTTTTTACTGTTTTCCATTTAAAGAACCCCTCTGCGTAGCTCTTGCATGGCTGAGTAGATTCTCGTCTGTTTTTCAGGGGATTTATAGAGCTGTTTCTGGTTAAAACACAGGTCGTATGTTTTATACAGAGAGATAAAGTGTACTAGGAGACTACGGTGATTGGGGTGGGGGGGGGGGGGGAGACACCAGTGGAATAAAGTGCTTTAGAAAGCTCAGCAGAGTGCCTAGGCTGCTGCAAGTGATGTAATAGACATGAAAAAAATGAAAGATTACGTGATACATGCAACTATGAAAATAGTGGTTATAGTATGAATGATTATGCGGAATTAAATTGCTTAGAAACCTTTTCTCTTTTATTTCATCAATTTTTGGTATCATTTTTGTGATCACTTTATTTTTGTTTTTTTTTTCTCCATATTTCTAAAATGTTGAGTTCCAGTAACAGTGTGTGTATTTTGTATATATGAAAAATAATGTAATAGTAATTTTTGTAATTAATATTTAAAGTATAATGTGCAGAACACTTTGGAGACATCAACTGCTCGTTTGTTTATTAATGAATTTTCATTATGGTACGCAATTTCGTTTCCAAAGACTGGAAAAAGCCAGCTAGATAACAAATGAACACAACTCAATAAACATATCTATTAATCTCACTTTTATACTTGGGGAACAAAGCAAAACAAAGAACACCCACAACAATCTTAACAACCAGATAAATAACAATCGAACAAAATCAAAAAAAAAGAATTGGCATACAACAACATGCGGTGCTACAGTCACAACAATAAAGTGTGAGTTGTCTGCGTATTAACAAACTCCCGGGCTTATCTTATTATTTTCTTTTCCCTGTCTCCAATTGCATTTGTTGTCCTATCAGAGTGGCCTTTTTCCCACAAAATTTTGCCAGGGACAACTCTCTTGCTGCCGTGTGTTATTTTACGTGAGCTAAATAATGACGTGACACGGGACCTCGGTTTATCGTCTTATCCGAAAGACTAGCACCCACACCACTACTCATGATCTAATGGATAGGGGGTGAAAGTTTTGGGCACAAAAAAGGGATTTGTTTGCAATACAAAGTAACACATCGGAATCTTTTTCATGTTGCTGCAGCTTTAAGAACTATCACTCCTTTCTCTCTTTTCCCCATCTCTGTTCCCTGTCTGCATCAAAGCCTGGCACATCATCCGTTCTTTTTGCCCCTCTCTTTCCTTCAGAGCAGACAGTGCCACTGGGATTTGTGTAGACCGAGGCAGCTGACATTTCAAAGATGGTTGGGGTGGCATTTATAGCGGTCCCAGGGGTTAACAGGCTATCTGATGGTTTGGATTACTTGTGGTGAACAGGCAGTGCTGGAGGATTACTGAGTGAGTTACCACAGGTACAAGCGGCAGTGATGTGAATAAAGAACGTGGTGTGGTGTGTGTGTGTGTGTGTGCGTGTGTGTGTGTGGTGTGTGTGTGTGTGTGTGTGTGTGTGTGTGTGTGTGTGTGTGTGTGTGTGTGTGTGTGTGTGTGTGTGTGTTTGTGTGTGTGTGTGTGTGTGTGTTGTGTGTGTGTGTGTGTGTGTGTGTGTGTGTGTGTGTGTGTGTGTGTGTGTGTGATGCAGCAGTTTGTTTATTATTACCATAACTATTATTTTTCAGGCGGCAGAAGAGGGAGGAGAGGATGGGAGATGGGAGGAGAGAGAGAGAGAGAGAGGAGAGAGAGAGAGAGAGAGAGAGAGAGAGAGAGAGAGAGAGAGAGAGAGAGAGAGAGAGAGAGAGAGAGAGAGGAGGCAGGCAGGCAGAGAGAGGAGGAGAGAGAGAGAGAGAGAGAGAGAGAGGAGAGAGAGAGAGAGAGAGGAGAGAGAGAGAGAGAGGAGAGAGAGAGAGAGAGAGAAGAGAGAGAGAGAGAGAGACAGAGAGAGACAGAGACACAGAGAGAGACAGACAGACAGACAGACAGACAGACAGAGGGACAGAGACAGACAGACAGACAAAGAGAGAGGGAGAGGGAGGGAGGGAGGGAGGGAGAGAGAGAGAGAGAGAGAGAGAGAGAGGAGAGAGAGAGAGAGAGAGAGAGAGAGAGAGAGAGGAGAGAGAGAGAGAGAGAAATCAAGCCTATGCAAATATTGATGCTGTCCTCTCCAGTTAACGCGAATCAAGCACAGAAAAGTCAGGCTCCAGGAAAAGCAAACACGTTTTTAGCCAATGCACAAAGCGGCCAGAAAGTATCAACTTCACACAGATGAGAACTGTTTTCAAAGAAATAACGATTCCGCAGTTTTTAAGGTTTCTATCAACTACAGAGCGGACAGGATAGCTCAGTGGTCAGAGCACTCGCTTTCCCCACCCTAAGGTTAAGCAGCATTGAGGGTGGTTACCGGGTGGATAGGTGGCCATTTGTGCGCCTTGGCTTCAGAACAGTCCCCCAGTTCACCCAGCTGTAAATGGGTACCTGTCTCTTTAGGGTCAGGAAAGGTAAAGCAGCGAGGTAGAGGAGATGGGCGCCCTCTCGTTATGCTGGCCCATGGAGAAGCTGA
>CM060329.1:39448110-39450610 GCA_030674155.1 Stramonita haemastoma | reverse complement strand
GGTTTATGTCAGTGTATATTTGGTTGCGGAAACTAGAATGGCAAGGCAAGGCAAGGTAATGAAAGGCAAGGCAAATTCTTTTACTTAGAGGATAATGAATAAGCACTTGTGTGCTTTTTTTACATCCAGTCCCCGCACTGTGCACACTGTACAATGTACCCAACATGCACGCTGTACTTGAAGAGAGTTGAGCTTCGCCGGGTTGAACTTGTCCAAGGGACACGGACCAAAAAATTTCAGTGCAGTACCCCAACAATCCTTTGAAGACTACAGGGAAAAAGAAAAAAATGACAGGAATGATAAAGAGCATAAAACATTGCTGGAGCCATTTCAAAAAGAACACAAAAGAACGAGCAGAAATAATAAACAACTCCAAACCTTATTTGATAACAAAGACGCAGCATGTCTGCAAAAAATGCATTTTCTTTGTTCTGTAATTGAATAAAAAGGCACCGAAGAAGATTGTGTATCTGTTGTTTGTTGTTTGCCGTGATATCACAGAGAGAGAGAGACAGAGACAGAGACAGAGACAGAGAGACAGAGAGAGAGACAGAAGAGAGAGAGAGACAGAGACAGAGAGAGAAACAGAGAGAGACAGAGAGACAGAGAGAGTGTTCAGACTTTAGTCTTTTACTGTACATAGGCCATTGGCCACAGAGAGGAGAGAGAGAGAGAGGAGAGAGAGGAGAGAGAGAGAGAGGAGAGAGAGAGAGAGAGAAGAGAGGAGAGAGAGAGAGAGAGCAGAGACAGAGACAGAGACAGAGACAGAGACAGAGACGAGAGACAGAGAGACAGAGAGAGACAGAGAGAGGCAGACAGACAGACAGACAGACAGACAAACAGACAGATAGAGAGACAGTGTGTGTTAGTTCCACCTTCGTCAAACAACGGAGTGTGGGGAATCAAAACAAATCACAGTTTGTCTCGTCATGGTCTCATTCTTGGCTAGAAATCAGGGGGTGGGGTCAGCCAGTGGCCGCCTATATTGATAATTTGTCTTGTGACCAATTACTGACAGAGAAAGAAGAAGAAGAGAAAGAAAGAAAGAAAAAGAAAGAAAGAAAGAGAGAGAGAGAAATAGAAAGAAGAAAGAAAGAGAAGAGAGAGAGAGAGAGAGAGAGAGAGAGAGAGAGAGAGAGAGAGAGAGAGAGAGAGAGAGAGAGAGAGAGAGAGAGAGAGAGACTCATTGATTGATTCAATTTTATTTTCAGAATGTTAAGGAATAACCATGACAATTGCTTTTTGGGGTTTAAATTTTTTTTTTTTTTTACATCCAGCCTTCTATAACAGAAGAAACTAATAAAAGCAAATTGATAGCAAAGAAAATCGAACATTTCACAGGTATAATTCTGTTTACAACAATCAGTTAAGGAACTTTATACTTCATAGCTGTGAGGAGTGTGTGTGTGTGTGTGTGTGGTGTGTGTGTGTGTGTGTGTGTGTTGTTGGTGTGTGTGTGTGTGGTGTGTGTGTGTGTGTGAGGGAGAGAGAGAGATGGAGATGAGAGAGGAGTGTGGAGGTGAGAGTGAGGGAGAAGAGAGAGAGAGAGAGAGAAGAGAGGAGAGGAGAGAGGAGAGAGGAGGAGAGAGAGAGAAAGAGCATCGCATCCATCAATATCCATCCATCCATCCATCCATCCATCCATCCATCCATCATCCATCCATCCATCCATCCATCCATCCATCCATCCATCCATCCATCCACGTACACGCAGACAGTACAGATATTCATACAGAAAGGCGAGCAAAAAGAAACAGACAGACAAAATAGACAGACAGGAGTAAAGATGAGCGATAGAAGAAAAGGGACGAAAAAGCACACGGGAAGGAAAGGAAAGAAGCGGAGGAGAAGAGGACAAGGGCAAACCATGCCTAGGATGGTTTTTTCTCTCTGTGAAACTAAATGTCTGTAATCCTATTATCAGCTTCAGCACATGGCGCTGGGATTGGCACTGGCTTCGCTTTCAAACATCAACGGCCGTTCGTCGTTGTGATGTTGGGATGAAGAAGTAACCGAGAGAGAGGATCAGGAGGGGCGTAGTGGGGAGAAGAGTGGGGGAGAGAGAGAGAAGAGAGAGGAGGAGAGGAGAGAGGAGAGAGAGGGAGAGAGGGAGAGAGACGAGGAGAGAGAGAGAGAGAGAAGAGAGAGAGAGAGAGAGAGAGAGAGAGGATGGAGAGAGAGAGAGAGAGAGAGGGGGGAGAGGGGTGAGAGAAGGGATGGGAAGAGAGAAGAGAAGGGGGAGGAGAGAGAGCGAGAGAGGGGGAGAGAGAGGAGGAGAGAGGAGAGAGAGAAGGGGAGAGAGAGAGAGAGAGAGAGAGAGGAGAGAGAGAGAGGAGAGAGAGAGAGAGAGAGAGAGGAGAGAGAGAGAGAGAAGAGAGATAGAAGGAGAAAGAGATACAGAGATGGAGAGAGAGAAAGAAAGAGAGGGAGAGACAGAGAGCCTAGAAAAGGAGATAATAAAAACATAAAAAAGATACAGAACCTATCCCCCATCCCAGAG
>CM060329.1:39440610-39443110 GCA_030674155.1 Stramonita haemastoma | reverse complement strand
TTTGTTACGAAGTGTATCTTAAAACCAGGAGTTGCATTGATTCTTCTATGTACTTTCTATCGGGGATGAGATTTTGGCAGAAAACTGATGAGGATCGTGTGGTGAAAGTCCAAACACTGGCAAATAAGTTGATAATGACAATAGTCATTTATGAAAAGGACTTTGGAGGAAAATGATGTAGGTCATTTCTTAAGAGACTATCACATTATTAGGAAATACAGGGTCAAGAAATCATGAAAAACGTATCTTTTTTTTCTTAAAGAGATCATTATGCTAAAGAGATGACAAAAGTAGAAACTTTAGGATGGAAGAATAGAGGAAAAGACTGCGATAAGACACAGCTGGTTTTCAAGACAAGACGATGCACTTTTTTCGGAGCTTAGACGATTTTAATCTTATTGTGTTTTCTTCAGACCGCGCTGAATTTGGATTTCACACACACACACACGCACGCACGCACGCACGCACGCACGCACGCACGCACGCACGCACGCACGCACACACACACACACACACACACTCTCTCTCTCCCTTTCTCTATCCTCTCTCTCTCTCTCTCTCTCTCTTTCTCTCCTCTCTCTCTCTCTCTCTCTCTCTCTCTCTCTCTCTCTCTCTCTCTTCTCTCTCTCTCTCTCTCTCTCTCTCTCTCTCTCTCTCTCTCTCTCTCTCTCTCTCTCTCTCTCTCTCTGGTTTGAAAATTTTGAACACATGATGGATGATGTTTGCAACTATTCAACAGAGATAATTTTACTTGGTGATTTTAATATTGATTTGCTTAAGCCTAATGATAAATGGAAAAAAAATCTTTGAGGTCTATAATCTGTCACAATTAGTAAATACTCCCACAAGAAAAACTCTACGTTCGGAAACATTGATTGACCACATTTACACAACTAATCCATCTAACATTGTTGAACTGTCTGTACCTGTCTTTGGTCTTAGTGATCATTATCCTGTTTGTGTAACATGGTCTAAAAAAGGTGCTAAAATCCCCAGATGCCAACATAAATGCATTTCTTTTCGTAGTTATAGATCATTTAATGCAGAAGATTTTTTGTCCACCTTATGCAAAGCCAACTTCTCTGATGTTTATCAGTTTACTGACCCCGATAAAGCCCTTGCAGTTTGGTATAGTATCTTTTCATCAATCGTTAATAGCCATGCCCCTATTAGAACCAAACGAGTTAAAGCTAGAGATAAACCACCATGGTTAACGGACGAAATTACTAAAGCCATAGCCCTTTGGGATAAACTACTAAAGTCAACTGGAAAGATGAAAAATTTAAGGAGCAGCGTAATAAAGTGACATTCATGAAGCGAATTGCTAAAAAGAAATATTTCAGTGAGTTAATTGCATCTAAGAGAGACCCAAAGTCTATCTGGAAGGCAATTAATCAGTTATCTGGTAAACCGTCCTCATCGTGTACTTTATCAGGTACAGGTTTATCTGCAGAATTTATAAATAAACACTTCTGTACTATTGCTGAAAAAATTGTTAATGTTGACAACTCCGAATACAATGATCTACTTCTTTTACAGGAATTTTGTAACTCCAAGTCAATAAAATCTAAACTAAATTTCAAATATATTAGTGTGCACGAGGTGCATAAGGAGTTATGTTCGTTAAAGGAAACAAAACTCCCGTGGCTTAGATGATTTAGATAGCAAAATTTTGAAAGCTTCAGCGCAAGTTATCTCTGAACATCTGACATACATTTATAATCTCTGTATTCAAAAAAGTTGCTATCCTCAAATGTTTAAAGATGCCAAAGTTGTACCTGTTTTTAAATCTGGAGATCCTAATGACCCCTCCAACTATCGACCCATTTCGATTCTATCTATCTTATCTAAACCCTTAGAAAAGCATCTTAAACAACATCTTCTGTCATACTTTGGTGAACATAACTTATTGCATCCTAATCAAAGTGGCTTCAGAGAAAATCACTCATGTCATACTGCACTCAGCAATCTCATAGAGCAATGGCATTTAAATATTAACAATAATCTTTTAACTGGGGCAATTTTTGTAGACTTTGCCAAAGCATTTGACTGTATTGATCACAATCTCCTTGTAAAAAAGTTGGCTGTGTATGGTTTAAGTGCTGACGCACATAAACTGATTTCCTCTTTTCTTGATAAAAGAAGACAAGCTGTTTACCAAGGTTCCATTATGTCATTCCTTTTGCCTGTGAAGTATGGTATTCCTCAAGGTTCTGTGCTAGGGCCTGTCCTCTTCTCAATATATATCAACGATCTTCCTCTCCATGTTTCTTCCTCTTGTGAGCTCTTTGCTGATGATACTACCATTCATACAGCTGGTCATGATTTAAACTCTATAAGTTCAATTTTGCAAAATGACTTAAACAATCTAGCAGCATGGACAGAGTATAATCATATGGCTCTGCATCCACAGAAATCAAAATGTATGGTGGTTGCAACAAGACAAAAGCGTCAAAACTTTCAAACTAACATAAACAACATAAAAATATACGATAAAGTA
>CM060329.1:39430610-39435610 GCA_030674155.1 Stramonita haemastoma | reverse complement strand
GAGAGAGAGAGGGGGAGAGGAGAGAGAGAGGGAGAAAGAGAGAGAGTAAGTCAATCAAGTATAGTCAAAAGCACTTTAATTATCCCATGAAGAGCAAGAGAGAGAGAGCAGAGAAGAGAGAGAGAGATGATAGATAGAAGAGAGAGAGAGAGAGAGAGAGAGAGAGAGAGAGAGAGAGAGGAAGAGAGAGAGAGAGAAGAGAGAGAGAGAGAGAGAGAGAGAGGTTTAGGGAACAAACAACGGTGTGTGTGTGTGTGTGCTGGTGTGCATTGCAGAAAGAGTGCACTAGATTCCACAGGCGCAATCTGAGGACAGATATCACGAGCATTACACAAACAGGGATCAATGGGTTAACGAGCAGAAAATATACTAATTGGGGAGAGAGAGAGAGAGAGAGAGAGAGAGAGAGAGAGAGAGGAGGGAGAGACGGAAGAGAGAGAGCAGAGAGGCAGAGACAGACAGACAGACAGACAGAACAGACAGACAGGAGAAAAGACAGAGAAAGACAGAGTGACAGAATGTATGCATCAATCTCTAAGTCTATTGCTTGGTCTGTCCATCCAAAAGTTGCATGGTGTAATGCATCTTTGTAAAAATCGATTGGCAGGTGGATTATTTTGATCACGGAGATACTAGGTTTGTTTCTAAAAAAAAGAAATGATTATGATTTTTTTTGTTGTGTTGTTCCGAAAAGATGAAATACCTTTATTGTATTCTCTAGTAGTTCAAGATTCATGTAATTGAAACATCTTGGAAGCCGGAATGCTGAGACCTTAATGGTAAGGAAGAAAAACAGCCGCATACGCAACAATCTCACTATTGGTGAACCTTGGAGCTCTAGCCAAGGAACGAAAAAATAGTGTGATTGAAACTACCCATATCTTTATGAGAGATTTCTTTCAGCTTCCTTGTGTTCCATGTATCAAGTCCTAAAGTCAGTATGTTCGAGTTGAATGCAACCCATTTTTAGCTTTTGTGACTCTATGGAAATGTCAACATTTCTTATATGCTTGCTTTTTATTAAAATTGTGTTTTGTGACCTTTTTGCGTACAATGTTTGCATTGAATATTCATACTTCTTTCAAACTGAAACACTGGAAGCAGACAAAAGATTTATAAACACAAATGTCAAAACAGTCAACACGTCTCAACTTTTCCGTCAGTCTTTGTCTGACAGTCAGCCTGACAGACCCATTGTGCATTGGCTTTTCTCGTCTGCCGAGTCGCTTCAGAGCAGATAATAGTTTCACTGAACACTAAAGGTAAGCTGAGAGCAGTGCAGTGTGTGCGTTTGATTGCTTGGGATAAAAAGTACTTGTTTCATGCTGGTAGTTTTCTCCTGTCTCTGTAGAAATGGATTTTGATTCAGTTACAGTTTTATTTTGGTATTGCTCCCCGGCTTGGGAGGAAGGTGTGGGGGTGGGGGGGGGGGAGGGGGGCAAGGAAGAAGGCCTGGTGGTTAAAGTGTTGCGTCCGCTCACGGTCTGACCGTCTAGGTTCGAGTCTGGATGTGAGCCGCCACTGGGGTGCCCGTTCAGGGCTTGTTTTTGGTCTGGAGTTAACATCAGTGCCAGCTCCACTCCCCAAAATTCCTTTGGGTGAGACTATAAACCGATATCCCGTGTGCAAACACCGCAGAACATCTTATGCACATAAAACCGTCTTGCGTTTTGGAGGAGTAGGCCTTCGTATGTCTGTGGGAACGGATAACAGGATTTACAAAACTGCATGCACATGGGGAATGGGTGTAAACAGGATGTGATTGTTATTCATTATTTATTGTAGACATGAGTATTAAAAACCCACGTATTACCATTAGTCTTAAAAAAAAACAGTTCGTGAAATCGGCACGTCCAGCAATTAAGTGGATTGCACAAAGGATCAAAGATATTTGGATATTTTGTCAGAGGTTTGCTTTTTTACTTTGTTATTGTATTTGTTGGCATGTTTGTCCCGTTTTTAAGGTCAAATTTGTGTGTGTGTGTGTGTGTGTGTGTGTGTGTGTGTGTGTGTGTGTGTGTGTGTGTGTGTGTGTGTGTGTGTGTGGGGTGTGTGTGTTTGTCAGTTTACCTTGATGGGTAGAAAGTACAAAAAAAGCGAACCGATTTCCTGCAACGTCTGTCCCCAATACACAGCCAGTTGGTAAGCTTCTCTTCTTCTGTTCCTTTTGTGACGTGTCTTTTCATGAAAATAATGTTACTTTTGTGGCCTTCAACAAAGAGGGTTCTTTTGATACTCCATTATGATGGTCACTTAATTGTTTATTCAGCTGTCGATTGATTGATTGATCGACTGACTGATCAATTGAATGATTGATTTGCAATACATTCACCAATCACCACATAGACTGCTAAGCGACCGACCTGTCTCTTTTTCTTTTATTGATTGATATTTCTCTCATGTGCAGTCTTTCTTTTGTCTGTGTATAGTATCCATTTATTTTTTCATCTGTTTAAATTCTTTTACATGCATTTGCATCATTGATTTATTTAATTTCCATGTTTCTTTCTTTCCTTTTTTCTTCCGTCTGTTTCTTTTTTTTCTTCTTGTTCTTCCCTTGCTCCATTCCTTTCCCGTGTCTTTTCTTTCTTTCTTTCCTTCTTTAAAAAAAATCTTTTTCTTAGGTGTTTCTATCTTTCTTTCGTTCTGTTTCGTGCAATCTCAATTACCTACCCACTACTTATTTTTTTCTCTCATTCTCCCTCATGCCATTACCATTACCAGCTGGTTAAAAATGAGAAAATATAGAAAACAAAAAGAAGACCCCATACATAAAAATATTGCCTCTAAGAACAAAATCTATTCTCCCAGGAAAAAAAGATGTAAAAAATCCACAAATTCCGCTCATTTTTTTCGTTCTTTTTTTTCTAAGCTCTATTTTTTCTGTTGCTCTTTTTTGACATTCTTGTCCATATTCAATGCTGGGTTTTTGCATTAAATGATAATACTGGAAATTTGTTTCTTTTTTTCCCGCTCTTTTTATCCCCATCTTTTATTTTCACTTTAAAAAATATTTATCTTTTGTTCATATTCATTTGCTTGTGCTCGCTTTTTATTAATGTCTTCCTATCAGTTACCTCTATCTTCGTAGTGTTTGAGTTCACTTTAAAAGAAAATATCGATTAGTAATCCTTTACTAACTGTCGGCAAGGGACGGGATAGTTTAGTGTCAGAGCACTCGCTTTCCCCAAGCCGAGGTTAAGCAGCATTAAGCGTGATTACCAAGTAGATGGGTGACCATTTCCGCGCCTTGATTTCAGCACAGTCCACAGTTTCACCCAGCTAAAAATGGGTACCTGCCCTCTTCAGGTCAGGGAAGATAAAGCAGCGAGGGAGAGGAGATGGCGCCGCCATGAATATGCTGGCCCCTAGAGAAACTGAGGTCTTTGATACCTTGCTCCCCAACGATGGATATGTTAAGGAAATGCCGTTACCTTTACTGTTTTCTTTTATTCACTGACATTTGAAACGGCTGATGGCCACGAACTCTCTTTCTTCTTGTCGAACTGGAATACATAGAAAAAGAAAAAGAGCGTAGAATGCTTGGAGTTTGTTTTCTTTTTCAGGCTGGCGATGCATTTTTCAGCTGAAAAAAAAAGGAGTACTATGGAAGGTATCGTTTAGAGAACTATGTGCGCGCTGGTGAGAGAGAGAGAGAGAAAGAGAGAGAGAAAGAGAGAGAGAGAGAGAGAGAGAGAGAGAGAGAGAGAGAAGACAGACAGACAGACAGACAGACAGACAGACAGACAGACAGACAGACAGACAGACAGGACAGACAGACAGAGTGCACTAGACCCCCACAGGTGTATTCACAGAACAGACGTACGTGCAGTACAAAGACAGACAGATAAGAGGATTAATGAGAAGAAAATACGAACGCATGCACACACATGCACGCACGCGCGCAAGACGCTTCCGGTCTAGGGCTTGGGATTTTTTGGGATTAAAGATATACAAAAATAAAACACAAATAAATGATGAAGAAGAAAACAAGATGCTTCTGATTATGTAGCATACTGACATATTTGCAGCTCCGTTGCAGTAGTTACAAAGCGCAGATATACATCAAAGTTCAGTATGTATCTCTCACGTTTGTTTGTGGGAATGTGGACAAAAGGTGTACGAGCTTGAACACTGCGTTCAGTCTCTCTGTCTCTCTGTCTGTTTCTCCATTTGCTGAATGCTCCCTTATGTTTCAGTGTGCCTATGTGTTCATTTCAATATTACTTAGACAAAAAGGACATAGATAGAAAGAAAGAAAGAAAGAAAGAAAGAAACGCGCATGCATGCGACGCGCTATCCCTTCAAAGCTTTTCATAGTCGTTGGTAACCTCAGTGAAGATTTATCGAGTTTCTTTGGGTGTTTTAGTGTGGGTCTCTTTTTTAATTTGAATGAGTGGTTCTTGCTTCTTTCTTCATCGACCAAAAGAGCAAAACTTTCCCCCTTCCTTTTTTTCCATTGCCATTCTTTCTGTTCTCTTTCAGTGTTTTTTGAAAGGAAGATTTTTACATTGTGCTTAAATCAAAGCTGTCAGTACAGTTGCCCTAAGCTCTTAGTAGTGTTTTTTTCCCCGTAACAACAGGATCTCCATCACACTGCTGTCTCTTCGTTTCGATGTTCCCTCTTTCAACCAGAAAAAGACACTTCGAGGCCTAAGAACTTTAAAATACGAATCGATGGTAAGAATGCTGAGCTATACACATTTTAAAACTTGGTACTTCATGCTTAAGAAATGGGAATGTTATTACACTAGAGCTAGGGAAGAGCGAATTACAATAAATACTAAAGAAGGAAAAGGCAGGGTACAGCACTAAAAAGATGAAACGCACGCTGTCAGTATGAAAGCAGACTGTAGAACAAAATAAAATGATACGTATAGAATAGAAAAGAAACACGAAAGAATAAAAAAAAATCGATGTATGAAGGAGTAAAATAGACGGAGGAATGCAGAAATGAAGAAGTGAAGGAAAACTAATAGCAACAAAAAGGAAAATAACTA
>CM060329.1:39423110-39428110 GCA_030674155.1 Stramonita haemastoma | reverse complement strand
ATCACCAGGTTTTTTTGTCCTCTTTCCTGGCTGTCATACCTGTAAATGTCAATGCAATCGTGGCTCGTGTCTGAGAACTGCTGGCTCAGGGGATGCCGCGGTACCAGTCTGGGTGGGGCTGTGTACGGTGGAACTGGAATGAGCAGCGTGGGAGTAGCGAGGCTGGGATGTGGCAAGAGCTGAGCTAATGAAGAAAAGAAGAAATATAGATATATATATAATGTTTATAATTATACATCATAATATATACATGTATATAATTATATATCATGATATACACCACTGATTCAAAACTGACTGAAGAGATCATAACTGATACAATATAATAAACATGATGTAGTATCATTCGGGTGGTGCATCATTTCAAGTTCTTCTTATATCCACGCACGTTGTGATGCCTTTCTCCCAGGTCTTGATATCTACACAGAATGTAAACGTGTAATTATCACTGAAATACAAGGGGTTTTATAGTAGTAGGCACAAAGCAGATTGAAACACAAGCTGTTCATAGCACGGCAATAACTGCACAATGCAAGGGTCTTGGGTTTCTTTGCTGTGAACGAAACTACTCTGTTTTTTCCGCCATGGAAAAGATACAGGTAGAAAAAACCTGAAGATGACAATATTCTTCACAATATCAGGACGCCAACTTTCAGATGTAAGGAGACACCTGGCTGTCGTGACATGTTTTGCATTTCAAGTGAGATGGGGGGGGGGGGGGGGGGGGTAAACTATGAGATTGATAAAGAAGAAAAAAACAACATACATAAATCAAACAAGCTCAATTCCTTCACCCTCACCTTCGCTTGACTCGTAGTCCCGCGGACCGTAGAGGCACCACTGAAGATTTTGTAACCAGCTTCCTCCACTCCTCACGGTCCTCCGCCCTCGTAGCAGATCGCTCCACCCAAGGCCCGTCCACTCTCTGATGTTGTCTTCCCACCGTTTCCTCTTTGTGCATCATCGTTTACCCTCATTTTACTGTTCCTTGTAGGACAGTCTTGGCCAGTCCTGTGTTCGTGTGACGTGCCCTTACCACTTTAGCTTGCGCTTTTTCACTGAAGTCAGGAGCTCTTCATATGGTCCGGTGACATTTTTTATCTGGTTTTTACCCACTTGGTTTACTGCACACATGACATCTTGGTTTATTGCACACAAAAGTTTGGGTATCGTACATGGGATATTGGTTTCCGGACTCATCCAAAAGTCTTTCAGGCAATTGCAGTCTGTGCTAATGACAAATAATAATTCCTTGGAGAAAATCTATTTGGACAGACTAGAGACTTGCTGGAGTCTGGACTGGTAACTTTATTTAAAAAGGTAAAGGTGTCCCATAACCTGTGTGGTCGTAGGGGAGCAAGGCGTCAGAGACCTCAGCTTCTCTAGGGGCCAGCATATTGAGGGCGGTGCCCATCTCCTCTCCCTCGCTGCTCTACCTTCCATGACCCTAAAGAGGACAGGTACCCATTTACAGCTGGGTGAACTGGGGTGACTGTACTGAAGCCAAGGCGCGTAAACGGTCACCCATCCAACGGGTAACCACGCTGGACGCTGCTTAACTTGACTTGGGGAAAGCGAGCGCTCTGACCACTTAGCTATCCCGCCCTCATAACCTTATTAATTTAAACTTTACTATCCGATAACGCGTGCAAAACTCTTACGACCAGGATGTTCTGTCCATTGGAATGAATAGACCTATGCTAAGTTAGGCTGGAAGAACACGCCATTTATATATATGTGGAAACAGCACTTTGAGATAAGATGGCGATGTATTGTGAATAGTATCTTTATAATTATCTTTGTGTGCCCCCCTCCCCAGTTCTTCACCTAAACATACATCAGATAAGAAATACCCTAGCCCAATGTGTGTGTGTGTGTGTGTGTGTGTGTGTGTGTGTATGTGTGTGTGTGTGTGTGTATGTGCGCGCGCACGCGTGCGCATTGATCTGTCTGTATCCTGCACGTACATTTGCCACCTGGATCCGCCTACAGGATCTAGTGCTCTCTCTCTCTCTCTCTCTCTCTCTCTCCTCTCTCTTCTCTCTCTCTCTCTCTCTCTCTCTCTCTCTCTCTCTCTCTCTGTCTGTCTCTCTGTCTGTCTGTCTGTCTGTCTGTCTGTCTGTCTTGTCTGTCTGTGCAATGCACACCAGCACGCCCATTGTCTGTTTTTCCAAACGACGCCATGCACTGTTCTCGTTTATATCAGCTGAAAATGCATCACAAGCAAGTATAAAAAGCAGACTTTAGTTGATTTTGCGTTATGTGTCAGAGGTTCAACAAGGGAAAAAGAGACTTCAAGCTATTAGCTGTTTCAAATGCCAGTGAGCTACAGGGACATTCAGTGTGATCACACGCTAGCTGTAAGAAAAGGGGAAAGTAATGGAAAAACAAGAAAGAAGAGAGACGAAAGCCGAAAGAGAAGAATGATTGGAAAAGAAACGGACAGAGCAGAAAAGGAAGAAAACAGTGTGTAGATTGGAGACTGTATCATTATTTGATGTGGAAACAAAACACCAAAAAAAAAGAAAGAAGACGTCAGAACGAAATCATAAACAATAAAATAAGAGCTATTTTAGAAAAGAAGAACAAATGACAAATTCCCCACCCTCACCCCAAAGATACTGGTTGATTTTGTTTCTGTTTTGGAGAGAGGGCGTTCTGAGGGCTGTGTGCATTTTTTTGTGGTTTAGGTTTTTTTCTGTTGACCTTTGTGATTTTTAAACCAGCTGGCAAATCATTATAGAATGAACTCAATGAGAAAAGAAAGTGTAGAGAAATATAATTAAGAATCCAGGTAAAAAGAGAGAGAGAAGAGAGAGAGAGAGAGAGAGAGAGAGAGAGAGAGAGAGAGAGAGAGAGAGCTAGAGAGAGAGAGAGCTAGAAGAGAGAGAGAGAGAGAGAGAGGGAAAGAGAGAGAGAGAGAGAGAGCGAGAGGGAGAAAGAGAGAGACAGAGACAGAGAGATAGAGAGAGGAAACGTATGAAACAAAGGCTTGGTAAAGAAACAAAAAGCAACACATAGAAAAGTAACATACTCATGTATAAAAAGATTTTAAAAAAATAGAGTAAAAGAGCAACAGATTGGTCGCTTTTTTGGCAGGCTAACTGGTCAAATTTACTGATGGCTTGATGATATACACACCATTAAACCCATTTTGATTCTGTGTAGGGCTATATCCAACAATGGCCAAAGGAGAATGTGCCGGGAGGAAAGTGTATTTTCACAGAGACCCAAAAGTCTTCAGCGTCAAACAAATGCTTTTTTAATACTGAGCGATTAAAAGCACAATACGTTGATCTCTGTTCCCCATTAGTGCCGGCAAAGCCATTATCCCATTACAGAGAATCGGCAGACGAGAAAAACCAACGCACAATGGGTCTGTTAAGCTTATGACGATTGCCAGACAAAGACAGACAGAAAAGATGAGACGTGTACACTGATTTGACATTTGCGTTTATAAATCCGTTATATGTGTGCTAAGTATCAGTTGGAATGTTATGAACAATGTGTCCGAGATAAAATTAAAAAAACCCGATAAAACACAAAAGTATGATAAAAGGAGACATCTTTTTTATGAAAAAGTGAGTGAGATACATACACGTTGAATATAAATCATTACAAAAGCGTGAAGAAGACTGCGGAAGGCTGGAACAATGAGATCGCAGGATCCTAAAGAAATTAAAAACAGAATATGTCTAAGTTACGTTTGAAATATAATCTTGAATTGGTAGAGATTTAATTGCAAAAAACGCATTCAATTTCTTTGGAAAGAAGCAAACACAGCAAAAAGATGGGAGCAAACCAGACTGTTTTATCAACAAACCTAATACCTCTGATGAAAACAAACCAGCCAACGATCACATTTTTATGCAGATAACGTAAAATTTTATATACAGCCTTTGGATAAAGAGACAAGCAACCAAGAGATGGCAGGAATATTTCCTGTCCCTGTCTCTCTGATTCTGTGTATATCTGTCTGCCTGCTGCCTGCCTGCCTGCTGCCTGTCTGTCTGTCTGTCTGTCTGTCTGTCTGTACCTTTCGTCACGTAATGTATCACGACGAAATGGGACACCTTGTGTGGGTAGCCTTTATGTTTTTAAAGATAAAAATTACAGATCCTACACACATTGACTATCTTTGAAAAAAGTTCATCGGTACTTTAATGCAATGGATATGATATTCCTACTTGTTTCTCCGGCCATTGGCAACATTACTTTTTATGTCACTTTAAATCTATATTTGCTTGCATTCAACCATTTTTGTATTGTATCGCATCCTACTGCATATACCTCAGATTTATCGGTATGAATTCAGGCTGCTCTCCTCAGGAAGAGTGCATAACCGGCAGTATTTTTTACTTTGGCACAAAGGAAACCCGAAGCCCAGATCTTTCTGCATGCAGCAGATTCCAGTATACTGGAAAGAAGACATGGCGGGTACTTTCAATGGCCTACTACTTGAAGTGTTTATTGTCAAACAACTTTTCCCTCAGAGGGTTGCCAGCTGCCGTGCAGTGAAACGTAGATTAGTCCCACAGTGAGGACAGACAGACAGACAGGGAGACAGGGAGGGAGACAGGGAGGGAGGGAAGACCACAGGTTGTTGCTGCAGCAGCGCCAGAAGTTGGTATGCAGAGAGAGGAAGCAGGCAATCAGTGGCGATTGGTTGAGGACAAGGGGGTGCTTACTCAGACAGACAGACCCTAGTGGCCCCCCCTTCCTCCCCCCCCCTGCGTCCACTGTTACCTTCTTTTCTGTAGTCCTTCCCCCTCCTGGCTGTCCAAGCAATGACTCATTTTGGCTCTCAGATACGTTTATGTAGATGTGCACGTGCTGACAGACACTCATGTGGATGCACGTGTATGGACATATATTATGTGTGTTTGTGTGTGCTGGATTAGGTACAGGGAGATGACAAGAGCGGGGGTATATGTCACATTTAGGAATGTGTGTACAGGCGCTTACGTCGTGCGTTAATTAATGTAGAAGTTCGCTTTGTG
>CM060329.1:39403110-39420610 GCA_030674155.1 Stramonita haemastoma | reverse complement strand
ATGGACAAAAACACAGAGATTCAGATGTTGAATAAACCAAATAAAGAATCGATGGAGTCCTAGCTATTGGCGGGGCACAAAGTTTTCGGGGATTTATGAAACGTGTATGAAATCCGTTTTTTTTTCTAACATACCTTGATAGTGCACACCCCACATAGCAGTGGCAATTAACAAAATGCTCGCTGGACGTAGAATTTTGTTTTGAAGTCTCGTGGTCAAGGAACAACGGAGACTCATCAGCCAACCAAATAGCTTGAGAAAGGCGATAGGGGTGAACAAGGTCGGTTACCGAACTTTGAACTCTGGCCCCAATTTATCCAACCTTTTGGGGGCAACGTCCACAGCAGCTCGATCTGAAGCCTCTAAAATGAAACGGACCAAAAAATTAGGGGAAAATGGACCAAAAGAAAAATAGACGAAAAGAAAGGAACTGAAAATGAAAAGCAAGCGGAGGTACATAAACAATGGGTTATCATTACACGTTAGCGTTCTAAGAGAAAAGAGAAGGCGGGCAGGGGGTTCATAAACACTGGGTTATTATGACACGTTAACGCCTCAGACCCATTTCCATGGTTACATCAGCCATACTGGAGGCTCACTCACCATTCAGCCCTCAACAGGCCCTGTGTGTGTGTGTGTGTGTGTGTGTGTGTGTGTGTGTGTGTGTATGAGATAGATAGATAGAGATAGAGAGATAGATAGAGAGATAGAAGATAGATAGAGAATAGAGAGAGAGAGAGATAGAGAGAGAGATAGATGAGAGAGAGAGGAGAGAGAGAGAGAGGAGAGAGAGAGAGAGAGAGAGAGAGAGAGAGAGAGAGAGGGGAAAATAATGATGGGAGATAACAAATAAAGAAGGGACGAAAGAAAGAAAACAAAGAATTAAGCAAAAGAGGACGCACCAGGCACATGGCCCATTCACCCCATTAAAAGATCATAGTTTCCTAATGTTGCACACGATGAAACTGCAAGATACAATTGAACACCGTCGAACATTTATTAGAACAGATGACATTCTCCTGGCGTAAGTTCAGAGTGGACAGGTGGTCTAGAGGTAATGCACATGTTTAGAAAGTGAGAAGTGCAGGTTTCCATCCCTGTTGAGTACAAGCCCCCCCCATCCCTCTCCACAAGAGCTTAAGAACTTACCTGGGTGCTAGTCTAGTCCTGAGGTTTCGTGCGCATAACGCATTTAGTGCATATACAGGAACCCACGGCATAATGCGAAAGAATTGACCCTGGCAATATTTTGTAAAAAAAAAAGAGCCATTCTGATAGGAAAACAAAACACACGATACGGAATATTAGAAATATAACCCCGCAAACCTGGGGTGGCACATGATCAAAAGGAGAGACAATAAATACCAGTACAGACATAACAAGTGTATAGCTAGTCAATTACATAAATACAGCAACAATAACAGCACACATACAGACAATACATACAGCACAATACAATAAGCACAATACATATACAGCACATACATACAATACAGTACACAATACAATACAGCACATACAATACAAATACAATACAGCACAATACATAAGCACAATACAATACAGCACAATATACAGCACAATACAATAAGCACAATCAATAGCAATACATAGCAGCACAATACAATACAGTACACAATCAATACAGCAACAATACAATACAGCACAATACAATACAGCACAATACAATACAGCACAATACAAATACAGCACAATACAATACAGCACAATACAATACAGTCGCACAATACAATACAGCACAATCAAATAGCACATACAATACAATACAGTACAATCCAATACAGCACAATACAATATAGCACAATCCAATACAGCACAATACAATACAACACAATACAATACAGCACAATACAATACAGCACAATACAATACAGCACAATACAATACAGCACAATACAATCTCTTTAGACTGGGCAGTGATATCACCCGCAAATCTTTATTTTTCAAATGGGGAAAATGTATTCATTTATCCCTTCCACTGGAAAAGCTGACATACATGAAATGTATATAGTATCACCTAAATAGTAGTTAGCCTTTTCTATAGACGGGGAAAAAATGTGGACATTGCAGGTAACACCAATACTACCTGACTTGGGAACGATTGGTCATTCGCGAACAAATCATATTACGGGGGGGGGGGGGGGGGGGTTGAGGCAAGGCAAACTTCTTAATTTCCAAGATAATGAAAGTGCATTTGTCTTTTTGTTCGGCAACTTGTATAATTCTTATCTCTGTAAGGACTGAGAGCTTTCATAAAAGAGAATAGGCGCACAGTATATCCTTTAATTACCACCTCTATTTTTTTTTACGTTTTTCTTTTTTTTTTACAACCAGCCCCCGCTCTTGCTATACGCTCAGAGAGGGAGACAGAAACAGACAGACACAAAATTACAGACAGACAAAATGTAGGAGTAGTAAAGTGGTCACTATGATGGGTCACACAGAGCTCACTACAACAAAAGCGGAAGAAGCGGAGTTTGTGCAATCATGCACTAACCAGCCTAAAAGCTGGGGGGCTGGTGGATGGCTGAGGAGTAGATTAAATGGCCAAAGACACCTCGCTGAGCTGGCTTAGCCAGTCCATTTCTGGGGCGATGGGTAACGAGAACTGATTGAAGGCTTTTTTGTCTTTATTGCTCTCGTTCTGCCTACCTGCCTCTTTGCATGTATGCTTGCTTGCGTCTTTGCCTGCCTGCTGCCTGCCTGTTTTTATGATTTTTTTTTGGTATTTATTTTTGTCTTTCTATGATCACGTAAGATTTCTTCCTTTTTCTGTTGTTTTCTTTATATGTTTTTTTTCTGCTCTGTTCTTTTTTTCTTTTCTTTGTGTCTTTCCTGTTGTGTTTTTTGTTTTTAACTTTTTCTTTCATTCTTTGTCTCTTACTTTTTATATTTTTTCCTTCTTTAAAAAAAAAAATCTTTCTTGCTGGTTGTTTCCTCTAGGCTGCATCGTGACATGTGCTAATACAGCATCACATACCCACACAGTATCGCAGCCTATTCTGTCAAAGCTCAAATATCAAATATCCCTAAGAAACAGGTCGAGTCTCGTTGTCCCATGGCTGTGTATAGAAGACTCCACATTGTGTGCATGGCATCGTCTTCTGAATCCCATACTCTGAATAACATGTCAGAAACCGAGGTCCCGTGTGCGAACGCACGCAGAACATCCTCGCACACACGTATTGTATTGTGTTGGATTTTATACTCCTTTAAGTCACAGAAGATTTCTCTACGTGAAATTCGGGCTTTTCTAGGAGAGCGCAGAAAAGAAAAATAAAATGGAAATACACAAGTGAAACAAAGAAGAAAATGCTTTGGTCGTTGTTTCAGGGTAAACACGGGTCCAAAAGTGCTTAAAATAATGTGTGTGTGTGTGCGTGCGTACGTGCGTGTGCGTGCGTGGTGTGTGTGTGTGTGTGTGTGTGTGTGTGTGTGTGTGTGTGTGTGTGTGTGTGTGTGTGTGTTTTCTGTCTTGAAGTGAGTCTGGTCTTTTTTTGTAGCCTGCGTGCGTGCGTGCGTGTGTGTGTGTGTGTGTGTGTGTGTGTGTGTGTGTGTGTGTGTGTGTGTGTGTGTGTTTTCTGTCTTGAAGTGAGTCTGGTCTTTTTTTGTAGCCTGAGGAGGGTAAAGCTATGCAGGAAGGCCAGCATTCTCAACAAAGTCAGGTTTCGTTTGCGAACTTGAGGTGACTGAACCTGTGAGTTAGTGGGTTAGCGGGTAGTGAGAGAGGTGATAGTCAGTCCTGATGTGACGTTTGTGACGTTTGTGGTCGATGAAGCTAATACAATCACTCACTCACTCAGTCCCATGTCCCAAAGGACGTACGGGGGACATGAGAGAAGACGCAACAGCGATCTTTTTCCATGCTTCACGATCCTGTGTGGCTAGTAGGAGGTGTTGCAGGGGTTGGGCGGTCCATTCTTTGATGTTGTCAACCCATGATTTCTTTTGGCGGCCTCTTCTTCTCTTGCCCTCGACTGTTCCTTGCAGGATGGTTTTTGCTAGGGTGTTGTGTCTTGTGGTGTGACCAAACCACATCAGCTTTCTCCTCTTTATGGTGGAGAGCAAAGGCTCTTGGGGGCCCACACGCTTTTTGATTTCTTCTTTCACATAGTTATTGGTCTTGTGTTCTTTGTATGATATTCTGAGGAGTCTTCTGTGGCACTTGTTCTCGAATGCTTGGATTCTCCTCTCTAACTCTGCTGTCAGAGTCCATGATTCACAGCCATATAGGAGGATAGATATCACGAGGGATTTGTAAAGGTGGTATTTGATGCAGAAGCTGATGTTGTTGCTTCTGATGATCCTCTGGAGTCTGACTAGAGCAGAAATTAGAAACGTCGCCAGACAGAGAGACATTTCAGCGTGAGTAGTAAATGATTCCATCGATAAACAGCCAAGGATAACGTGCCTACAGCCCAGCGTGGCTGCAAAACAAATAAACCATTAAACAACACAAGCTAATACAATATGAAACGAGAATAGAAAAACATTACTGAGATGACAGAAAGACCTGAAAGTGTAAAGATTATACCGTGCAAATTTTTGGTCAGGTTGATCAGGCGTAAGTGACATAGGATACCTCTTTCCACGATGAATTTTTATAAGATGATACAAAGAATTTCTAAATAAGATGCAAACTACACTTTCTTCACCGCTTGCGGTCTTTTTTAAAAGAACAAACCCAAATAAAACACCCCCCCTGAAAGTTTCCATAAGAAAATAATCCGTTTTATCAACGTTCATCAGTTTGGTCATTGGCTGATGGTGATTAACAGCTGTTTTGTTTGGGGGTTGTTCGGGTTTGTCTCGGTTTGTTTTTGTGACTGAGCGCAGTAAGCTGACGGCCTTGTAGAAGATGACTTAATGGCTGTGGATTCTGCTCACCTCCACAACTTTTTTCTCACTCTCATTTTGTTGTTTGTTGTTTAATGGTTTATTTGTTTTGCAGCCACGCTGGGCTGTAGGCACGTTATCCTTGGCTGTTTATCGATGGAATCATTTACTACTCACGCTGAAATGTCTCTCTGTCTGGCGACGTTTCTAATTTCTAAACATTAAGCAAATGTTGATGGTGGGAAGGAAATAAAGGAGGGGGGGGGGTAGGCGGTGGTGTGTGTGTGTGTGTGTGCGTGGTGTGTGTGTGTGTGTGTGTGTGTGTGTGTGTGTGTGTGTGTGTTTAGCTTAAAGTCTGTCCACACTTGGTGACAACAGACAATGCAAGGGAAAAAAACCCAACCAACTTAAACAAAAAAACCCACACCAAAAATACACCCAGAGCATCAACAGGAGACAAAGACTATGGAAGGAACAATGGCGATAGAATATTCACACCAGACCTAGAAATAATACTAGCAACGTCAGCACATTTCTTGCTTTAAAGAAACTGTGTCAACAGCTTCCATTGAATTTGGATGGTAGATTCTTTCAGGCAGAATTCAAAACTCGGCATCGGAAAAGAATACATTCACAGGAAAGTGGATGAGAGCAAGCGCATATCACGTTGCACGCGCGCGCGCAAGAGCGTGTGTATGAATGAATGATCTTTCTTTTTCAAAAAATTGCAGATAAGCATTCATAAACTTTTTTCAACCGGCCCTTGCTGTCATTATCGACTACATAAATAGAGAGAGTAGGAGGAGAGAGAGAGAGAGAGAGAGAGAAGAAAGAGAGAGAGAGAGAGAGAGAAGTGGGGGAGAGAGAGAGAATGTGTGTGTGTGTGTGAGAGAGAGAGGAGAGCTAGAGAGAGAGAGAGAGAGAGGAGGAGAGAGAGAGAGAGAGAGAGAGAGAGAGAGAGAGTTCTAAACTCTAGGAGCTAACAGACAAATTGCAACTTTACACATCTTTTACTGAAAACTTTTCAAAAGATACTGCTCCACCTAAACTTTTCAAAATCAACGAAATGCATTTTAAAATAGAGTTTTTCACGACACACATTCATATAAAAAAACCACCCAAAATGAGACAACTACGGTGAATATAAGCACTCATGTATTTTTTTTTTTTCAGAGTTGTGGTGGGTGGGCGGTGATGTTGGTTTATGTATGTACAAGCATTGATTTAGCGCGAAGACAAAATTAATGATGGCTTCGCCAGATGCATGAGAGAATGAGCACGCCAGGGTGTCTGATTCTGCTAATGTCTTCGGCTTCTTTCCTGCCAAAAGCTAGTTCCTGACATAAGATACTTATTTGTCTGTTGCGTGGGTTACATAGGAGGATAACTTTATTCCCCCTTTTTTTGGGGGGTGGTGGTGGTGGTGGTGTGGTGAGAAGGGATGTATTGTTGTTCCTTTGTGAGCTTAATTATCTGTGCGGTTTTTCTCAGACTTTTATGATTAGTAACGATAGTTATCATGGTGTTGATGGGAATATTGATAATAGTAATAATACAAGTGTAATGATAATAATGACAACAACAATAATGATAAAAAAATAATGATAACAAATAATTACATAATACAAAAATAGGAATAATGGTCATATTGATAATCATGATGATGATGATGATGATGTACTAATTATAATGATTGTTCCTCCCATGTTACATAATAAGGCGTGAGAGAGAGATTCATGTGGTTTATTCATTTATAGGCCAAGGCCCCTTATGAAGAGGTAGACGAACATACATATGTCAAGAGAGAGAGAGAGAAGAGAGAGAGAGAGAGAGAGAGAGAGAGAGAGAGAGAGAGAGAGAGAGAGAGAGAGAGAGAGAGAGAGAGAGAGATTTGGCCGTTTTCAAACACACATACACACGTTAAAACCGTTTCTGTTTTCGGAAGAGTAGGCCGTTGTGTGCCGGTGGGAACGGATGACAAAATTCACAAAACTGCATACACACGGGAACTGTATGTAAAAAAGCACACGAGCGTTTACTCCACTATCCTCGAAACAAAAGAGTTAATAAAATAAATACATAAATAAATAAACACACACATGTACACACAGACCCCCCCCCCCCACACAGACACACACACACACACATACAAACATAAACATAAACACAAACACACACACACAACACACACACACACACACACACACACACACACACACACACACACACACACACACACACACACACACACACACAGCGCGCGCGCGAGTTTACTATGTTCAGTGTAATATTTTTTAGTAAAAGGACTTTAAACTCCAATGGAGAGCAAACAAACACAATCTTCCTCCGTCTCTCTCGACCTCTTCTCCCTCCCTCCTCCTCGTTTTTCTTGTTCTTGTTCTTGTTTTTCTTGTTCTTCCTCTTGTTGTTGTTGCTGTTGTTGCTGTTCTTCTGGTTCTTCTTCTTGTTTTTCTTGTTCTTCCTCTTGTTGTTGTTGCTGTTGTTGTTCTTCTTCTTGTTCTTCTTCTTGTTCTTCTTGTTCTTCCTCTTGTTGTTGTTGCTGTTGTTGTTCTTCTTCTTGTTCTTCTTGTTCTTCCTCTTGTTGTTGTTGTTGTTCTTCTTGTTCTTCTTGTTCTTCTTCTTGTTCTTCCTCTTGTTGTTGCTGTTGTTGTTGTTCTTCTTGTTCTTCTTCTTGTTCTTCTTGTTCTTCCTCTTGTTGTTGTTGTTCTTCTTCTTCTTGTTCTTCTTCTTGTTCTTCTTCTTGTTCTTCCTCTTGTTGTTGTTGTTGTTGTTGTTGTTGTTGTTGTTGTTGTTGTTGTTGTTGTTGTTGTTGTTCTTCTTCTTCTTCTTCTTCTTTTTTCTTCTCTTCTTCTTCTTCTCTCTCTTCTTCTTCTTCTTTTCTTCTTCTGCAATTCTTCTTCTTTCTTTTCTTCTTCTTCTTCTTCTTTTCTTCTTCTTCTTTTCTTCTTCTTCTTCTTTTCTTCTGCGCAATTCTTCTTCTTCTTCTTCTTCTTCTTCTTCTTCTGCGCATTCTTCTTCTTCTTCTTCTTCTTCTTCTTCTTCTTCTTCTTTTTTTTCTTTTCTTTCTTCTTCTTCTTCTTCTCTTCTTCTTCTTCTTTTCTTCTTCTTCTTCTTCTTCTTCTTCTTCTTCTTCTTCTTCTTCTTCTTCTTCTTCTTCTTCTTCTTCTCTCTATATGTCTCTGTCTGTTTTGTATGTCTGTCTGTCTCTCATTTTTTGTCTGTCTGTCTGTCTCTCACTCTCTTTTTCTGTCTCTGTTCTCTCTCTCTCTAAATCTCCCACTCTTTCATTCCCTCTTCTCAATATTACTTTCTCTCTTGCATTCAATGTCTTTATCATTGCCTTCTCTGTCTGTGTGCATGCATGTCTGTCTGTATGTTTGTTTGTCTTCCCCCTTCTCTCTCATCTTCTTTTTCTTGTTCCTCTTTCTTCTTCTTCGTCTACTTGTTTATCTTCTCCTTCGTCTCTCTTTCCCTCAAAGATGTACAATGTAGAGCTGTATGTAAAGCTACGCATACGTGTGTGTGTGTGTGTGTGTGTGTGTGTGTGTGTGTGTGTGTGTGTGTGTGTGTGTGTGTGTGTGTGTGTGTGTGTGTGTTGTGTGTGTTTTGTGTGTGGTGTGTGTGTGTTTCTGTGTGTGTTGTTGTCTTCTGTGTGTGTTGTTTCTCTGTGTGGTGTTGTGTGTTTGGGTGTTCTTTCTAGCATGATAAATGGGGTGCTTTCAAGCCGCAGACTCCGAAGTTAAGAGCGTGGCTACACGCCTCTGCGTAAAGCATCAAATAATTGGCTTGAGAAGATATTCCTCAACACAAATTTGTCGATTACACGTTGTGTGATTAATGCTTGTCTGGTACATGTGTGTGTGTTTGTGTGTACTTGTGTGTGTGTATGTGTGTGTTTAGTGTGTGTGTGTGTATGTTTGTGTGTGTGTGTGTTTGTGTGTGTGTGTTTGTGTGTGTGTGTTTGTGTGTGTGTGGGTGTGACTGTGTGTGTGTATTATTTGTGTGTGTGTATGTGTGTGTGTGTGTGTGTGTGTGTGTGTGTGTGTGTGTGTGTGTGTGTGTGTGTGTGTGTCCGCGCCCGCGCGCGTGTGTGTATAATACGGTGCTCGTAACAGGAAATGTATTGAGAAATAAGGCTCGTAGAGTTTTTGGATGGTTATATCTACGCGCAAGATATTTACGGTTTTACCATCTTAGTTGGATATTTGTTGTTCGAGGAGTCTCGAAATGTCAGAAAATCATTCCTACAACTGGTTTGACGAAGGGCACAACAAATCACAGCTATGGCAAATAAATCTGGGTTTTTTTCTCGTGTGGGGGTAGGAGGGGGTGGGGTGGGGTGGAGAGCCACAGGGTTACGAGCTCTCCTAGGCTTGTAACCTACCTACATGAATCTCTCATGTTTTGGAGATACTAGAGTGTTCGTATTCGTAAATAACCTGAAACAATTCATAGCTATTGTCATTTTCACATCATGTATACTTTAATGGCTTACAGAGGAGTAAAGATTGTGCTTGTCGCGTGCTGTTGTCTTTGAAATGCTTTCACAGAACTTTAGAGCAATAGAATCGTTCTGGTCGATTTCTGTCCATGTTTGGAGATGGCTGTTCAATGTCTAACTATCCCACTGTGCTTATTGGTAATCATTTCTGCATTGTTTGTGACAAGTATTGGTTATTGTCAATTGTTGATCTTTGCGGAACACAAACAATGGAATTGGAGATAAAAAAGTGAGGAGAAAGTCAAAGGTTGCGGGCGCGCGCGCACACACCACACACCACACACACACACACACACACACACACACACACACACACCACACACACAACACACACACCACACACACACACACACACACACAGCAACACACACACCACACTTGTCTAAAATCACATGAGGTGAATAGACGTTAAACTGAAGATATCACACACACACACACACACACACACACACACACACACACACACACCACACACACACACACACACACACACAACACCATGTCTAAATCACTGAGGTGAATAGGCGTTAAATTGAAAATATCACACACATACACACACACACACACACACACAACACACACACACACCACACCACACACACAACACACACACACACACACACAATGTCTAAAATCACATGAGGTGAATAGACGTTAAACTGAAGATATCACACCATACACACACACACACAACACACACACACAGTCACACACACACACACAACACACACACACACACACACACACACACACACACACACCACACACACACACACACACACACACATGTCTAAAATCACATGAGGTGAATAGACGTTAACTGAAGATATCACACACATACACACACACACACACACACACACACACAACACACACACACACACACACACACACCACACACACACACACACACACACACACACACACACACACACACACATGTCTAAAATCACCTGAGGTGAATAGGCGTTAAATTGAAGATATCACACACACACACACACACAACACCACACACACACACACACACACCACACACACACACACACAACACGAGTCTCTCCTCCCCTTTCTCTGTATCTCCCCAAAATTGACCTAGACATCATCTTCTTTCTGTAATTTGGTTATGATTGATATAAGGGTCATAATCATGAAAAGAATAGTCCGTGTTTTTCTCCTTTGATCAGTCATAAATCATGACTTGTTTGTATATTTGGATTGCTAATGGTATGGATGAACCCATTATTCTACCCCAAGCCCAACAAATGTATTGTAGCTCAAGGCCAGTATACATTCAATCAATGCAGAGCCCAGTTTTTTTTTTCTCTCTCTCTCTTACTATCTTTCTCTCTGTCTGTCTCTCTCTCTCTGTTTCTGTTTGTCTGTAAGATAAACCAAAAGGGGCGGGGGGAGTAAAGCAAGTGAAAACGAAACACAAAGAAAAAAGCATTCCAACTTGTCTGACACATTCAAAGTCGGATGTGACGAAAAGGCAAAGGAGAGAGAGAGACATAGAGAGACAGAGAGACAGAAAGAGACAGAGACAAATAGGGCACAGAGAAGAGAGAGAGAGAGAGAGAGAGAGAGAGAGAGAGAGACAGAATAGAGAGACAGAGACAGAAGGCAGAGAGAGAGAGAGAAAGAAACAGACAGAGAGAGACAGACAAAGAGGGCACTGAGAGAGACAGAGAGAGACAGAGACAAAGAGGGCAGAGAGAGAGAGAGAGAGTGAGATAGACAGAGAGAGACAGAGACAGAGACAAAGAGGGCACAGAGAGAGAGACAAAGACAGAGAGAGACAGAGACAAAGAAAGAAAGAAAGAAAGAAAGAAAGAGAGAGAGAAGAGACAGAGACAGAGACAGAGACAGAGAAGAGAGAGAGAGTCTGTGGTGTGTTGGACCAATCAAAGTAGTAGTAAAAGCCAGACCCCAAGCACAGACTGTTCAATGGTGACAAAACGTAACGAAGCGAAATGGCGAACACCAGAAGAAGACAGTTTTTTCTCTGTAAGATGGTGTCAGGTTAAAGGGACTTTCCTGTCCTATATTGGTAAGGCTGGAGAGTGCATCGTATGCATCTTTGTTGATTTTCACTTTGGCTGTAGTTCAAAGGTACAGCAAAGGGCATCAGGAAAGTATTATCGAATATTTTGTTTTAAGTTATGCAAAATTGAAAGTGTTGGTATTGTAAAAGTGTTATATATATATATTGAAAAAACAACAACACACCAACAAACTGTCTCTTCCCTAATACGCAATGATTGATAAACATCTAATCTACCGTGTTATGGAACAAAATTATGAAACAATTTATCCACCATTTTGAACTTGAAGCTTTTAGCCACTCTTGATAAAACATAGATTAGATACCACCCGCAAGAATTTTTCTCAAAGAGCCCCTTATAATAATATAAGTGTACATGACTTTGTAACAGAGAGAGTTTTACAGAAATCATAGGAAATTTTATGGAAAACAAATTGGATTGCGTTGATGTTGTTTTGTTTGTTGAACCCGTTTGACTGTTGGTAATCATGCGTTACATTGCATCATCAGCTAGTTAGCGCATAGTCTAGCAGACACTTTGTACTTGTGTCGAGCTCCATGGATAGGCTACATGTCTCCCTTGCCATCCTTGAGCATCTATTCGCACATTTTTTTCCCTGGGCGATCATGAAGTTTTGTGTTTATCACTTCAGATAACGTTAAGTTGTGGACATTCAATAACCCATGCGTCTTTTTTCACGAATAGACTTCTTCCTATGATCCTTGGCTATTTATTGTCACGTTCATTTCTCAATGTGGTAATTAAGTTTTGTGAGAGATGAATCCTAAATCAGTTCAGTTTCATATTATTATTTCAGGACATTGGATCACCCGTGTGCGTGTGTAAGCACATTCTATATAAACAAACTAAATCGCTAGCCAGCCTTGTCAGGGACTGACGCCAAAGCTTTGATCTTGTGCGAGTCGATATCATATTTTCGGTCGAGAAAACCTGATTTAAAGCCTCGGTTGTCCCGTTCATTCTCTTGCAGGCAGAAATAAATCTCTCTGTCCCTCGGCCTCTGTGTCTGTCTCTCAAAGTGTCTGCGTTTGTCTCTTTTTTGTCTCTATGTATCTGTGTGTGTGTGTGTGTGTGTGTGTGTGTGTGTGTGTGTGTGTGTGTGTGTGTGTGTGTGTGTATGTGTGTGTGTGTGTGTGTGTGTTTGTTGTGTGTGTTTGTTGTGTGTGTTTGCATGCATATGTTTATGTGCAAGCAGGCGTGCATCTTACACACGCATGTAGGCTATGTGTGTTTCTGTGTGTGATTATGTCCCTCCCGTATCTTTTGCTTTTTAAAAACTAAAATTGGGTCACTTTAGCGTGGGGTTACATTTGTGAAACCCAAAAATACATTGCTAGGATTTGAGAACTCTCAAAATTGAGGACCCACATTTTGAACTTAGATTGAGAATTTGATACGTTTCTTTTTTAATCTATTAAAGAAAGAGCATGGCTTTCTGTGTGATAAAAATGTTAGTTTTGTCCTCAGAATCAACTTGATGTAGGTCTTACAATGTTTTTCACAATGGGTATAAGTAACATCTTTACACGCCAGTTTTTTGGTTTCCAGCAAGAGCTCCGCGGTTCACCAATGGTGAGATTTTTGCGTATAATAATAATAGTAGTAGTAATAATAATAATAATAATAATAATATAATAATAATAATAATAATAATAATAATAATAATAAATGGAACTTATATAGCGCTATATCTTGCAAAACAAATCAAAGCGCTTGCATTCAACCAATTCTTGCGCATGCAGCCAACAGCAATTAAAATTTTTTACGAAGTCAATGCAACGGGCACACACACACACACACACACACACAACACACACACACACCACACACACACACACACACACACACACACACACAACACACACACACACACACACACACACACACACACACACACACACACACACACACACACAGTATAAACACACATAGAGTATAAACACTTTGGCAGGGCGGTATGCGACTAATTGTTCCAGCTTTTAAGGTGTGCGAAAGATGTTCTGCGTACATTTGCACTCGGGACCTGCGCTTATGGTTTCATCCGAAAGACTTTGACATTCATTTCGATTTCGAAAGGGCAAAGGTGGGAATTGAACCCAGAACCTCATGGTTTAGTTGCTAGGCAGGTTAACATCTTAACTGTCTTATCACCTTCCTTCTTACACTGTCATTTGCTAGGATAGAAGGACTAATAATGTGAAAGTGGTTGTCATCAGAAAAAAAAAGAATTGTGACGGAATAAAAATGTACATTCCCCGTGAGGGAAGATTGGAGGGGGGGGGGTGTGTGGTCTGTCAGTATAAATAGCATTCCCGTCTTCCAAAATTTTGTGCCAGGAATTCCCTCTTTTCTATCGCTCTCTTTGTTTCTGCCTTGTTTTTTGTCCTGTCACCTGCTCCTTGTCTATTTTCTGCCTTCTTGGTCAATTCTCCTGCCTTTTTCCGGAAAAAAATTAAAGAAACAGTTCTCTTTGACACCAAAGTCGGATTCTCTGGGCCTGACTTGTCAGGCACTCAACGGCAGCACAACGCATTTTCGTTCATGTGAAAGAAAGACAAAGTAGTCACTGTCTGAGCTTTCGACTACAACGAAGAAGAAGACAGGGACGGAGAACAATCTGTTTAAAAGGTTGGATTCGAAGCTGAGAAAAAAGTGGGCGCTGAACAGAGTCTTGATGACCACCCTCCCTAAAGAGTAAAGAAGACAAGGATAGGCCATTGAAAGACCATCACATACTGTGTTGAAACAGTAAAACGCAGTAGGTGTACCGCAGCAGTTTGGAGACAGCAGAGAGAATATAGGGTTACTGAAATTCGTAATTAACCCCCCAAAAAACAACAACAACTGCATCTTCGGTTAAGAATCGGGGGCTTTATATAATTCTTTCTGTCTCTCTCTCTGTCTATGTCTCTGCCTGTCTCCCTGTCTGTCTGTCTGTCTGTCTGTCTGTCTGTCTGTCTGTCTGTCTGTCTGTCTGTCTGTCTGTCTGTCTCTCTCTCTCTCTCTCTCTCTCTCTCTCTCTCTCTCTCTCTCTCTCTCTCTCTCTCTCTCTCTCTCTCTCTCTCTCTCTCTCTCTCCTCTCTTCTCTCTCTCTCATAAATTTTTGCTTTGCACTAACCAAGATTAAACAAGTTGCTGATAACCTTTTTTGCCCCTGTGTATTTCCGTACATTTTTCACTCACGTTCTGAGTCTGTTCCAGTCAAACGCCGCTTTGACATTTGAACACAAACGAGACGCAGGGGAAAATGTCATCTCATTAGAAATAGACAGCCTCCCAGCTGCGGCAAGTTTTGGTTTCATTATATTCCAGTTTAATCATGGCAACTTTTTCCTTTTGATTCCTCCATTCCCACCCTGTGGGATTGTTGGAGGTTCTTTCACAACTGTATCCCCCCTTTTTCTGGTGTGGGGTGGCAGTTTTCTCTTCTTTCCTTCCCTCCCTTTCTGCCTAGATTATTTCTTTACGGGGAAGGGACGGGGGGGTACCCGAGGGGTTAAAACACTGAGCTTGCGATCTGATGGTGCGGGTTTGAGCCACTATCAAGTTGTCTGTTTGAGAGATTTCCCACAAGGAGTCAACAACAGTACACACTCCACTCCCCCCAAAGAAAAACACGACTTAAAGTGAAAAGACGGGAAACTGAAGAGCACATGCTCCCTCACAAGTCCTTTGGATGAGACCATAGACTGAGGTCCTTCCTGAGTACAGCTGCACGCAGAACACCTGGCACACCCGTTAAAACCCGTTCTGCCTTTAGGAAGAGTAGGCATTTGTGTGCCATAGGAATGGAAAACAAAACTCTGCAGATTTGTGTCTTGTTTTGGTCGTTATCTCCGAAGTCGGAATACGGTTACGTTAACGGTGGGCAAATACTAAACAAATTCAACAATATTACCACTGATGAACCTTGGAGGTCTAGCTAAGGAACGAAGAAAAAAAAAGCACCTCTTTATATTAAATTCATGCCAGTTTTCAGTCTTCCCCATCTGGATGATTGTATTTCTTTTATTATGAAAACAAGTCTTGATTGCCTCGCTTTTCTTCCATATTCTATGACAGGTTGTTCAGTTTTTTCTGTCTGACTGCAAGGCAGTGTGAGATTGATTGCAAATGTTGATGTAGTCACAGGAAGTCCCTTCTTCAATGTTATTTGTGTTTTCAGCCTGTTTTAGTCCTTTCTGTTTTTTTTCTCATTCCTTCGGCTGGAGCTCCAGGGTTTACCAATGGTGAGATTTTGCGTGTTCGACAGTTTTTAACCCACCATTAAGGTAGCCCCATTCCGACTACCGGAATATTTCTGCTAAATAGAAGTGTTGTCACTTTATACCTTCTTAAAGGTAAAGGTGTCCCATAACTTTGGCGGTGGTAGGGGAGCGAGGCATAAGAGACCTCAGCTTCTCCAGGCAGTTTGGGGCGGCGCCTCTCTCTCCTCGTGCTTACCTTCCCTGACCCTAAAGAGGCAAGATACCCTATTTGCAGCTGGGTGAACTGGGGGGACTGTAATAAAGCCAAGGCGAGCAAACAGTCACCCATCCAACTGGTAACCACGCTTGACGCTGATTAACTTGACTGGGGGAAAGCGAGCGCTTTGACCACTTAGCTATCCCGCCCCTTATCCCTTCTTATGTATGGTTTATGTGGTTCTTCAGCAGCGTGGTGACCGTTCTCAGTTGACCCTTATGGTTGGCCAGGGTGTTGATACAAGGAATGACAGTAGGGGTGGCTTTATACCCTGTTGTAATCTGTACTACACAGTTTTAATCCGAGATTTCAAAAAATCTTAAGAGATGGCAGTACCATTATGGCCTCTGTGGTCGGTGGGCCTGTGAATAACATCATTGGATTGCATGGAATTAATTAAAAATAAAGGAAGGGAAATCAACGAAAAATTCTGATTAATCTTTTATAGAGCCTATCAATACTTGAGTTAAGTTTACTCACGTTGAAAAGGCATGATAATGATTGATATGGTTCATATTGAGTTCATGTGGCGGAAAACTTGATATGACCGTTTGGTCGGTTGGGATCCTAGCAGTAATGATGAATGAGGGACCCCACCTCTCTCTCATATATGTATATATGAAAAAAAATGTGTGTGTGTGCGTGCGTGCTGCCGTGCGCACACGCACGTGCGTGTGTGTGTGTAGATATGATCAACACAGTTCATTTTGAGTTTATGGAATGGAAAATCCTGATTTGGCCTAAATCATGAGATGGGCACAAATCAATAATGTGAAAGATCTTTACCCCCTGTGTGTGTGTGTGTGTGTGTGTGTGTGTGTGTGTGTGTGTGTGTGTGTGTGTGTGTGTGTGTGTGTCTTCTCCTCTCTTTGTGTGTGTGTGTGTGTGTGTGTGTGTGTGCGTGTTCTGCGTGCGTGTGTGTGTGTGTGTGTGTGTGTGTATGTGTAGATATGATCACGCAGTTCTTGTTTAGTTTAAGTGGTCGAACCTGATTTGGCCTTAATTATTGAATGGGCAATCAATAATGATGATGACAGATCCCTCTCATCTCTTTCGTCTTCTATCTCTCAAACCCTGATTCTGCTCCTCTATTATTATCTCTCTCTATCTCGACAGTCTCTCTCTCTCTCTCCTCTCTCTTCGTGGGTGTGCGTGCGTTCATGTGGACGTGTGCGTTTGCGCGCGCGCGCACGAGCGCATGTGTGTGTGTATTGTGGCGTGCGTGCGCGTACACGCCCGTAAATGTTTGTGTGGGTGCTTGATTTCCTTTATTTCTTTTATGTCATAATTTTCATTTATTTATTTCATGAGTTTTAATTCTTTTCCCTCCGAAACTTGACATAAGACACAGTGAAGAAAGCGTGGGAGGATTTGTAGCCGAGTCAGCAGATAGTGGCTTCAGTATGAACTTCCTGCACAAGTCTGTATGGACAGAGCTTTCAGGCCTCTTGTACCCACGTTTTTCTGCCTACATATTTTTGCGTCTTGAAATATTTCTCTGATATAATTTGCAAAATAATTTTCAGTAATTTCGTTAGACTTTTATTTGGGCAAGTTACTGTTCCTGTTAAGTATGCAACTTTTGGATAGATCT
>CM060329.1:39380610-39395610 GCA_030674155.1 Stramonita haemastoma | reverse complement strand
AACCGTCTTGACATTTTCAATTAGAAAGTCAGCTCTAGTGTACAGTGGTCATCTGATATTTTTTGTGACTCGTATTTACGTCTGTTCGTTTACACAGTTGTGTTATGTTGAACATGTCGTTACTTTTGCATCTGATACTCAACAGATGGACCTGCTGCATATACAGTTTTTTGTTGATGTTTTATTTCTGTAAAGTCCTAGTCTGATTGATCCCACTGAATTCCCCTTTCCCCATCTCGCTATGCAGTATACAGAACCTTGTTTGTGCTGTACATCTCTATGGCTTCCCCCGTGTGGCTGACAAAGGTGTTCTAGTATTAATAGCATCCCAACCTTCTGAAAATTCTGTGCCAGGAATTCCCTCTTTTCTATCCTTCTCTTCGTTTCTGCCGTGTTCCTTTTCTTCCTATCACCTCTGTTCTTGTCAGTTTTCTACCTTTTGTTCCATTCATCTGCCTTTCATCCTTCACCTTTATCTTCACCTATCCCCTTTTTGAACACACCTTAACATCAACCAGTTTCGGGAGATACAGACACCTGCAGGGTTGGTCCGGTCATCTGAGCAATGCTCTCAAGCTTACATGTGTAAAGTCTTCATGATTCCGATGGATGATTCCAGTCTGCCTACGAAACCCATAGCATACAATTCCAGGTTAAGCGCCCCAAAAGTTCCACAAGCATTATATATGGTTTTGATGGTAGAAGAGAATTCAAAACCTCCGATCTAGGAGCTTATTACTCTTGCCAGTGAACTGGGGCAAATGCGCTTATCGCCTTCGATGTTGGCAGAGCATTGGTAGCTGCTTTGAGTAATAATGATGGATGTGGTAAACGAATATCGATACTGTATGACCTCGTAGGTCGTTCCACCCAAGAGAGTGGACAGGCCTTGGGTGGAACGACCTACTACGGAGGGCGGAGGACCGTGGGGAGTGGGGGAAGCTGGTTGCAAAATCTTCAGTTGTGCCCCCACGGTCCACGGGACTACGGGACAGGTGAAGGTGGAGGATACCCCTTTTAAGCAGCTGCGGCTGCTCTCTCCAAACAGAGCCTTCAGCCACTGTTACTCCCACACAGATTTTTTGTTTGTTTGCCAATGCATTTATTTCGTTATAAGGGTGGCATTTTTTTTAAAAACAGAATTTTGCTTGAGATTATTTACCGCTTGTTCTGGTGTTTATACATGTATCAAGTGTATGTTGCATACAAAACCCCGGTTTATAGTCTCATCCGAAAGACTAGCGCCCAGATTACAACTCATGGTCTAGTGGATGGGAGCAAAATATCACAGATAGGAATTCAACCTGTAACTTTTCGCTATCTAGACGGTTCTTTTAACGCTGGACCATTTACCCGCTTTCATGTCTGTTTTTTATGAGCGTACCGTTCTTAATAAAATTGTTTGGATTCCACTGATGGTCCCGACAATTTGGTTTCTAACGTGCAAGGAATGTAGAGACATCAAAGCAGATCTTTTTAGAATGTTGGCAGGATTGCGGTTAATGGGTCAATTTTTATCCCAGGTTCGAAATGTTGTTACCTGAGCGTTGAATTAACATCTTGATTGGACTTTTCTGTAAAAAAAAAGTCGATCGATGAGTGTCTATTTCTATTTCTCTCTCCCCCTCGTCCCCTCTCTCTGTCCGTGCGTGCTCCCTGCGTGTAAGCGAGACTAAAAAAAATTCATATGCTGTGGTAAATTACCCGTAATTAGCTAAGCCAAATTTTGAAAAGGAAATATTAAATAATAATACAGAGAGAGATTTGATTTGATTTGATTTGATTTGATTTATTTTTTTATATCGAGAATTATGGAATAAGTACTCTTGTGCTTTTTTACGTCCAGTCCCCGTGTGTTTGCAGTTTTGTAAATGTCATCTGTTCCCACCGGCACACGATGGCCTACTCTTACGAAAAGCGGAACATGATTTAACGTGTGCACAAGATGTTCTGCGTGCGTTCGCACACGGGGCCTTGGTTTAAAGTCTCATCCGAAGGAGGAGAGAGAGAGAAGAGAGAGAGAGAGAGAGAGAGAGAGAGAGAGAGAGAGAGAGAGAGAGAGAGAGAGAGAGAGAGAGAGAGAGAGAGAGAGAGAGATTCTTTGATTTCGAGGAAAATGGAATAAGCATTCATGTGCAGTTTTTACAACCAGTCTCTATGTGCATGCAGTTTTGAAAAGTTTGTAATCAATTTCTACCGGCACAAATGGCATATTTCTTGGAAAAGTGGAACAGGTTTTAAAGTGTGCGCAATATATTCTGCCTGCGTTCGCACGCAGGACCTAGGTTTACAGTCTCGTCTGAAGGGGAGAGAGAGAGAGAGAGAGAGAGGAGACGCAGACGCAGACGCAGATGATTTATTCAAATAGGCCTTAGCCCCTTATGAGAGAGAGAGAGAGAGAGAGAGAGAGAGAGAGAGAGAGAGAGAGAGAGAGAGAGAGAGAGAGAGAGAGAGAGAGAGAGAGAGAACACAATTTGTTTAAAGAAATCTGTAGACAATGCATGGCAACTTTATTTTCTACACACTCGACTCTCTTGGGGTAAAGAAAACCTGACGAAATCAAGAAACAAATAACTAGCCAGCAAAAGTGAACAGTTGAAAATCGAAATATAAAACGCAGAGACAAATCTCTGAAGAAAAAGAACATCAACAACATAAACAACGGAAAAGTATTGAAGTATTAGGAAATATGGAGACATAAAATTGCTCTATGATAAAAACCATTTAAACCCTATAGGGAAAGAAATTCAAGTACTAGAAAAGATGAATACAAGGAAGTATATTACTGGAAAATAAAACTGAGGGGGAGAGAGAGAGAGAGAGAGAGAGAGAGAGAGAGAGAGAGAGAGAGAGAGAGAGAGAGAGAGAGAGAGAGAGAGAGAGAGAGAGAACACACACACGCACACACACACACACACACACACACACACACACACACACACACACCACACACACACACACACACACACACACACACTCACACACACAGAAGTCTCACAGGGAAAAAACCTGTTCGGATATCAAGCTGAAAGAAACACCAGCAAAGTTATTGACCTGTGTCACATTTGTGTGTGTACAAAAAACTTTGTGGCTGCTGGCCGCATGTATGTTTGACACTGACAGAACCGTTAATGGAAAAAAAAACCCCGACTTGAATTTGCTTTCAGGACGTGTCATGTCATATCGTTTTTGCCATCAACTTCTTACTGTGCGTGGTGGTGGTAGGAGGTAGGGGGTGGGTGGGTGGGGGAGTGAATGGAGAAAGAAGAATTGCAAAGGGAGGAGAGCTATAGCAGTGAGAACATGATTGAGAACTGAGTGGGTGGGATAAAATCTGTGATCGCCGTAAGATTAATGATTCAGCCGAGTTGTGCGTTTGTGTTCTTTACTCCTCTTCTACACCATCCCATCAGGAATTGCATGTGGTCTTTCTCTTTTTTTCTCTCCTTGTTTCTCCCTCCCCCCTTCCCCGCTCCTACTAATCAATATCCATCTGTCTCTCACTCTTATGCCCACAGTCTTTTACACCCCCCCATCTCACACACATGTATCAATATTAAGGTAAAGACCACAAAAATTAATACACAGACAGACCCCCCCCACAAACACACAAGCAAAATGAGCAAACACATTCACTCACTCTCACCCTTTGCCCACCCCCCCTGCCCCGCCCCCCACACCTTCGTGTGAGGCTTGCCGAGATCCTGTGTGCAAAAGCACGACAAGAAACTCTTGCGCACACGTTAAAACGTGTTCTGCCTTTTGGAAGAGTAGGCTACTTGTGCCGGTAGGAAAGGATGGCAAAATTACAAAACCGTATGCACACAGGGACAGGATGTAAAAGAGCTTTTAAGTGCTTATTCTATGATCCTAGAAATAAAAGAATACAAAACAAACATAACGATAAGAAAGATGAGCTCAGACAGACAGACAGACACACATACACACACACACCACACACACACACACATGCCTGTGCGTGCATGCATGCAATGTTTTTCATGACGTTCAGCGAGGTCGTTGACAGGTGTAAAAGACACGGTTTTCTCGTCAAAATTGCCCCCTTGCAAGGGAAGCAAGTTCCAGTACCTGCTTATTTCATGTCGCATCGTCTGCATTCCGTCTGGGCTGTTCCAAAAATAGCACACGCCCCCACTTGAAGGTCACAGCTGAAAGCCACAGTGCGGACAACAACGAATAATGATATGTTTTCAATTTGTGTGTGGCCTTTCTTTTTTAAAATGTCATCGATTATCGTGTCAACCGTGACTATATTCTCGCTTTTTGTTCATTTACGTGTATGCTGTGAAAGACGTTAATTGAACACAAAGAAAAAGAAGTGGATAGAGCGGTAGAAAAAAAAATCAGGGTCATGTGTGCGAGAGGTGCTGACTTCGACCAATCAAAATCCAGAAAGTTAATAGATCTAGTAGACAGACGACAAGTTACTGTGCAAACGTAAAGGATGTTTAAGCAGACACAAACGTGCAAAAATCAGGTAAAGAACTCAAAATTTTGTTCTTGTTGCTTACAACTATGTTACGCACCGTACTTATCATGTTTTTTCCTTCTTGCAGTATGTTTGTAAGCACTTGCACCATCAAAAAATCAGTGAAAAAAATGCAAAATACTATACTGAATATTTCCAGTTGTCGTCTGTTTACACCAGCCATGTTGGTTTTGAAAATGTTTTAAACTTTTTTTTTACGTATTGCCAAAGCTAAATAGGAATAAAATCAATGAGCTCAAATAAATTTGATTGTTGTTAAGAATTGTATATCGATTTTGATATTCAGTCTTATGAAGAAAAATATTTTGTGAACAATCAGCGTTGGAACAACAGAGATTGTAGCTGGGTGTTGCTGAAGACACAGAAGAAAAACCGTTACATTTGTCTAGTCGGTTTAACGGTATTGTGAACCAGGTAATGAGAATATCGAGCTTGTGGGTGTCTCTAGACAAACATCAGGAGTCTTTTACGAAATTTGTTGCAAAGTTCCTCGTTGTCAATGTTGTGAGGGTAAATGATAAGGATAACGATGGTTTTCATTTACATACTTCCATACTTTTACTACATCTACCACCACCATCACCACCACCACCACCACTACTACTACTACTATACTACTACTACTACTACTACTACTACTACTACTACTACTGCTACCACGACTGCTGCTGCTTGCTGATACTACTTCTTCTTCTACTACTACTACTGCTGCTGCTACTACTACTACTACTACTACTACTACTACTACTACTACTACTACTACTACTACTACTACTTCCACCACCACCACCACCACCACACTGCTATTACTGCAATTTCGTCTAGTAAGTACTACGACTTGTACGAGTTAGTTGTAGTAGTAAAATTCTTGTAGCGTTAGGAGACCTAGTAGGTGTGGTGGTGGTGGAAGTAGAAGTGGTGGTGTATTGTACTACATTGCTTTATACTGCCTTGCATTGCATTGCACTGTTTTATACTGCCTTGAATTGCATTTCACTGCTTTACACTGCATTGCATGCATTGTATCACTTTACAGGAATAGATTTTTTGTGGCATAAAACTTGGACTGTTGTCCTTATAAAATTTTCTAGCTACAGTACAGCTTTTTAAAAAACAAAACCAGTCCACGTACATACGTCTGCGAAAGCAGGTATTTGCAACGGAAGAAAATGATCTCATTGTCAAATTTAAAGATATGTTTTAAATCTCGTCTGAAAGACTAGCAACCAGATCAGTAGAGGCTGACCTTCGCAAGTAAGCAAGCAAGCACTGGCAGGTAAGCTTACCAGAAAACCGGTATGCACAGGTTGGATAAATTGATGGCAAAAGCCTCTGCCACAGGTGTTTCATTATTCATTTTGGGTCATGTCGTGAAGCAGCAATAAGTATCAGCGGGAAGTGAGGGTAAAGATACCACCTCACTGATCGGCGGCTCGTACATTGTGATAATGATAGGCCTTTTCCGCGTGCATAGCCATCCCATTTTTACGGTAACTGCGAATGTCGAGGTTGTCACCCGCTGATTTAACACAGACGCAGCTTGCTTTGACCTGTCGTATGAAAAGCAGGATCTGACAGATTGTGAACATACACATATGCACGCACGTACGCACGCACGCACACACGCACACACACATGCACACACGCACGCACATATATATATATATATATACATATATATATATATATGTGTGTGTGTACATACATACATACATACATACATACATACATACATACATACATACATACATACATACATACATACATACATACAATGATACATACAATGATACATACATACATACAATGATACATACATACATGATACTTACATACAATGATACATACATTCATAGATACATACATAGATATATACATAGATAGATAATACATACATATATATATACATACATACATACATACATGCATGCATGCATACATACATACATACATACATACATACATACATACATACATACATACATACACACCACACACACACACACACACACACACACACACACACACACACACACACACACACACACACACACACACACTCAGACACACACACAGAAAGCAAATAGGGTATGTGCAGACGCTCGTATGATAAAAGGAGATATTTAGGTTTACCTTCGTTACGAGAAGGAAGGAGACAGGCAGGGAAGGGGGCAGTGTGTGTGTGTTGTGTGTGTGTTTGTGTGTGTGTTGTGTGTGTGTTGTGTGTGTGTGTGTGTGTATGTGTGTTGTGTGTGTGTGTGTGTGTGTGTGTTGTGTGTGTGTGTGTTGTGTGTGTGTGTTGTGTGTGTGTTGTGTGTGTGTGTGTGTGTGTGTGTGTGTGTGTGTGTGTGTGTGTGTGTTGTGTGTGTTTGTGTGTGTGTATGTATGTATGTATGTGTGTTGTGTATGTATGTATGTATGTATGTATGTATGTATGTATGTATGTATGTATGTATGTATGTATGTATGTATGTATGTATGTATGTGTGTGTTTTGTGGTTGTTTGTGCGTGCGCGCGCGCGCGAGTGTATGTGTGTGTGTGTGTGTGTGTGTGTGGTGTGTGTGAGAGAGAGGAGAGAGAGAGAGAGAGAGAGAGAGAGAGAGAGAGAGAGAGAGAGAGAGAGAGAATCAATAAAAGTTTTCTATCTTTTGGCAGATTTTGGAGAGCGCATACCAGAGGAAAGGAGAAAAGACCCACCCAGTGGTTGTGCAGAAAAATCGGTGATTTCTACAAACTGGTTTTGTGGTGTAAAAAAATTGTTCACTTTGGAGCTACCGTACAGAAAAGAAGACAGGATTGTGTGTACAGTGGGATAACTGTTTGTGCTGAAAAAAGTGAAACCGGTTCAAGGAAAAGTGAAAACTAAACACATCTGAAGCTTCGTTCCCGGCTCAGTTGCACCGAGGAGGATACATACATTCAGTATAACAAAACTCTAACAGGAAACAAACAACAACAATAATAACAAAACAAAGACATAGTAACAGACAAAAAGCCCAATACCCACCACTCCCAACATCAACCATCATCACCCACATCAACAAAGTGATAAATAACAATTATAAAGACAGTATCTTTTGACATCAACAAAAGTAGAAAAACTATCTACCAACAGTAATAACAAATTCACCAGACATCTTAAAAACCAGCAATAATTACTATACAACCACATCTCTTGAAAAACAATCAGCCAAAATGGCCACACCAGCAAACGTTCGTGATGCTTCCACACTCAACACACACACGTTTCGACGCAGACCCTCCTCAGATGTGTGCAAGACCTACTATCACAGAAGACAACACTCCACAGCCTCAAATCTAGCCATGTTCAGAGGTGTTCTCCGAGGACTGCTGCTGTTCCTTGTGGCTTCAACACACGGGTACCCTCGTGGACGGGCCCTCTCACCAGGACGGAAGATTCACCTGGCGGCTCTGTTGCCTACCAACGACTCTCGCTTCCCCTTTGCCTACCAGAAAGTACTGCCTGCTCTGAAACTGTCCGTGGATAACGTGACTGCTATCGGGGGTCCGCTGCACGGGCGTGACATCGAGGTTGCATTTCAGGGATTCCGAGTGTTCCAGCGCCGCTGCTATGAACCAGATGTACAACTTCTACATCCAGAAACATGTAGGTTGTGTTGTGTTTGTTGTTTGTGTTACATGTTTTGTTTGTTTAGTTTTGTGTATGTGCGTGTGCGTGCGTGTGTGTGTGTGTGTGTGGGGGGGGGTGTTTTTGTTGTGATCTGGTTGTTTGTAGGTTTTTATCTTTTTTTGATAAAGATCTGATTGGAGCACAGAACATTGTGATAGCAAAGTGATTGACATTATCATGTCCTAAAGCAAACCCCCACCAACCCACTAATACCCAGAAAGCCCGATACTGTAAACACTGATACCTACAACCCCTCACACTTACACACACACACACACACACACACACACACACACACACACACACACACACACACACACACACACACACACACACATGTATCCAACATTGAAAGTTTTCATACTTTATTTTGAGTGAAACTCTTTGGTATGGCTGTTACCATAATACAACACACATAATACCACACACACACACACAAACTCGCACGCGCGCACATACACACATACGCACGTACGCACGCACACACATATACACATACCCACACACCCATACATACCCAACAGACCCCTCCATCTCTTGCGTCAACTATTCCCCCGTGTCTGCCTCGATGAAAGAATCAGTTCTCTCTCTCTCTCTCTTCTCCTCTCTAAGGCTATTTTATGTTTTATTGATGAAATAAAGCATACTTTAACAATGACATATTGAATTGAGAATAATGGCGATAAGTTAAGAATAAAAGTTGTGAAAGCTTTAGCAGTTGATAAAGGCTCATTTTATTATCTGAAACCGGTTCCCATGGGACACTTTATTAATTGATCGTTAATTGTTTTGTGTAAGTGTTTTTCACTCCAATTATTTGATGATGTATTTCTTCATGAATTGCTGCTGAGTTCTAATTGTCCATTAACCTGAAGTCAGTATGATAGAATCCGGAATTTGGTAGACCATTGAGGGCCTTGACAAAGAAGCGTGCGCGCGCGCGCGCGCACACACACACACACACATACACACATACACACACATGCACACACATATGCACACACAAAACACACTCACACACATGCCACACACATGCACACACATATGAACACACAAAACACACTCACACATATTCATATTTGTAGGAACACACACACGCACACACACACACACACACCCGCGCTCACACACACACACACACACGCGCTCACACACACACACACACATCAGCAGAGTGTAATTTGATTATAGCTGCAGGATATATCATAACCGTGTGGATACATGTTTATTCTGTCCCTGTTCTTTTTGATTGGTTCGATGCAATTTGGGAGAGGGGGTGGGGAGGGAGAAAGCCTAGTGGTTACACTGGAGAACTCGTGATCTGACATGACTGAGGGCGCGGGTTTGAGTCTTTAGTGAGATGTTTGAGGTGATTTTTCCTGTCCCCACCCCACTCCACCCCTGGAGCTAACATTAACACTAACTCCATTCTTCACAATGTGGTCGGGACGAGAACAAAAATGTTTATAATTATTTCTATTCATTTGTCTTATTCTTATATATCGAGAATGATAAGCACTACTGTCCCTTTTTTTTATATTACATTCTTTCCTGTGTAATGCCGTTTCGTAAATTTTGTCATCCGTTCCCACCGGCACGCATGGCGTACGCTTTCGAAACACAGAAAAGGATTTAATGTTGCATGAGATGCTTTGTTTTGTTCACATCAGTGCATTATTCCACGGTGAGCTTATTACAAAAACGGAGTCAGTTTTCTGAGAATAGTTGAGATGTTGGTATCTTTAGGCCACCTTTGCTCCGTATGGTGAACATCACAGATAAGTGTGAATTTTTGCTGTATCCATACTGATCTATCTTTAGGCTAGGAGAGTTTTGAAGTTGTCAGTTTGAAAGAAGACGAGGCAGGGTAGAGGAGACAGAGACAGTGCGCAAGTATGTGTGTAAACGTGTGTGTTTGTATGGCACGAGCTCGTGCATACACACGTTTACATACTCACACGCACGCGCGCGCGCGCGCACACACACAATATATATATATATATATGTATATATATATATACACACACACATACACTCTGTCTCGCTCTTTCTTACTCTCTCACTAACTCACTTATGCTTGCGTAGGCTCACAACACACACACACACCACACACACACACACACACACACACACACACACACACACACACACACAGCCCGCGCGCGCGCGCGCGCGTGCACACACACATGCACACACACACGCAGGCAGGCAGGCATAAACACATACACACACACGAGAGAGAGAGAGAGAGAGAGAGAGAGAGAGAGAGAGAGAGAGAGAGAGAGAGAGAGAGAGAGAGAGGATGGTGAAATTCTCAATTATTATTAATTGACGCAATGTTAGGAGAGAGAGAGAGAGAGAGAGAGAGAGAGAGAGAGAGAGAGAGAGAGAGAGAGAGAGAGAGGAGAGAGAGAGCAATGGCACTGATGTCTTTTAATAAGTGAAAACCTAATACGCGAAAGGGCAGAAGAATCTCATCATGAATATAGAGAATAAATGATTAATTTTGAAGGACATTGCATCAACAGTTTTGAAAATGACCAGTGACAGATAAGCCAGATGATTGAAGTAAAAATCACCGAATTAAAATTTTAGATTTGGGCTATCAAAACTAAAAACTGTCTAGTTTTAGTGCAAACGAAGTTAATCGCAAAATAAGACGAAATAGCACATAAGATGACGTAACGATAAATAATTTGGATGAATAACTATTTTTCATAACTATCTTATAAGGTAGTAACGTGAATACTGTGTTCTTTTAGAATCACTGATTTGATGAACTATTTGGATTCCCCACTGTTTTACTTAGTTTTTATTTTCACACTTTGATAAGGTTAAATCAGATGATCAGTGGCTCAAACTCATTCAAAATTACTCACACAGGTGTACATTACATAAAGCTAAGGATTCAACGATACCGTAAAAACACTTACGCATGCATATGCATATCCAAAATCCGTGAATACTGAATAAGAGTCTGCACATAATCTTCTCTCGGAAATGTAAATTTTGGTATGATCCATTGTTATTGTTTTCCCTCTTTAGGGTCAAAGAAGGTAAAGCAGCGAGGGAGAGGAATAGGTGCAGCCTTTAATGTGCTGGTCCCTGGAGAAGCAGAGGTCTCTGACATCTCGCTCCCCAGCGACTGCATAGGTTATGGAACACCTTTACCTAACCTTTACCATTATAAAAAGGTAAAGGTGTCCCATAATCTATGCGGTTGTAGGGGAGCAGGGCGTCAGAGACCTCAGCTTCTCTACGGGTCAGCATATTGAGGGAGCTGCCCATCTCCTCTCCCTCGCGGCTTTACCTTCCCTGTCCCTAAAGTGGACGGATTTACAGCTGGATGAACTGAGGGACTGTACTGAAATTAAGGCGCGGAAACGGTCACCCATCCACTTGGTATTCACGCTCGATGCTGCTTTACCTTAGCTTGGAGAAAGCGAACGCTCTGACCACCGACCAATGACCATTGAAATATTGAATATTGGTACGATCCTACCCCCCCCCCCCCTTCTTGCGCACACGTTAAATCCTGTTCCCCTTTTCGTAAGAGTAAGCCACCGTGTGCCGGTGGGAACAGATAAACGATTTACAAAAACTGCATACACACGGGGATTGGATGTAAAAAAGCACATTAGTGCTTATTCCATTATACTCGATATAAAAGAACATAAAAAAATATATACAACGAAAACTTTTTTTTTCAGGTGGACGTATTTTTCGGGCCATGCTGCGACTACGCGGCGGCACCAGTGGGTCGTCAGCTGCACTACTGGAATGTTCCCATGCTGACTGCGGGGGCCATCGCCAGTGATTTTGCTGCAGGCAAGAACAAGTTCTTCAACCAGGTCACGCGCGTGGGCGTCAGCGTCAACTCCCTAGTCGACTGCTTGTTAGGGGTGAGAGGGATGATACTTTTTAGATAATATATTCGGGATCTTTTAAAAACATACAACATCCCCTTATATACACGCACATAGCCACCCACTCACAAAGCAACATTTTAAGAGGGCTGATACTTTTCAGAAAATATATTCGGGATTTTATTTTTTTACATACAAGATACCCATACATACACACACATAGCCACCCACTCACAAAGCAACATTTTAAGAGGGCTGATACTTTTCAGAAAATATATTCGGGATTTTATTTTTTTACATACAAGATACCCATACATACACACACACAGCCACCCCATCACAAAGCAACATTTTAAGAGGGCTGATACTTTTCAGAAAATATATTCGGGATTTTATTTTTTTACATACAAGATACCCTACATACACACACATAGCCACCCACTCACAAAGCAACATTTTAAGAGGGCTGATACTTTTCAGAAAATATATTCGGGATTTTATTTTTAACATGCAAGATACCCTTACATACATGCACATAGCCACCCACTCACAAAAGCAGACATTTGAGAGGGCTGATACTTGTGGATTTGCATTTTTTGTCCGTGATTTTGTTTGTAGTTTGAAGGATTATGGACTGGAGAATTATGTCTAGACTTGGTAATTTAGATGGGTTATGGAATCTTTTTGAACACTGGTGTCATTTTATGATTTTTAAAGTTTTTTTTCTGTTTATAAATTGTGGTACTGTCATGTATACGGCATTGCAGACGGAAGAACAATTCTATGAAACTTTGTTTTGAAAATATATACAATGATCGCAAGTGCACATATACGGAACCAAGATCACAGACAGTTGAGCACGCATGCATACAGACTCTGACCTTTGGACACAAAAATACTACTTCTTTCACCCTTCCAGGAGAACACACACGCACGCACGCACGCACGCACGCACGCACGCACGCACACACGCACGCACGCACGCACGCACGCACACACACACACACACACACACACACACACACACACTATGCCCACATTCACATAGTCGTGCGAACGCACTTAATCATACAGTTGTAGGCACACGAATACGAATGAACACGCACTAGTTTTCTACACATACATACGTACATGAATCCATGCAGGCATGCACACCGATATATCTACCACCTTCCTATTTCAATTCAGTTCCGTTCAATTCGATATTTTTGTCCTCTTTTAAAGGAAATTTGTCTACCCTGTCTACCTACCGTATATACGTTACATTACATCACAAAATATACGCACGTGCACAATACATAAATATGCTTATGCACACGCACCTGTAGTTCATATGTGTGCATCCATACATACCCACACACACATACATCGCATATTTACCTGTATCTGCCAGTACTAACACACAGATGCTGTATATTTGCACCATCAAATCACGTAATGGTAAAGGTAAAGGTGTCCCATAACCTAGGCGGTCGTAGGGGAGCGAGGCATCAGAGACCTCAGCTTCTCTAGGGGCGAGCATTTTGACGGCGGCGCCCATCTCCTCTCTCTCGCTGCTTTACCTTCCCTGACCCTAAAGAGGGCAGGTACCCATTTACAGCTGGGTGAACTTAGGGGACTGTACTGTAGCCAAGGCGTGCAAACGGTCACCCATCCAACTGCTAACCACACTCGACGCTGCTTAACTTGACTGGGGGAAAGCGAGCGATTTGACCACTTAGCTATCCTGCCCCCTTAACCTAATGTATAATATAATATAAAAAAAACCAACCCGACTCTGGTTTCAGATCATGCAGAAGTTCGGGTGGAAGCGAATCAAGCAGGTGTACGAACCGTTCGCCCAGGGGGTGGTGGGAGAGAAGGTGTGTCATATCATGACTGATGGCATACACTATGGGCTGAAGTATCAGGATATGATCCCAGACATAGACCAGGATTACGAGAAGGTGGACATCGTCGATGACTTCTTGGAACGCATGCCTGAAGAGATAGGAGACTGGGGAAGTGAGTGGATTTGATGTGTGTGTGTGTGTGTGTGTGTGTGTGTGTGTGTGTGTGTGTGTGTGTGTGTGTGTGTGTGTGATGTGTTGTGTTGTGTTGTTGTGTTGTGTTGTGTTGTGTGTGTGTGTGTGTGTGTTGTGTTTTTGTTGTGTTGTGTGTGTGTGAGTGTGTGTGTGTGTGTGTGTGTGTGTGGTATGGTGTGGTGAAGGTGTGTGTGTGGTATGGTGGGGATGGGGTGGTGGTGGTGGTGTGTGTGTGGGTGGTGGTGGTATGTGTGTGTAGTGTGGTGTGGTGGTGGTGGTGTGTGTGTGGTATGGTGGTGGTGTGTGTGTGGCATGTTGGTGGTGGTGTGTGTGTGCGTGTGTGGTATGGTGGTGGTGGTGGTGTTGTGGTGGTGGTGTGTGTGTGTGGTATGGTGGTGGTGGTGTTGTGGTGGTGGTGGTGGTGTGTGTGTGGTATGGTGGTGGTGGTGTTGTGGTGGTGGTGTGTGTGTGGTATGGTGGTGGTGTTGTGGTGGTGTGTGTGTGTGGTATGGTGGTAGTGGTGTTGTGGGGATGGTGGTGGTGGTGGTGGTGTGTGTGTGGTATGGTGGTGGTGGTGTTGTGGGTGGTGGTGGTGGTGGTGGTGTGTGTGTGTGTGGTATGGTATGGTGGTGGTGGTGGTGGTGGTGGTGGTGGTGATGGTGGTGATGGTGTGTGTATGTAGTGTGGTGGTGGTGGTGGTGGTGGTGGTGTGTGTGTGTGTGTGTGTGTGTTGGTTGTGGTGGTGGTGGTGGTAGTGTGTGTGTGTGGTGGTGGTGGTGGTGGTGGTGGTGTGTGTGTGTGGTGGTGGTGGTGTGTGTGTGGGTGGTATGGTGGTGTAGTGGTGGTGGTGGTGTGTGTGTGTAGTGTGGTGTGGTGATTGTGGTATGTGGGTGGTATGGTGGTGGTGGTTGTGTGTGGAGTGTGGTGTAGTGGTTGTGGTGTGTGGT
>CM060329.1:39370610-39375610 GCA_030674155.1 Stramonita haemastoma | reverse complement strand
CAAAACTAAAACAAAACAACAAAACATACACGAAAACAAATCCAACAAAGTAAACACAGTGTTTTGAATGCTCATTCCCTTGACAAATGAAGATGGCAAAAGTAAGACAGATAGTTCAACGCGTAGAAAAGAAGCGCGCGCACACGCGTGCACACATTATGTGCACATGTGCAGCCGGGAAAGTGTGTGTGTATGTGTATATATATATATATATATTTATATATATATATATATATATATATATATATATATATATATATAGTTTGTGTGTGTGTGTGTGTGTGTGTGTGTGTGTGTGTGTTTTGTGAGAGAGAGAGAAGAGAGAGAGAGAGAGAGAGAGAGAGAAGAGAGAGAAGAGAGAGAGGAGAGAGAGAGATGACAAGAATTAGGATAGCTTTTAGCCCACAGAGAAGAAAAGAAAGAAGAAAGAGAAAGAGAGAGAGAGAGAGGGAGAGGAGAGAGGAGAGAGAGAAGAGAGAGAGAGAGAGAAGAGAGAGGAGAAGAGAGAGAGAGGAGAGAGAGAGAGAGTGACAATGACAATATTTTAATGTTATAAACTTTTCAAGCCCACAAAAAGAAAAAAAGAAAGAAAGAAAGAAAGAAAGGAGAGAGAGAGAGAGAGAGAGAGAGAGAGAGAGAGAGAGAGAGAGAGAGAGAGAGAGAGAGAGAGAGAGAGCTAGTTACATGCTTCTATAAACAAGACTAATCACAAGGTCAGATTCCATTCAAATGCAGATTGAGAATCATGAATAACGGTTCTCAAAACAAACAAGCACCCCAAACCCTCCATTTTATGTAATAAGGCTAACAGAAGACAGAAAACTATTGGGTATGTGTATATTGTTAGTATGAGCCACGATATCTTCTGTCTGTTCGTCTTCTTTCCATTATTATTATTATCTGTTAACCATCTCAATCACATTGTCTCTCTCCACTCTCAACTGCACATTGCTCTCTCTCTCTCTCTCTCTCTCCTCCTCACACTACCATCACTCTACTCTCACACACACACACACACACACACACACACACACACACACACACACACACACACACACACACACACACATCCCCTCAACACACCCTCACACACACACACGCGCGCGAGCGCGCGCGTACGTTAACACCAAGCTGACTTTTTAGACAGGAGGAATAGTAAAAGATTTTTCTGCTTTTGAATTGAATATTTTTAGTTGAAGCTGAATATTCAACCTTAAGATACAAGGAACGACAGTAGAGTAGTTTGAAATCACATTTGTTATTGTATTTAGATGCGCAGTTTTAATCTGACATTAATAAAATAAATAATAATAATAAAAATAATATAATAATAATAATAATAATAATAATAATAATAATAATTATATAACAACAACAACATAATAAAGTAAATGCATGTACGTACTGAAAAACTAATAAAAGCGCTTGCATTTAGCCTTTTCTGAAACATACAACCAACAACAATTAACAGCAGTATCGAATTCAAATGTACATATTCGCACGCACGCACACACACATACACACACACACGTACACACACACGTACGCACGCACAATTGTACAAGCGCGAATGCTTGCACGCTCACACATAAAGGTTATTACACTTTGGCAGGCTGATGGGATTTTGGCTGTTAAAAGCAGGAACACATATGAGATGAAACAGAAGGGAAAGATTATTAACGTTTGGAATAAAAATGTCTTGAAGGTTCGATTTAAAAGTGTTATAATACGTTTTAGGTAAAGAGAGACGAGGGCAGGTCTTAGATCAGCGGACGTTACACAAATACTTTAGCAAGGCGATAGCACTGATTGGTCTATGTGTTGGCGGGTCTGTTTATAAAGGAGAATTGGATTGGAATCCTTAGAAGGAATAGAAGTGTGAAGATGAAAAATGTCTTAATACCTGTTTCTTGTATTCTATCACTTTAAAAAGTGAATAAAACATACTAATTGGTCTGCAAGAAACTAGTACGGCTATTTCAGCAATAAAACTAAAATCAATGAGAGTTATTGCTTAATCAACAGCTTTACTGTAATTTTGCGAGCAAGCGATGCTAGATGAAAACTTACAGTGACGTTAGTACCTTTAGTGTACACACGGGAACCATGAACGTGACTTAACCGTGTCTGAAGTTTTTTCATTCTTTTTTTTCCTTTGCATCTTCCTTTCTCTTCCTGCTTGCATCTCTTGCTTGCTTTCATTGCTTGCTTCTCCTTCCGTCCCTACCTTCCTCCCTTCCTAATTCCTATCAGTCGAGCTTGCGTCTTTCTTCCTTACGCTTTTCTGTCGCTGTGTTTTTGTCTTTCTTGTTACTCTCTATAATCTCAATTCAATCATTCTCTCTTCATACTTCTCTTGACTGCTTAATCTCTTCTCTCTCTCTCATCTCGTGTCCTTCCTCTCTCTCGACTCTTCACTACTCGATGAGACTTTAAACCGAGGCCCGTGTGCGAGGCCGCAACAACATTGGAAACCTTAAATGTGCGTTGCAAAGAGAAAAGTCATCATCCTGATCATTGATTTCATTAAAAGGGATAAACAAAAGTCAAGAATGTACGGCTACCTTTCAGCAATATACTGAAAAACTCATGGAGTTGTTTGCGTTAATTCAGACAGCTTACTGTAATTTCGCAAAGCTATGCTAGATGAAAACTTACAGTTACGCTAGACCTTTCAAGTGTACACACAGGTACCGTGACTACTGACTTAACCGTGTCTGAAGTTTTTCTCTCTTCTTTTTTTTCCTTTTTGCTTTCTTTCTTTCTTTCTTTCTTGCTTTGCTTGCTTTCTTTAGTTCTTGCTTGCTTCTTGCTCGTCTTCCTTCAACTACAATTCCTCCGTAGTAACCTCGTTCTATTCTTTCTTCTTGTTCTTTTTCTTTTCTTTCTTTTTTATTTCATCCTTTCTTTTCTTTACTTTTTCTCTTTCCTTTCTGCTTTTCTGTTTTGTTTTGTTTCTGTGTCTGTTTCATGTCTGTCTGTTGTCTGTCTTCTGTCTTTGTCTAGTCGTGCGTTCATGTCTTCTGTCTTGTCGTGTCTTTTGTTTGTGATTGTTGTGTTATCTTGGAGTGCGTTCTTTCTTTGGTTCTTTCTTTGTGTTTTATTTTTTTCGTCTCCTCTCTACTCTCTCTGCTTATCCTTTCTCTCGTCTTACATCTACTTCTCTCCTCCTGTAACCTCTCTATCGTGTTACTCTCTCTCATCCTCTCTCTCCTTTGTTTCACCGGGGGTTCGAGTCAGATCGAGGAAATTTTCTTCCTGGAGTTAACATCAGTGCTGACTCCGACTCTCCCCAAAAGTCCTTCGGATGAGCTTTAAACCAGAGCCCGTGTGCGAACGCACGCAGCATACTTGGCACACGTTAAATCCTGTCCCTCCGCTTTTCGTAAGAGTAGGCCATTGTGTGCCGGTGGGAACAGATAGATTTACAAAACTGCATTCACACGGGGACCGGATGAAAAAAGCACATGATTGCTTATCTGTTATCCTCGATATAAAAGAATAAATAAATAAATTAATAAATTTGTTCTTTCTGTCTTTCTTTCTTCCTGTCTTTCTGTCTTCTGTCTGTCTTTTTTCTTCTTCTTTCTTTTCATTTCTTTCTTTCTTTCTTTCTTTTTTTCTTTCTTTAAGGAATGAAAATACTGCAGATGTGGCATGGACGTGATAGTTTCCTATAGCAAAAAGAGCAAACAGTATTAGCGCCCTGTGTGTAAAACCCTCGTTCTGTGCAGACGTAGTTGTTACGATGTGCTAGTCTCCCTTTTGTCTCTTTAGTTGTTTTTGATGTTGACACCCTTATTGGTTATATGGTTACGAAGATATTGATTGTGTGGGATTTGGAGGGAGAGGTGGTGGGATGGTTGGGGGGTGGGCATCTTGGAGGGAGGTGAGGTGAGTGGCAGGACAGTGGGGGTGGGGGTGGGTGTTAGTTAAAGTCTGTCCCGAGCCTAAGGCTCATCAGGTCGGTGCTTATCCCGGTTTCTGTGGCGTTAAGCTACTGAGAGTCATAGACTCCCCCTTGGATAGGACGCCAGTCTATCGCAGGGTTAACCCCCAACACAAGGTTGGTACCCCTTTTACACCTGGGTGGGGTGAGAAAATAGCCGTAAAGTGCCTTTTCCAAGGGCACAACGCCATAGCTGAAAGCTGGGATCGAACCCGCAACCTTTAGATTGCGAGTCCAACGCCCTAACCACTAGACTACAGCGGCGGCAAAAAAAGGTTGCCAACAGCACCCGGTATTCCCAGGCGGTCACCCATCCAAGTACTAACCGGTCCCGACGCTGCTTAACTTCGGTGATCGAACGAGAACCGGTGCTTTTAGCGTGGTATGGCCGTTGGCGGGGGTGGGTGAGGTTCCAGCTATTTTTTGTTGTTGCGGAAAAAAATTCAACATTGGTGAACCTCAAAGCTCTAGCTGGGGAGCGGAAAAAAAAAGATATCAACAATCTTTCGTAGATACTGTGTGCCAGTGATTACCAGAGACAACATTACAAACTGCATACACAGGGAGATGAATAAAACTGTACAAGGTGTATACTGTTATCCTCGATACAAGAATAAATAATAATAAATAAAATATGCAGCAACTGGATAAAGTGTCTTGTCTACAGGCATATCAAAAACTTTATTTTGAAATGTGATACCACATGAAAAAGAAGAGGATGGTAAACTTTAAACCTTTGAAATATCTTTTTTTCAGGCTTTTGCTGTGTATAGCTAACCCGGTCAAACACGTTGTTCATTATATGTTCACCACCGTAGTACTTCCCATGGGAATTCACACGTCAGCATTGATTGGAAGCACAGAATGCAGCCTGCCTGATTAGTTAGAGGTAGCTGGGAAGTACAGGGTTAATGTTGATATTGTTCTTGACGCGTGGGTCATTCGCTGTCAACTGTTCCGCGAACTATTTGTTCTGGCCGTTCAGTATGTGATTTAGCTGGTGTGAGATAAACTTGGTTTGGCCCATTGCCCCCCTCCGTCTTGTGTGTGT
>CM060329.1:39358110-39363110 GCA_030674155.1 Stramonita haemastoma | reverse complement strand
TTTTTTTTGGAAAAAAATCTTTGGTAAAAGAAAGGGATCTGATTTAAAAAAGGAAAGAAAAGATGATTGGATGGAAGTAATCAGCTGACATCCTGGTTACTGGGCAAAAAATGGTTTGATTTTTTTTCTCGCGGGTTTAAGTTTTCCCTTTTCAGAAGAAGTGTTGATTGCTTCTCAGCATGGCTTTTCCAACGGCAATTAATAAAAACATCCCTGCTGCACTTCAAACTCATCTCCTGTCATTTCTATATTGAAGAGTCAGCGGTTTGCTAAACTGCAGTGCTCATTCTGTCAGTTTTATCATCCAAACATCACGTTACAGAAATCTATGCTTAAGGTAACTTGAAGAGGGACGGAGGGAAACACAATGTGACGAGTATAGTCGTTGATGAGTATTGTACTTTGTGGTAAAACTAGTATTGCCAACAGTGCAAAGAGATAAAGGTGGAAGAGTGAGAGAGAGAGAGAGAGAGAGAGGGAGAGAGAGAGAGGAGGAGAGAGAGAGAGAGAGAGAGAGAGAGGGAGGAGATTGATTGATTGGGATTGATTGATGATTCTTTTATATCGAGGATAATGGAATAAGCACTCGTGGCTTTTTACATCCAGTCCCCGTGTGTATGCAGTTTTGTAAATGTCATCTGTTCCCACCGGCTCACGATGGCCTACTCTTACGAAAAGCGGAACAGGAGTTAACGTGTGCGCAAGACGTTCTGCGTGCGTTCGCACACGGGGCCTCCGTTTAAAGTCTCATCCAAGGACTAAGAGAGAGAGGAGAGAGAGAGAGAGAGAGGAGAGAAGAGAGAGAGAGAGAGAGAGAGAGAGAGAGAGAGAGAGGAGAGAGAGAGACGGACGGACGCAGATGATTTATTCAAACAGACCTCAGCCCCTTACGAAAAGAAATGTGAACAATACATGATATCGTAAATACAGTGAAATTATAGTGGAATATAAAGTATATAGTAATGTATACAGTAAAGTTATACACTACATCACGAAGTGACTATTTTTCTAAACTTGAAAGCCTTATACAAAAATAAAGAAGAATTCTGTATAACTTCACAATTTGTACAAGACAGCAATAAATTCAGTTGAAACAAGCAAGGCATCGACAATACTTTGATTGAATGGATTTTACTCTAAGGTCATGTAATTGTTGGCAATAAAGAATAAAGTGGACTTCATTTTTCTGTAACCCATCATAGCGAACATAACAAATTATGATCATTATATGATTTTACATTAGAGAGAGAGAGAGAGGAGAGGAGAGAGAGGAGAGAGGAGAGGAGAGAGAGGGGGGGGGGGGGGTGGTAGGGGCGGGAGGGAGGGAGGGAGGGAGGGGCGGAGCAGTAAGCAGGAATGATTGGGTGGTTTGCTAAAACCATTTTCAGTGCCGGAAGGCTCACGCAGAATATACATTTTTTCCCCCAAATTGCTGATTTGATTTTTGTATTCCGTGTTCTAAGGCTATGTGCACGTGAAATGGGATTTTGAAAGTGTTTCTTGACATTCTGTAATCCAAAACAGTGGATGGATGGAAAGGAAACAAAACTTCACATTTTCCAACCGTTGACATAATGATAGCAAGACTAGTGGCTACATTTGTGCCCAGTGGATAGAAGGAGAGACGGGCGGAATAGATGAACATAATGAGCAATAGAATACTGATTCGTATTTTTGAAAGTAACAGTCGATAGGCATTTGCATTCTTTCCCCCATCGGGATGGAGAGAGAGAGAGAGAGAGAGAGAGGGAGAGGGAGAGGAGAGAGAGAGAGAGAGAGAGAGAGAGAGAGAGAGAGAGAGAGAGAAGAAGAGACAGACAGACAGACAGACAGACAGACAGACAGACAGACAGACAGACAGACAGACAGAAGAAGATGTGTATATTTTGATTGCAGACTGGCGTGAATAAAGCCCATTATACAGTAGACGTCCAAATATACAGTATTAGCAATTAAAGGTTTTTTGTTCTTTGTTTTTAAGATTTTTACAGGAAAAAACTTCAGTGTTCTTAGTAAAGCTGACACAGTAATCAGACGATCTAGACGTGCGTATCATTATCGCGATAAATGTTTTTTTTTTCTGTATTGCTTATCCATTATCTCCTTCACATCTACATAGAAATCCCTGTTGATTGTTCATCTTGCTTTATACAGATTCATTTTCAAATGTTTTGTATATCGTTATTCAAACAAGCATATGCAGATATCAGATATCTCTGCCCCATTCTTTACATTCATTTTGAATGTCTTTGCGATTGTCTGAATCACCTGGCAGCAAATGGGCATTAAACTCAATGAACAGAATACACAGACACACGCATACACACACAGACACACAGGCACACACAGAACACACAGACACAGACAGACATATACAAACACATGCACACACTGACACACATGCACCTAGACACAAATACAACACACACACACACACACACACACACACACACACACACACACACACACACACACACACACACACACACACATATCCGTAAACCTGCGTCTTATAACTTATCGAGCGTGTAATGCGTGTTGCACTTTGGGTCTTAGTTTATCTTATCCGAAAGACTAACACCCAGACCTCTACTCAAGGTCTGTGTACCGGATGGAGGGAAAGCTCTGGCTTATGCGGGGATCGAACTCGTAGTTCTGGCTTTCCTGACACATCTGTTAGCTCTAGACCAGCAATCCACTTAACCTACCATAAGGTCCATGATGTAAATTGATATTTGCAAACAAGACTTCTGTCTGACATAGCCATCGATTCTAACGAGATTCTTTTATTTTTTTATATACTACGCAGACGACAAAAAGTCGATATAATTTAGTGGCACGTTATAAGATGGGAAACTCTTTTGGTGAGGCATTTGTCGATTAAAAATCTGACAGCCGGACAGCGAACGTGCCCGGGTGGAGTCTGGCGTTGTTTTGGCTGTAGAATTCCATAGAAATAACGTAGAGTTTATACGATTTGAGGCTTCACAGCGAAGAGAGCAATTTGATTTTAATCCCAACAGTATTGACGTGTGTAGGTGGAGAGAAAGACATAAACTCTTTGGGGGGGGGGGGGGGATGAAGGAGGGGGGGGATTTGATTGTTTGGCTGGCTGATTCGAAATTGTCTGTATTTGTTTGGTTGTCTTTTCAAACTCTGTCTGTCTGTCTGTCTGTCTGTCTGTCTGTCTGTCGGTCTCTCTGTCTGTTTCTCTGCCCGTTTTACCGTCTTTCCCTTCCTATCTCTGTGTCACTCTGTGGCTATCTCTGCCTCCCCCTACCTCTTTCTCTCTTCCTTTTTCTTTCGCATTTGCATTTCTCCTCTCTTCCCTCACTTTCACCTCTCTGACTATCTTAGTGTCTCTGTCTCTCTCTCCCCCTTCTCTCGCTTCCTCTGTCTTCCCGTGTGTGTGTGTGTGTGTGGTGTGTGGTGTGTGTGTGTGTGTGTGTGTGTGTGTGTGTGTGTGTGTGTGTGTGTGTGTGTGTGTGCGCTGTGTGTGCGCGTGCGCGCGTGAGATACTTTGTCCCTTGACTGCCCCCCCCCTTATCTCTCCATTGCTAGTATCATTTCTAGAGATTTCACTTCCAAGTGAGCTTAAATAGGAAATAAAACTATTGAAATTAATCTAAATTCAACAAAATATTCTTTTGGAAATAATTTTACCGCAACCATGTATAAATGTGCACAGTATTTTAAAATTATAGGTAAAGCAGTCCGAATTTTACGCAGATAAAATATGCTGCGACTCAAATTGCTATAAAACAAACAATAAACACACCAGAGGATGCTAACTGAGTTAATGCTGAAGAGAAGTCGCCATACCACAACTGGTTATTTTCTCTTTCCCTAGCCTTCTACTTTAGGAACATTTCACTCATCACTAACCCACTACCATCTACTTCCCGTGGGAATACAGCTGTCAGCATTGATTGGGAGCAGAGAAAGCAAGACTCTGATTGGAGAGCTGTAGCTGTAGCGGAAACAGTGCAGGGTTAACATGATGCTGATATCGGTCTTGACGTGTGGACATCACGCTGTCAGTCTGTTTCCGTCAGTGTCTCTTGGCCTGGTCGTTCGTCGGTTGATGTAGTTGATCATCGGCCGAGTTGTCTGTTTGGCCGTCTGCGTATCTGCTTTCGTTTCTGTCAGTGAACCCCTTTAGTTTGATTTGATTGTATTAGGGCCCAATGGAGCCATCCGATTTAGAGATTTTACCATCAACCAGCCACCATTAGTCAACTATTATCTCTCTGTCTCACTGTCTCTGTTTGTCTGTCTGTCTCTGTCTTAGTCTCTGTCTCTGTCTCTCGTCTCTTGTTGTCTCGTCTGTCTGTATGTCTGTCTCTGTCTCAGTCTCTGTCTCTCTGTCTGTCTCTCCCTCTTATCTCTCTCTCTCAAGAGTAATGTAGCACATTGCAATATAGCATAGTGCAGAGTAGCGTTTACGTAGTATGGCAGTGTGTGTGTGTGTGTGTGTGTGTGTGTGTGTTTGTGTGTGTGTGTGTGTGTGTGTGTGTGTGTGTGTGTGTGTGTGTGTGTGTGTGACAGAGAAAGACAAAGAATGCTCGAGTAATAGTAGAAGCTATGGGAAGAGGGGGAGAAGAGAGAGAATGTTTGAATAATACAAAGTTGAATCTGGAAAGAGAGAGAGAGAGAGAGAGAGAGAGGAGATGAGAGAGAGAGAGTGAGAGAGAGAGAGAGAGAGAGAGGAGAGAGAGAGGAGGAGACGAGAGAGATGGGGGAGAGGAGAACACTGAACACTGAATGAATGCTTTAATGTACTTCGGCCATTGGCCACAATACAAGCAACAAAAGAAAAAGATGGTGGGTGGTGGTGTGGTGATGACACATATCCTCATAATAATTGTCAACAATTACATATATAAAATTGGTGGTGCACATACATATCATCATTATCATTATCATCTTTGACCAGTTGTCAACTTCATCATCTCATCATTATTACTGTTATAATGTTATTAACGAGAGAGATACATGTG
>CM060329.1:39346377-39358010 GCA_030674155.1 Stramonita haemastoma | reverse complement strand
TAAACCAAACTTTCTTTTCCTAGTACTTTCCATTGAAATTTCTTTTATTTTTATGTCCTCTTCTAACTTCACTGGTCCTTGTTTAAAATAAAAAAAGGATAAAAATCTGTTAAAAAACAACAACTTTTACAAGCTGTATGACCATTTTATGCCATTTCTGTTTTACTTATGTTGACCTTTATTCAGGTAGATCCCTCAAAACAACAACAAAATGAGAATACAACAACATTAGTCATGGACCGTGCTTCTCCAATTGCACTTGTATTTAAGTATGTGGCTTTTATTCGTGCATGAGGGAAGTGCTTTAATGATAGAAGCCTTTTTCATCATTTTATCATGCGTAATTAATTGAAACAAAAGCGCCTTAGGGTAGGTCGATTAAAGGCAGAATGGAATGGAAAAAATCGGGTGTGGCTGGAATGGAAATATTTGGGTGAGTCTTAGGTGGGGATTTAGCGTTTGGGTTTGCTCATGATGAAAGAAAAGAGAATTGTCAGTAGTTAAAAAAGTAGAAAAGAAGAGAGCTGTTTGTTTTAAATTACTGTAGTGTACTTTGTGCCTATAGTCTCATATGTTGACGTCCTGAAAACACAGAAAGGTTCATTTTTTTCTCGTAGTGGTAATACTGTGTCTATTTTGAAGTAGAAAAAGCATGAGCTTGATTTTTGATATGCCTGTTTTCAGCAGAGTCCGGTTCGAAGAAACCCGTATCAATTCTTACTGAATTCACAAATTAGCCTGTAACAGTGAAAGCAGAGGCGCGTGCCATTGTCAGACGAGTCTGGAATTTTTTTTGGAAAAAAATCTTTGGTTAAAAGAAAGGGATCTGATTTAAAAAAGGAAAGAAAAGATGATTGGATGGAAGTAATCAGCTGACATCCTGGTTACTGGGCAAAAAATGGTTTGATTTTTTTTTCTCGCGGGTTTAAGTTTTCCCTTTCAGAAGAAGTGTTGATTGCTTCTCAGCATGGCTTTTCCAACGGCAATTAATAAAAACATCCCTGCTGCACTTCAAAATCATCTCCTGTCATTTCTATATTGAAGAGTCAGCGGTTTGCTAAACTGCTGTGCTCATTCTGTCAGTTTTATCATCCAAACATCACGTTACAGAAATCTATGCTTAAGGTAACTTGAAGAGGGACGGAGGGAAAACAATGTGACGAGTATAGTCGTTGATGAGTATTGTACTTTGATGGTAAAACTAGTATTGCCAACAGTGCAAAGAGATAAAGGTGGAGAGAGAGAGAGGAGAGAGAGAGAGAGAGAGAGAGAGAGAGAGAGAGAGGAGAGATGAGAGAGAGAGAGAGAGAGAGAGAGAGAGTGATTGATTGATTGATTGATTGATTGATTGATTGATTCTTTTATATCGAGGATAATGGATATAAGCACTCGTGCGCTTTTTACATCCAGTCCCGTGGTGTATGCACAGTTTTGTAAATGTCATCTGTTCCACCGGCTCACGATGGCCTACTCTTACGAAAAGCGGAAAACAGGAGTTAACGTGTGCGCAAGATGTTCTGCGTGCGTTCGCACACGGGGCCTCCGTTTTAAAGTCTCATCCGAAGGACTAAGAGAGAGAGAGAGAGAGAGAGTGAGAGAGAGAGAGAGTGAGGAGAGAGAGAGAGATGAGGAGAGAGAGAGAGGAGAGAGAGGAGTGAGAGAGAGAGAGAGAGAGAGACGGACGCAGATGATTTATTCAAATAGACCTCACCCCCTTTTACGAAAAGAAATGTGAACAATACACGATATCGTAAATACAGTGAAATTATAGTGGAATATAAAGTATATAGTATGTATACAGTAAAGTTATACACTACATCACGAAGTGACTATTTTTCTAAACTTGAAAGCCTTATACAAAATAAAGAAGAATTCTGTATAACTTCACAATTTGTACAAGACAGCAATTATATTCAGTTGAAACAAGCAAGGTATCGACAATACTTTGATTGAATGGATTTTACTCTAAGGTCATGTAATTGTTGGCAATAAAGAATAAGTGGACTTCATCTTTCTGTAACCCATCATAGCGAACATAACAAATTATGATCATTTATATGATTTTACATTGAGAGAGAGAGAGAGAGAGAGAGAGGGAGAGAGGGGGGGGGGGGGAGGGGCGGGAGGGAGGGAGGGAGGGAGGGGCGGAGCAGTAAGCAGGAATGATTGGGTGGTTTGCTAAAACCATTTTCAGTGCCGGAAGGCTCACGCAGAAATTACATTTTTTCCCCAAATTGCTGATTTGATTTTTGTATTCCGTGTGTTCTAAGGCTATGTGCACGTGAAATGGGATTTTGAAAGTGTTTCTTGACATTCTGTAATCCAAAACAGTGGATGGATGGAAAGGAAACAAAATTCACATTTTCCAACCGTTGACATAATGATAGCAAGACTAGTGGCTACATTTTGTGCCCAGTGGATAGAAGGAGAGAAGGGCGGAAATAGATGAACATAATGAGCAATAGAATACTGATAAGTATTTTTGAAAGTAACAGTCGATAGGCATTTGCATTCTTTCCCCCATCGGGATGGAGGAGAGAGGAGAGGGAGAGGGAGAGGGTAGAGGAGAGAGAGATGAGAATGGAGAGAGATGAGAGAGAGAGGAGGAGAGAGAGAGAGACAGACAGACAGACAGAGACAGACAGACAGACAGGAGACAGACAGACAGACAGACAGACAGACAGACAGACAGACAGAAGACAGATGTATATTTTGATTGCAGACTGGCGTGAATAAAGCCCATTATACAGTAGACGTCCAAATATACAGTATTAGCAATTAAAGGTTTTTTGTTCTTTGTTTTTAAGTTTTTACAGGAAAAAACTTCAGTGTTCTTAGTAAAGCTGACACAGTAATCAGACGATCTAGACGTGCGTATCATTATTCGCGATAAATGTTTTTTTTTTCTGTATTGCTTATCCATTATCTCCTTCACATCTACATAGAAATCCCTGTTGATTGTTCATCTTGCTTTATACAGATTCATTTTCAAATGTTTTGTATATCGTTATTCAAACAAGCATATGCAGATATCAGATATCTCTGCCCCATTCTTTACATTCATTTTGAATGTCTTTGCGATTGTCTGAATCACCTGGGCAGCAAAATGGGCATTAAACTCAATGAACAGAATACACAGACACACGCATACACACACAGACACACAGGCACACACAGAGACACAGACAGACATATACAAAACACTTGCACACACTGACACACATGCACCTAGACACAAATACAAAACACACACACACACACACACACACACACAACACACACACACACACACACACACACATACACACCACAAACATTCGTAAAACCTGGTCTTATAAACTTATCGAGCGTGTAATTGCGTGTTGCACTTTGGGTCTTAGTTTATCTTATCCGAAAAGACTAGCACCCAGACCTCTACTCAAGGTCTGTGTTACCGGATGGAGGGAAAGCTCTGGCTTATGCGGGGATCGAACTCGTAGTTCTGGCTTTCCTGACACATCTGTTAGCTCTAGACCAGCAATCCACTTAACTACCATAAGGTCCATGATGTAAATTGATATTTGCAAACAAGACTTCTGTCTGACATAGCCATCGATTCTAACGAGATTCTTTTTTTTATTATAACTACGCAGACGACAAAAAGTCGATATAATTTAGTGGCACGTTATAAGATGGGAAACTCTTTTGGTGAGGCATTTGTCGATTAAAAATCTGACAGCCGGACAGCGAACGTGCCCGGGTGGAGTCTGGCGTTGTTTTGGCTGTAGAAATTCCATAGAAATAACGTAGAGTTTATACGATTTGAGGCTTCACAGCGAAGAGAGCAATTTGATTTTAATCCCAACCAGTATTGACGTGTGTTGGTGGAGAGAAAGACATAAACTCTTTGGGGGGGGGGGGGGGATGGAAGGGGGAGGGGGGGGATTTGATTGTTTGGTGGCTGATTCGAAATTGTCTGTATTTGTTTGGTTGTCTTTTCAAACTCTGTCTGTCTGTCTGTCTGTCTGTCTGTCTGTCTGTCGGTCTCTCTGTCTGTTTCTCTGGCCCGTTTTTACCGTCTTTCCCCTTCCTATCTCTGTGTCACTCTGTGGCTATCTCTGCCTCCCCTACCTCTTTCTCTCTTCCTTTTTCTTTCGCATTTGCATTCTCCTCTCTTCCCTCACTTTCACCTCTCTGACTATCTTAGTGTCTCTGTCTCTCTCTCCCCTTCTCTCGCTTCCTCTGTCTTCCCGTGTGTGTGTGTGTGTGTGTGTGTGTGTGTGTGTGTGTGTGTGTGTGTGTGTGTGTGTGTGTGTGGTATGTGTGTGTGTGTGTGTGTGTGTGTGTGTGTGCGCGTGCGCGCGTGAGATACTTTGTCCCTTGACTGCCCCCCCCTTATCTCTCCATTGCTAGTATCATTTCTAGAGATTTCACTTCCAAGTGAGCTTAAATAGGAAATAAAACTATTGAAATTAATCTAAATTCAACAAAATATTCTTTTGGAAATAATTTTACCGCAACCATGTATAAATGTGCACAGTATTTTAAAATTATAGGTAAAGCAGTCCGAATTTTTACGCAGATAAAATATGCTGCGACTCAAATTGCTATAAAACAAACAATAAACACACCAGAGGATGCTAACTGAGTTAATGCTGAAGAGAAGTCGCCATACCACAACTGGTTATTTTCTCTTTCCCTAGCCTTCTACTTTAGGAACATTTCACTCATCACTAACCCACTACCATCTACTTCCCGTGGGAATACAGCTGTCAGCATTGATTGGGAGCAGAGAAAGCAAGACTCTGATTGGAGAGCTGTAGCTGTAGCGGAAACAGTGCAGGGTTAACATGATGCTGATATCGGTCTTGACGTGTGGACATCACGCTGTCAGTCTGTTCCGTCAGTGTCTCTTGGCCTGGTCGTTCGTCGGTTGATGTAGTTGATCATCGGCCGAGTTGTCTGTTTGGCCGTCTGCGTATCTGCTTTCGTTTCTGTCAGTGAACCCCTTTAGTTTGATTTGATTGTATTAGGGCCCCAATGGAGCCATCCGATTTAGAGATTTTACCATCAACCAGCCACCATTAGTCAACTATTATCTCTCTGTCTCACTGTCTCTGTTTGTCTGTCTGTCTCTGTCTTAGTCTCTGTCTCTCTGTCTCTCTGTCTCTCTGTCTGTCTCTGTCTGTCTGTATGTCATGTCTCTGTCTCAGTCTCTGTCTCTCTGTCTGTCTCTCCCTCTCTATCTCTCTCTCTCAAGAGTAATGTAGCACATTGCAATATAGCATAGTGCAGAGTAGCGTTACGTAGTATGGCAGTGTGTGTGTGTGTGTGTGTGTGTGTGTGTGTGTGTGTGTGTGTGTGTGTGTGTGTGTGTGTGTGTGTGTGTGTGTGTGACAGAGAAAGACAAAGAATGCTCGAGTAATAGTAGAAGCTATGGGAAGAGGGGGAGAGAGAGAGAATGTTTGAATAATACAAAGTTGAATCTGGAAAGAGAGAGAAAGGAAGAGAGAGAGAAGAGAGAGAGGAGAGAGAGAGAGAGAGAGGAGAGAGAGAGAGAGAGAGAGGAGAGAGAGAGGAGAGAGAGAGAGAGAACACTGAACACTGAACACTGAAATGCTTTAATGTACTTCGGCCATTGGCCACAATACAAGCAACAAAAGAAAAAGATGGTGGGTGGTGGTGTGGTGATGACACATATCCTCATAATAATTGTCAACAATTACATATATACAAATGGTGGTGCACATACATATCATCATTATCATTATCATCTTTGACCAGTTGTCAACTTCATCATCTCATCATTATTACTGTTATAATGTTATTAACGAGAGAGATACATGTGCACTCGCGCACGAGCACGCACGCACGCAAGTACACACGCACACACACGCACGCACGCACGCACGCACGCACACACATACACACGCGTGCGCGCGCGTGCACGCACACACACACAGGCATATCTTAGCCGATAGAATCCATACCTCACTTCATTTAGCACGTACAAACATCACAAGTTTTCTTTATATACCGTGACTTTAACAGATAACAATTGTTTTAACTGCTGCACATATCAGGCAATATGTTTAAACATCTTATCATTGTTTAAACTGCAGCATAATCAAGCAATATGATATTACAAATAAACATCGATTAAGCAGCAGCACGCACCAATCAATCTTGCCACATAGTTATTATGGTAAACACCTTCATTTGAACAGCAATTACAATATAATCAAACGCTTTTTCCTTAGATTAATTGAATGGAAAATATACTTGGACAATTGATGCATCTCGTAGTGAGTTCTGACCTGTAACAATCGGTGGATTGGGGTTCGAACTAACTCCTTCAGGAATTTGCCCCGTAAATGAGAGTATGTAGGGCAAACAAAAAGAAAATGCTGTTCATCTTCCCTTGCTGTCTCACAAAATGGACAAGCTTTTTTCTGCTCTAAATTACTGAAGCGATGTACATTTGCGTTCAGTGGGAGAACATTAAATCTTAACTGTGCTATAGCAACCCTAAAACAATACATATCAACATTGCAAACATATTTATCTTTTTCAAAGAGTAATTTAAAGGACCGGTAGCAGTCATACCTTTCACGATCTCTTATTGTGCCTGTCCATTCTTGAATGAAAAAATCAATGAGCCTTTGTTTAAACAATCTCAAAAATACTTTAACATCACCTACACCTTGCTGCAACCAAACAAAATTAAACCCTGTCTCACATAAAATTTCTCTAATTTTAGATACCCAGCAATATTTTCCCGCTCTGTCTAGTTCAAGCAGCATTTGGTATGCCTTGTATGGCAACCTTTCAGTACACATTTGTAGCAATCTAAACCAATATCTCAGAACAGAGACAAAAGAATTCACATAGAGAGGGTATCGTCCCAAATAACCATAGACCATTTTATTTGGTGTTTTGACTGTGACACCTAGGAACCTTTTACATGCCATCATATGAACTTTTTCCACATGATCTAATTTTGTTAACCCCCATATTTCAGCCGAATAAAGCAAAATAGGCTGCATTTTTGCATCAAAAATCTTGAAGAAAGTATTAGCAGTCATTTCTTTATACTTTTGGAAAGCTCTATTTAATTGCACAACTGCTTTCTTACCTTTAGTTACTAAGTGCTTTGTGCCTCTCTTCATACTAAGCATTGTTGTAAACTGAAAACCTAAATAGCAATAACTATTAACTACATCTAGCTTTTTATCGTTGAAAAACCATTGCTCATGTCGACCTAAATATCCCCCTTTTCTAAAGACCATTACTTTAGTTTTATCCATGTTTACATTTAGTTTCATATCATTACAACACTTGTATAGGATATTAAGCTGATTTTGTAGACCACCCACTGTTGTTGACAACAACGCTACATCGTCAGCAAAAAGTAGGATGAACACTTCCATTAGACCTGGTAAAAACTGTATACCATGTTTTCCCCCTGCATCCATGTGGTTAGCTAACTGATTTATATAAACAGAGAATAATGTAGGGGACAGGACACAGCCTTGTCTGACCCCAACTGGGCATTCAAAGAATTCTGTAAGTTCCCAATTTACACGCACACATGAAAGCAATGAAGAATACATAGATTTCAAAGATGCTAAAAATTTCCCCTTCACCCCCTGGTTTTTCATGCATTGTAGAAGTTTATCATGGTGGACAGAATCGAATGCTTTTTTGAAATCTACAAAAGCAACGTATAATTTCTTACCTTTCTTTAGCATACACTTTTGTACAATTGCATATAAATTATATATTTGATCAAGTGTGGAATAACCCCACGAAAACCTGCCTGACTCTCAGAAATCATTTCATTATCTTCCAACCAACTGTATAACCTTGTATTTAACACTGTGGTATAACACTTTGATACTATACTCAGTAAAGATACTCCTCTATAATTGTCTGTTTTTTCCGGATCTCCCTTTTATAAATTGGTATGATTATAGCTTTGGACCATTCAGACGGATATACACCTGAGGTAAAGACAGCATTAAAAAGTTTCACCAGGAACCCCAACACACTCTTACCCCCATTCTTTATCATTTCACCAGAAACACCATCCATCCCACTTGCCTTTCTTAATTTGAGTTTTGCAATTGCACAAGCTACCTCTTCTTCACAAATATCTTTGTTCAAAAAATGATCCACATCATCCAAAACATCAACAATGACATCATCATTCTCACCAGTCTCCTCATTCATACAAAAAACTTCCTTAAAGTGGTTAAACCAGTCATCACTGCTAATGTTGTTGTAAATTATGTCCCTATTGCCATATCCCATCCTTTTCACTTCTTTCCAGAACTGAGAAGAGTCTGCAATGTTTTCAGCTAAAAGTTCTGTTTTCTTTTTCCTATAATTTTGTTTTTTTGCTTTCAATAATTGTTTATACTCTTTCCTTTTTTTCACGTAAATCAACCTGTATTCCTCCTTTCTGGTCACTCTAAAACATTTTAACTTTGCTCTACTTTCTTTTTTTGCGATTTCACATTCATTGTCAAACCATTCTGATTTTATGGTCTTGTGCATGGGTACTTTTCTAAACATGCAGGCGCTTGCCTCATTCAAGCATTTAACAAATATTTCCAGAGCAGTTTCTATATTGTCTTCCAAAGCATTTGTGGCGAATGTAAGTTTTTCTTGAATGTCTTTGCTATTTAGTACAGTTTCAAAATCATTTTTCTTAGCTTCATCCCACACTACTTTCTGACAAACTTTTTTGTTCAATTTCTGTTGAAATGTTGTTTCTATATTACTGCTATTAGTTTCTATCTTCATACAAACTGGCAAATGGTCAGATTCTGTTAAGTTTTCAACCAGCAAAGAGAGAACTCTAACTGAACTAAATAAACCCAGAGATGCAATGAAATAATCCACAACACTTGAACCTGAAGGTGATATAAATGTATAGCTTTCATCAAAACCTGGATCACAAAGACCATTTAATATGACACAGTCAAACATGTTGCATAACTCAATCAGCTGATTACCAAAAACATTTGTGTACATATCATGTGACTTTCTGGGCACTTTTGAATTTGAATAATGATATAAATTCTGAAAGTTATCATAGTCATCATCTACACTGTAATTTTCACAAGCAGTTCGTGCGTTAAAATCCCCCGTTATCAGCAATCCAAAATCACCATATGCATTCTGAAGATCTAATATACACTGCTCCAAAATTTCTAAGCCATAGATATCTTGTGTTGTTTTCCAAAAAGTAGATTCAGAGGGTGGAATGTACATGCAAATTAACATAGTGTCATTAGTAGTACCAAGTAAACTTTTGTGTAGTTTTAAAACCACAGTATTTTCTGTCTCAACTTGAACTTTTTCAAGACATGAAATAAATTTCTTTTTAACCATGACAATTACCCCACCAGAGTATCTCCCCTGATGAGATAACTTTTTTGCTTTAGCAGTAAAAATAGAGTAATCATGAAAAATATGAGACTCAAATTCAGTCCCAATAAAAGTTTCTGTTAAACAAATAATGTTGTATGCAAGAAGAAAATTAATAAACTCTTTATTTTCCAGTTTTGGCAAAAGGCCATGCACATTATAGTTGAGAAAACTTATATACAGCTTATTTACATTAAGATGGGTTGTTGTTATCCTGATAGTTGGGCATTTAATACTAGGCCTTTGATCACCTGGATTACTTTCACAAACTGTGGCTTGGCCGAATCCCTATCTAGTGCCACTAGAGGCATCATTGCCTGTGGACTTAGTCTGCGGATGCATGTTTGAATTTGCCTGTTCTTTCAAGCTACAACAAGAATGTTGTTTGCTGAAAGAATCAGAGATACTGGACTGACTTTTTGACCTTTCTGGTATTTTGCGACCTCTTTGTCTGGAGACACTTTGGGTTGTGTCTCGTTTTGGTCGTAAACCCTGTTTAGTGGACCTAGATGGTCTTTCCTGTCTTGTGGTTTGCTTTGCTCTAGTAACAGTGTTACCTGTGTCAGCAGACTCCTTGTTGCATAAACCCATGAGTAAATCACTATTAGACATGTTGCCTGTATTAAGTCTGCGGTCTCTAGTAACAACTTCACTTGGTTCAGTAATGTCTGTACTTTCTGTTCTGTTTTCTATATGAGTATCGTCAGCTGTCTTGTCATCAGCTACATCTCTGCAAAGATTTGCTTTCTTTGATCCATCTTCTGCTTTGTTTGGGTCAGTTATGATGTCTTCCTCAGTCCCTTTAAGTTGTTTATTTATTTTCCTGCTAAATGTGTCACCTTCATCTTCTTTGTCAGACATGTCCACACTGCTCTCATAATTATCAGGTATGTCTTCATTGTCCTGTACTGTATTTGTATTATCCTTATCCCTGTATTCTTCATTGTCCTCTACTGTAATTTCATCTTCTTTGTCAGTGTCTTCTTCATTGTCCTCTGCTACATCGGGATAATCCCAGTCACTGTCTTCAGTTTTGTCTACTAAGGTCCTCTGTCCTGTCCTATGCACATCTTCACTAGGGAGACAAGTCCCACCAAATCTTCTGTTTCCCTCGGACATGACCCTTTCATGGTCACTGACATCCTGTTCTGTGACTGTATCTGCAATGTACTTTCTGCTTTGCTGCTGACTATAGGCACACACATCCGATTTGCGGCTTTGACCTGGAGATACTGGAGATTTTCTGCTCTTGTCTTTCACAAAGACAATTCTTTTGCTGGGCTGGGCCATTCTCCCTTGTGTTGCTGCTTCACTGTAGGAGTAAGGTCCTGGGCTGACTGGAACACTGCCTTCCTCTTTTCTGTATGCTCGGCCAGCAGGATTTCTCTGCACCCTTTGTTCGCTGTCCCTCATTGCAGTGTAGGGGTAGCTCACAGGCTGACCTCTGTTTGCTGCCTGGACCCCCTGATGTGGCTGTGGTGATGTACTCCGTTGGGGTTGCCTTGGCCATAACCTGCTGTACTGCAGTCGACTCTGAGGTTTGTCAGGGCAAAACTCTTCCTGGCGGCGTGTATATAGCCTGCCTTGTTGCATCTTCTGCTTCTCAGACTGGTGGTCGTTGTTGAAACAATCTGTATCAGCTGTTCTGGTATATCTGCTGCGTCTGCCATCTTGAACTGGGTGCCAGTGTTCTTCTTGGGCATGAGGTGGTCGGCTGAAGTGCCTTCTTCCCTCATGGAATGATGAAGATGACTGCTTTTCTCTGACATGCAGTTTCCCATGGCGATAGAAGGCAATTTGTCCCTGCCCCCAATGCCAATCCACAGTTTCTCGCTGGTGGACAGTTAGGTCAGAGGCTACTTTGATGCCACTCCTTCTAAGGTTGTCTCGAAGCTCCGGGTCTCCCAATATGGCCATCTTGTCTGACCATCTGCAGAAGTGGACAATGATGGGTCGTGGTTCTCCTCTCCACGAGCGTGGTCTTCCGATTCGATAAGCTCTTGAAATGTCATCTTGTTGCCAGTTCATGTAAGGGGCATGGTCATTTAGAATATCTATGATACAGTTTGCAGTTGTGTATTCTGTTTCACCATCAAGTTCTTGAACATTGATAAATTTCACATTGCATGCTTTGGTAGCTTGTTCTGTTAATTCTACTTGTCTCTCTACAGCTTCAAGTCTGTCAAGAATAAGCTCTCTGTCCTCCCGTATTTCTTGGG
>CM060329.1:39331377-39341377 GCA_030674155.1 Stramonita haemastoma | reverse complement strand
ATACATCAATCAATGTCACAACACACACTGGAAAAAAAACAATTCAACACGTCAGTAGTAAAACTGTTTCGCTATGACACTGGTTACAGCTCTCAATCCCACCAGTCCTCAAACCAGACTGGCTGAACATAATGTGCCCTTTGACAGCAGAATGGAGGAAGCCCACATCCAGAAGACCGGAGAAGTAATGCCAGTCTTGCCAGGAGCTTAAAGGGGATTTGGTTTCCAAGGCAAAGTTCTCGCCAGAGAACTTGGAGAAAGAAGGTGTGTGAACACATCCGCGTATAATCCCGTGATGGAGCTGTGGATGTCTTGACGGAAGAGGATCAGGGTCGTAAAGAGGAAGGGTAGCGGTAGATGAAAAATGAACGTGGCCGAAGAGAAACAAAACTACATTTGATAAAAAAAGAGAATTTCTCAATAGTCAGCCACTGTGGCATAGTTGAAAACTGGTTTCGTTTCTGGCTAGAAGGGCATTAGTTTCAAGCCCTCAGGCTTGAGAACTATGGCTGATTTGTGAGTTTCATAGGGGCCCGTCTAAGAACGTTAACTTTTGTCTAACAGAATTTTGCTGCCTTGCCTTTTCTGGAAGCAGAGATGCTGGGGATGATTACATGAAGAAACCAGACTTTTTGATTGGCACCTGTAATAGACTGGACAGGCTGCAACAAGGTTATACTCGACATCTCCTCCACGTGTTGGCATCAAGTTGACGTGCCTCCTTATTGGTCCCCTTCTCTTTGGAATATTTAATTGTGTGTTGTAGATTGTGTGAAAAAGGACCTGTCTTCTCACTCTGTTTCTCTCTGTCTTTTGCTCTCTGTCTTTCTTTCCTGCTGCGTGTGCACGTGTTTGCGAGCGAGCGAGAGAGAGAGAGAGAGGAGAGAGAGAGAGAGAGAGAGAGAGAGAGAGGAGAGAGAGAGAGAGAGGAGGTACTATCAAAGACACATCATTTTTTGGTATATATATATATATTGGTAATCATGCAGAAAGCAGATACTGTACTATTTCACGGATCAATCCATACCACAGAGAGCCACCTTTCATGAATTTAATGGATGCAAGGTCTTATTTCAATTCGGAAGTACAACCACCACACTACCACATATTTCACACAAATAATCACGTTTTTTCACTTGACATACAAACATGCCTCCCGTTACAGTTTGTCTGGTCGAGCATCAGGTCTCACATAATTTTGCAGTCTACCTCCTCTAGAAGATGACTGGAAAAAAAGAAACTGGGACTCTTGGATTGGTAACAGTACCCGGCTTAGATCTAGTGCAGGGTTAATTTTGGGGTATGCTGTACTCAGCGCATGGACATCAAGTTGTCAGGTCTGCTTTGGTCCTTCTCTCTTCACTCTGTTCCCTTGTTGCTTGAAGTCCCGTGAAAATGATCCGTCTTGTCAAGTCTGTCTGTCTCGTCGCTTCTTGACGCACACTGCAACCTGCTTGACTATCAGCCTATCATCTCTTGTGTGTCTGTCTTGTCTGTCTGTGTCTCTCCTCTCTCTGTCTGTGTTGCTTGCTGTTCTGTCTGTCTGTTCTGTGTCTGTCTGTTTCTGTCTCTGTCTCTATCTCTTTCTCTCTCTCTTGATTGTTTTGATAATTATTATGTATGTTTACAAGAACAGATTATGAGACTAGGCTTGGACAATAATCTTTATTATTGTGTTTTAAAAATTATTTGTCTTTTCTCTTTTCTGTCTCTGTCTGTCTGTCTGTCTGTCTGTCTGTCTGTCTGTCTGTCTGTCTGTCTGTCTGTCTTCTTTCTTTTTTTTCTTTTTCGTTTTCTCTCACTTCCCTTCTTGCACAAGTCTGCTGATGTCTGTTTCTGTGTCTCCATGGGAGAGAGTAGTGGTGGTGGAATGGTGAATATGTGGGTTGATATGTGATAGTGTTTGCGTGTTGATATTCAAGGAAAAATATAGAAGTACCATTTTTATTCTTTTATCTATTTAATTTCGACGATAATAGAATAACACCCGTGTGCTTTTTCACGTCCAGTCCTGTATGGCCGCGGTTTGTAAATGTCCTCCGTTCCCACAGGGCAATAGTTTGTTTGAGGAAAGAAACGGTGGAAGCCTGGGGGGAGGGGGAGGGTGACAAGAGGAGGTAGGTTGGGGGGAGGGGGGGATAAAGTTTTTGTGTTAGAAAAGATTGGGAAATGCTGTTATCACATTTTTAGTTTCTGGGGACGCACAAAAGAAACGTGTTTTCAGTTTCCATGATTTGATTGTTCTTGTGTTTGGTTCTTATTGTGTTGGAGTGCGGAATTGGATTTTGAATACCGTGCTTCACAATTCTTGCAGAGATGCCGAAAAAAACGATCAATTCAAAAGAAGGGAAGCCCGTGATTATTTTCATATCTTTGAAAGGAAAAAGAGAGTTAGACCAAACAATAAAACCAGTAGGACGCTCATGTGTCTAAGGAGTGCGTCTATTTGCTGTTTCGGATGCACACAGACACACAGACAAATGCAAGCATACACATGCATCAACGCATGCACAAGCCCATGTGTACTTCACAAAGTTTTAAGAACACACACAACACACACACACACACACACACACAACCACACACACACACACACACACACACCAACACACACACACACACGACGACGCACGCACGCACTCAGCGCACATGCACACACACACACACACTGTAAATGTGACTGTAAGCAAAAATAAAACAGAGCATGACTATAAACAGGGAGAAATGACGTGACTTTAACCGTGAACCCTATCCCCCCCTTTCCCCATCCCACCCCCACCCCTGGGCAGTAAACGTCACTGTAAACAGCAGTAGGACTGTAAAGGTGACTGTAAACAGAAACAAGGCAAGGAATGTGCACGCTAGCGTTGTTTACAAGGAAAACATAGCCAACATGATGTGGTTCTAATGACGGGTGTGAGTTTAATGGCCGGGGAACAAAATGGTTAATCAATGGCATAGGAGCCCTCGCGTGGTCAGCAAGATGACATTGTAGCTCTCGAAACTCCTTATTTCTTCTGTCCTTGGTTGCTGTCTTTCTGCCTACAATCAAACTTTATGACTTCTGAAGCCTGCAGTTATGTTCTGGCGCATCCCAGTCTTTCTGTGTGTGTGTGTGTGTGTGTGTGTGTGTTGTGTGTGTGTTGTGTTGTGTTGTGTTGTGTTGTGTTGGTTGTGTTGTGTTGTGTGTGTGTTGTGTTGTGTTGTGTTGTGTGTGTGTGTGTGTGTGTGTGTGTGTGTGTGTGTGTGTGTGGTTGTGTGTGTGTGTGTGTGTGTGTGTGTGTGTGTTGTGTACGCGTGCGTTTTGTGCGAGCTTGCGTGCGTGAGTGCATGAAATGAATGAATGGAATAATGTATGTTGTTTATTTTTACCTATTCATTCTTTTATATGAGGATAAAGAAATAAGCACTCATGTGCTTTTTTGTATCCAGTCCCTGTGTGTATGAGGTTTTGCTAATTTTGCCATGTGTGTGTGATTGAGTGCATCTGTGCGTGGAGTTGTGTCTTTAAGGTATGCTAGTTGTATACCTGAGCCATAATGTTTTTCACTCTCAGTGTTCCAAATGAACATCATATACTTACATAAATATGCATACAGGTGTGCGTACGGGCATGCGTACGCGCACTAACAAACACACAACACACACACGCATACAACACACACGCACGCACACACACAAAACACATACACATAACACACACACACACACACACACACACACACACACACACACACACACACACACACACACACAACACACAATTCAATCTTGCAAGAGGCGAAGTGTGTTTCATGAACTAACAGATATTACACTATCAGAAAACATACACAAGAGGTGGATAACAATATCTTAATAATCCCTGAAGTCGGAGTGCGGCTACATTCATGGTGGGCAAAAAACGGTCGCATACTCAAAATCTCACCATTGATAAACCTCGGAGCTCTAGCAGAGGAACGAAAAGAAAAAAAAAACCCACCTTGTTTCACAAGACCCGTTATCTTTTGCTAACGTATTCCGTCTGTACGTAATATCTTATAAAGGTTTGCTGGCTGAAGAGAAACTAAATTTGTTTTTATTTATTTATTTATTTTATTTATTTTATTCTTTTATATCGAGGATGATGGGATAAGCACTCATGTACTTACTTTTACATCCAGTCCCCGTGTGTATGCAGTTTTGTAAATGTCCTCTGTTCCCACCGGCACACGATGGCCTACTCTTTACGAAAAGCGGAACAGGATTTAACGTGTGCGCAACATGTTCTGCGTGCGTTCGCACACGAGGCCTCGGTTTATAGTCTCATCCGAAGGACTTTTGGGGAGAGTGGAGTCAGCACTGATGTTTTCATTATTATGCGTGCTGGGACTTGACCCGGAGCAAGGTCAGTGGTGTTATTTCCCTCGATGTGTCGGCATGAAGATGTCAGGACTGTTTCCTGCCTGCCTCTGTCCCTTGCTGTATTCCCTGGTTTCTCCATCCAGGTTTTGCTAGAGACCGAGTCATCATGCCAGTCGGTCCTTCAGTCTTTTTTCTGGTGTGTACGTGCGTGTGTGTTTACATCTTTCTCGTGCGCGTGTGTTTGTGTCTGTTTGCGTGTGCAGCGTGTTGTGTCTGTTTGAGTGTGTGTGTGTGTGTGTGTGTGTGTGTGTGTGTGTGTGTGTGTGTGTGTGTGTGTGTGTGTGTGTGTGTGTGTGTGTGAGAGAGAGAGAGAGAGAGAGAGAGAGAGAGAGAGAGAGAGAGAGAGAGAGGAGAGAGAGAGAGAGAGAGAGAGAGAGAATGTGTGTGTGCGTTTGAGTGCGAGTGTGTGCATGTGATATCCATGCATGTGTGTGTATGCTTGTGTGAGCGAGTGTGTGTGTGCGTGCGTGCGTGCGTGTGTGTGCGCGCGGGAGTATGCCGTGTGTGTGTAGGTGCGTATGTACGCATGTAATAATGTGGGTTGATAATGGGAGAGAGAGAGAGAGAGAGAGAGAGAGAGAGAGAGAGAGAGAGAGAGAGAGAGAGAGAGAGAGGCTTATGTGTGTGTGTGTATGCATGTGCGCGCTTGCACATAACTTTTGTGCCCACGTGCGATTTTAAGTGCGGGATAAGGTCAAGAAGCTATTCTTGAACCAGACAGTCATAAAGACAATTTTAGAAAATTCCTCTTCACATCCGCCTATCTATGTATTTGTATATAAACTTGTCTTTTATGTTATCTCCATGTAATGCATACCTATTTTCATATTTTATTGATCTATATATTCCTTCTTTATGCACATATACACACATATATATGTATTATGTATTATGTATTATATATATAATATATTATATATGTATGTATGTATGTATGTATGTATGTATGTATGTATGTAGTATGTATGTATGTTGTATGTATGTTATGTATGTATTATGTATGTGTTATCGACGAAGAGTAGTGAAGGAAAACAGGTGCAAGGCAACTAATCATTACAACTCCTTCACACACACACACCACACACGCACGCACGACACACAGCACGCACGCACGCACGCACGCACGCACGCACGCACGCACGCACGACACACAATGTGAATCAATCAATCAATCAATCAATCAATTAATGAATCAATCAATCTATCTATCTATCTTCTATCTGTCTGTCTGTCTGTCTGTCTGTCTGTCTGTCTATATATATATGTGTAAATACAATCACACACAGTCATGTACAAAATATATATATATATATATATATATATATATATATAATAGATAATAATAATAGATATATAGATAGATATAAAATATATATATATTTGACATACATACACATAAAACATTATATTTCGGAGTGTTCTATTTGCTCCAGTTTTCTGCTGTCACCGAAGGTCTGTTGCAGCATGAAGGTATTTACCTCTTGTGTTGTATGCACTAAGTCTGCTTATTCTATATTTTTACTTCACGCCTACAGCTGTGCTTTCAGTGGTAGAGATATTATCCCAGCAGTCGAAAAAGCTGTTTAATATGACACTTGATCGCTTGTTCAGAGCGACAGCAGAGTGTAGAGGGATAAACAATATTTTCCGCCTGTCTCCTTTGTTCTTATTGTTTTGGATTCAGCAGAGGGTTTTGCTGAAAGGTCTTGTTGTGGCCACAGACAGATTTGGAGTCTAAGCTCTCGTGATGTTTGAAGATTACTCGCATAAAGCTCTGTTTGTTTCCTCTGTGACTGTTGGTTTGGCATAGAGTAACTCCATTTAAAGCCAGACAATGCTTTGCAGTGCTGAAGTAGTGCTATTATTATTTTTGTCCTGTCCTGAGTTAACTTTTACAGTTGTGCAGAGCACATGATAAAAAACGCTATAGATTTGGGAAATGTATGTTTGGTTCTGTTCCAAATTTTTATTATTGGCCTTCAAAACTACTGTTTCTGTCTCTTTCTGTTAGGGAAGTCAATGTTTCCAATGTTGTTGATTGATCGGTTATCAAGACTGCATTCTTCTCTGCCACTTCAAGTTTCTTTTTCTATGTGAAGCATCTGTTGTACATTATTTTAGTAAATGATGAGTGTGGCTTCAACCTTTTAGCGGTTTTGACTACGGTAGTAATATGACAACAATTACTGAAGTCAGTGATATGAAACCTATGATCTTGAGTACTTCCTAAAATAAAGAACTTCAAAAGCAAAATGTTAAACCTTAAAGTGTTTATATTATCTTCTCTCCACTTTTCTAAGCATCAGCACCGACTCTGTTACTCTTCTGAAGAAGACTGTAGACAGAACATGCCCTGTCTGACACCTTAACACTGTCGGGCTTAACCGAGGTTTGGAGTTGGTGTAGTTTTTTTGCGCGCAGTAGCACACTGCCACGAGCTGTCAGACACAGATGAATGTATCCTCTCCTGTCCAGACTTGCTAAATTGAATAGTGGTGAAAGGAAAATTGGACAAATTCTGTTTCACTGGGAGCGACGGCAATGCTATTTCTCACAAAACTGCATGCCACGCAATTTGTCTCAAAACTGCAACGCCTAGAGGGCCAGTCTTGTCCGATCCTGCACACATCTTCACGAATTTTGCATCTTCCTGTTGCCTCTTTAGTTATTGTTATTGTTTTTTTTAATTCTAGAGGGTGCTAGATTTTCACCCCACCTGATTGCATTAACTTAAAAGGTGTGCCTTCTTTACAGCGCTCTCTTCACTCCTTCAACTCCCTATTCACCTCGCTGTTAACACTGTCTTGTGAAACACACCTAGGGGTGCCATTTCCAACGGAACCCTCCGTTTACATGTGATAGGGGGACCGTAAAATCTTTGGCAGAAGAGAACGCAGTTCCTGTGGTAAGGGTCCACGGCATTCTACAGCCATTACGTTAATTCCTCAGACGCTTCTTCGCTCTGGGCTCCGGACATTTTCTATTGTGTCTCGGTCAAGTGCTCGGCGTGATGATGTCCGCCCTCGGCGAGAGCTCAGCTAAAAAAAAAAGAAAGAAGAAAGGCTGGCTGTTAGAGATGTTGGCACCGAAGAAAGTGGTGATGGGAAGAGAGAGTGCAGAGAGAGAGAGAGAGAGAGAGAGAGAGAGAGAGAGAGAGAGAGAGAGAGAGAGAGAGAGAGAGAGAGAGAGAGAATGAATGAAATGAAAACGTTAAAGAGGGAGAACACTTAACATTAAACACTGAACAAATTTAATGTCCATTGCAATTGGGCCACAATACACAAATGGGGGTGGGGGCGAATCATAACAGTTTGAAATCGAACATTTTACAAAAAACCAAAGTGCTAAATGTTAAATAAAACTGACTAGTATATCTTCAAGTTACTATTAGTGTTGGTAATTACCATGATAAGAAAAAATGAAAATGCAATATGGCCATAACAATCACAATAAATGTGTCCATTGACGCTCAATTGTTCTTTTCACGATCTTGAATTATAATCTTTTTGTTCTATTGAATGAATTAAACAATAAACTTAAATAAATGATGTATGAGGTGACTATGTGCTATTTTGAGCACACACACACACACACACACACCACGCACGCACACGCACCAACAGCACGCACGCAACGCCACGCACACACGCCACGCACACCCAGCACGCACGCACACGCACGCACGCACGCACACGCACGCACCACGCATGCACGCACGCACAGAGAGAGAGAGAGAGAGAGAGAGAGAGAGAGAGAGAGAGAGAGAGAGAGAGAGAGAGAGAGAGAGAGAGAAGAAACGAATGATCTTTATATTTCAAGGGTTACAAATAAGCACTCACATACTTTTTTTCATCCGGCCCTTGCCATAACTAGGGCTTATCAATAAAACAAGAAAAAAAGAGCCACACATAAAACCCAACAACAGCAACAACACTAGTTCAGCCTTTTAAAGAAAAGAGATAAATGTGCATTCAACAGACACACAATCCCCAACTGACCTGAACAGTAATATCAGAACAGATGCATTATTTGTATCTATTTTGAGAAAAAAAGGTTTGCTCAATAAACACACTATCCCCAAATGACTTGAACATTACTATCAAAACAGAAACATTGATAATAAGTGAGATGAGAGAGAAGAGAGAGAGAGACAAGGCAAGGCAAAATTCAAGGCAAAATTCTTTTATTCGAGGATAATAGATAAGCACTAATGTGCTTTTTTACATCCAGTCCCCGCCCTTTTCAGGGATAACATCAAGATAAAAAGATAGCATCAACAGAGAGAGGAGAGAGAGAGAGAGAGAGAGAGAGAGAGAGAGAGAGAGACAGAGAGAGAGAGAGACAGACAGACAGACAGACAGACAGACAGACAGACAGACAGACAGACAGACAGAGAGTGGGGGTGGGGGGTGGGGGGAGAGGGTGGCACACACAGACAGAGACACACAGACAGGTAGACAGACTTGGCTAAAAGCATCTGACGGTAATCATGATCATAGCAGGACAGGATTTATTTTACGATGGCTTTTTGGAACTACAAGTTGATTGGATCGGCTCTCTCTCTCTCTCTCTCTCTCTCCTCCTCTCTCTCTCTCTCTCTCTCTCTCTCTCTCTCTCTCTCTCTCTCTCTCTCTCTCCTCTCTCTCTTCTCTCTCTCTCTCAGATGAGACCAAGCTGATAACTGAAATTCTGAGAGGGAATGGCGTGTTCGAAAATGGATAGAAAGCGAGAGAAATGTCACTACAGTGTTTTATCAGGAATATGGAAAATGGATATCTCTTTGTCTGCTGCCTGTGTATCTCTCTCGTTGTTCTTTCTCCCTCTCTCTCCCACCACTCTCTGTGTCCCTTTCTCTGTATGTCTGCCTGTCTTTCTGTCTCTATCTCTTTTTAATCAGGGCAAAGGCCGGATCAAAGGAAGTGCGCGAATATTTATCTGTAACCCTTGAAAAATAAAGATGATTCACTCTGTCTGTCTGTCTGTCTGTCTGTCTGTCTGTCTGTCTGTCTTTCTGTTTTGTAAGTCTGCCTCACTAATCAGGGCCAGGGCAGAACGAAAGAAGTGTATTTATTAAAATTTATCTATAGCCCTTAGAAATAAAGATGACTCACTTTCTCTTTCTCTTTCTATCTGTCAGTCTGTCTGTCTCTCACTCTGTCTCTCTTTCCTCTCCTTCCCCCCCCCCTCTCTCTCTCTCAGCGTGTGCGTGTGCGTGTGTGCGCGCGTGCGTGCGTGGTGTGTGTGTGTGTGTGTTGTGTGTGTGTGTGTGTGTGTGTGTGTGTGTGTGTGTGTAGTAGTAGTAGTAGTAGTAGTAGTAGTAGTAGTAGTAGTAGTAAGTAGTGGTAGTAGTAGTATGGGAAGGAACTAATCGGGTACAGTATTTACCAGTTTGAAGTACGCATCGTATCACATCCCTATATCGTTCCTGTCCATAATTTGAATGTTCTCACTCTGCAAAATAACAGTCCGTGGCGGATTATTCAAACCTTTGGGTTGCTGGAGGCAAAAACTATGCATTGTCTTAGTGACAACTTTAGCTTGTCTATTTGATTTAGCATCTGCAGTTTATAAATAGAAGTTATAAAAAGAAGAAAAATTC
>CM060329.1:39288877-39328877 GCA_030674155.1 Stramonita haemastoma | reverse complement strand
GATGAGCGGACACTTGACTAGTTTAAGTAGAAGTTGAAGGAGAAACACGTCGAAGTTTCCAAACTGATTTGGTGGAACTTTTCTGTGCTTAGCACTTTAAGTCACCGCAGAGTTCTCTGCTTGAAATTCGGGCTGTCCTCCCAATGGAGAGAGCACGTCGTCACAAGAGCAGGGCCACCCATCAGATTTATTTGATTTTTTTCCTGCCTTCATGCGTATTTGTTTCTTTGTCAGAGTGTTTTTTTGTACAGACAGGTGCAACTCTTAAGTTGCCTTGGGATCTTCTACCTGCACAAGTGTCGCAAAGGGGACATCGTAAATACTGGCTCAAACCTTGAAGCACAAAGATTAAAATTTCATCTGACTGAAGATTAGGTATGCTCTGAATCCTATTTGATTTGACACGTGTAACTTCTACAGTGCTGAAAGAATTTTTTCTAGCGGTGGTAGAACACAGACATGCTGTGATACTCAGAATGACTTTGGAACATACAACATAGCAGTATTGACTGGCTGGACCAGAAATGACGTGTTTCTTCTGCTGATCAAGTGTGTTGTTAGTGTTTCTATCATATATAGCTATGCTGTAGAAGATGAAACTTATGCGATTAAATCTTCTGTAGGTTTTGTACTTGAGGTTCTAGAAGTATGATAAAACTTAGTTTAGTATTGCAGACTGTAGGGTACTTTCGAAAAGGTCGTGATTTTGAGCTACCAATTATTACACACACACGTACGAACATATCAATGCATCTACGCAGCACGCACGCACACAAGCGCGCGCACACACAAACACGACGCACGCACGCACGCGCGTGCGCGCGCTTGCACACCATAAAGGTGTTCACACATCATCATTTTTAATGGAAAATACATAGGTGTGGAACCATGATTGGTAAGTTTAGAGCCTCAGTTCTTTCTTTCTTTATTAAAAAACTTTTTTTTTTTTACAAATGAAGGACACAATCGATGGATAAGAGGGCAATAGCTAAATTATGATGTTAGCCAAGGAGTTGAGTATCCCGATATCTACCAACCCCAGTGTTTAATTGTCTTGCGAGTCTTAATCGAGCCTTAAAATTAAGTTTTTATGTCAGTTAGTGAAATGAATTGATCTTAGGTAGTTTTAATTCATTGAATGTCATATAATCCAACAAATAATCAGAAAACAAAGCAAAACAAACTACATCCAAATAATCAACACGTATGCACATATCATAGGGGAGGTAAATAAAGTTTGCCTTTCTTGCCATCGTCTGAGGCTGATTGTGTCCCTTGGATTGTTCGGCAGCGAAATAAGAGAACGTGGAATTGCGCCCACTGAAGATAGCTGTACTATTGTTCTTGCTGCAACTGCTGCTGCTGTTGCTTCTACTATAGCTGCTGCTGCTACTAGACTGCTGCTGCTACTACTGCTTCTGCTGCTGCTGCTACCACTGCCTCTGCTGCTGCTGTTGCTACTACTGTTTCTGCTGCTGCTGCTGCTGCTGCTGCTGCTACTGCTACTACTACTACTACTACTACTACTACTACTACTACTACTACTACTACTACTTACTACTACTACTACTACTACTACTGCTGCTACTACTACTGCTGCTGCTACTACTACTACTTACTACTACTACTACTACTACTACTACTACTACTACTGCTGCTGCTGCTGCTGCTGCTGCTGCTGCTGCTGCTGCTGCTAGTACTACTACTACTGCCGCCACAATAGCTTCTTCTTAATATCTCCATCTGACCATTACTGCTGCTACAACTACTGTTTTGATGATGAATATAGTATTGTCTTTGGTGTCTTTTCGCCCTGCCGTCCATGTGGTTGAATACGTGTAGCTGTCCGTCCGTCTATTCGTCTCTCTGTAACTATGTCTTCTTGTCTCTTGTGAGCTTTATACGCACAGGCAGGCAGATACAGGCTTGCACACGTGCACGCCTACAGTACATAATTATATACACGTGTTCGCGTGCACACACTATTGACATAACAGACACCATACAAACAAATACACACACACAAACACACACACACACCAGAGAGAGATAGAGAGAGAGAGAGAGAGAGAGAGAGAGAGAGAGGAGAGAGAGAGAGAGAGAGAGAGAGAGAGAGAGAGAGAGAGAGAGAGAAGAGAGAAAGATTAAATCGAAGAACGAACGAACGAAGACATAGACACATTGAAGTGCATGAACCTATACCTGCACACCTATGCCCCCCCTTCTCCCTTCTCCTTTCCTTCCTCTGTAGCTACACACGCAGATAATATGCAGAGGAACACACACAGCGATCCACGTGGCTTTCTGTAATGGGGAATAAACCATGTAAGATTCGCAGACAGAATTCGAAAAACGGATCACTTCGATTTTCTCCCTTGCTTCGCTGCGTGTGCACGATCTGTCTGTCTCTGACTGTCTGTCTCTGTCTGCCTGCCTGTCTGTTTGTATGTCTGTCTGACTGTCTCTGTCTGTCTGTCTGTCTGTCTCTGTGTTTGTCTCTGTCTGCCTGCCTGTCTGTATGTCTGTCCGTCTCTGTCTGCCTGCCTGCCTGCCTCTTGTGTGTGTGTGTGTGTGTGTGTGTGTGTGTGTGTGTGTGTGTGTGTGTGTGTGTGTGTGTGTGTGTGTGTGAGTTCTCTCTCTCTCTCTCTCTCTCTCTCTCTCTCTCTCTCTCTCTCTCTCTCTCTCTCTCTCTCTCTCTCTCTCTCTCTCTCTCTCTCTCTCTCTCTCTCCATTTTCGTCTTTCTTTCTTATGTCTCTCTGTCTCTCTCTTTTCACTGTCCTCTCCGTCCCTTTCTCCTATGTCTCAGCTAGTCTCTCTGTATTCATCTATCACTGTGAGTTCATTTTGAGCTTCTTCCAGACTTTGCTTTACGTGCAGCGGATACCATACAAGTCACTTGTTGCTACATCTCTCTCTGGCCACGGTGCTTATTATCATTTTAGAAGTCCACCACTTGCCCGGGTTCGAGTCTTCTGTCGACACGATTTTCCCCCCGTTCCTGTAGCTAGAACTCCGAGGTTTATCAATGATGAGATTAATCATTTGCATTAAGTAGCCGCCTTCCAACTTCGGGGAATGTTTTAAACACAACACTAGTGTGCATTTCTTAATTTTGTGACCTGTTTTTTACCAGTGCGAATTGGTCTACTCTTCCAAAAGGTGGAATGGGTTTCAACATGTGTACAATGTATTAAAATTTTTGAGTGTGCTCACACAAGGGAACGTGGTTTATTGTCTCATCCAAAGGTCTTTTGGGGGAGTAGAGTCGGTATAAATGTTAACTCCAGGGAAAAAATCCCTTAGAACAGGATGATTTCAAAAATTAAAATTTACAACTCAGTTTCCCTCAAAGTTCGTAGAATAAGACTATAAGCCAAAGTCAGGTGTTGCTGTTGTTGTACGGATAAATGACGGTGTGGGTACAACTTGACATGGCTGACATGCTTGTATCTGCCAAGCAAAGATGAGAATGGAGGTCTGTGGTAAAGTCTGCCATAGACACCCAGTCACCCCGACAACCTACCATTTGGGCACTGAGGGAGTGTGGTGAGGTATGGTCGATCAACAACCTTCCAAAAAGACAGAAAGGACAAGCAGTACACAGTTTGTGGAATTTTGGGGAGAAATAGATGCACTTGACAAACCCATGAAGAATCTATTACAAAACAACTAATTATACTGATTACATTGTTTTTGGTGCTAGCCAGATTTCAAGAGCAAAACTTGGGCTTTCCTCCTGAAGTCCCTCTCCGCAATTATCTGAAGACGGCACAATGCTATGTTTTTTCTGCAGAAAGTGTGGCGGCGTAATGACTTAAACGCGTGCTTCTGCACTATCATTTGCCTGAGGGCATTTATAATCTGCAATATGCTTTGGATAATTTAAGATTTTATGAAGAGTGGGTGAAACATCGATGAAAGCGGCAATTGCCTCCAGCGTTGCCTAGCTTATTTTTCATTACCAAGAGTTCATTCAGTTCATTTCAAACTTGATCCAATACTTATTCTCTGTATGCCCAGGCGCCGTAGAACAGACCAGGATACAAAAAAAGTAGACACACATTTAAAGAGAATAAAACACATAAACTGTAAAGTGTAATATGAAATTAGAAAATTGTAGTTCAAAATATATCAAATGCATAAAGCAGAAAGGTTGATGAGGTTTTCAAATGCGCGCAAAGTCAAAATAAAATTTTTATTTTCAATATGGTACATTGAGTAAGTAATAAATTTGCTTTCTTTTCCATCAAGCTGTCTATCTGATATTCTGTGTACATTTGCACAAGAATCTCGATTTATATTGTCATCTTAAGGACTTTCTGGAGAATATAGATAATACCAACGATAAACCCCGGGCAGAAGTCCCGTCAAACGTACACCTTAGGGGCAGACTCGAATTCATGTTCTTACGATTACTATCCAACCCCGAGTACAGTGCGATAACCATTTCGCTACACCAATCGCAAAAGCAACAGCAACAGCAGCAGCAACAGCAGCAGTAGCCGCATCATCATGATCATCATCTTATGATCATCATCACCATCATCATCAGCAGCAACAACAGCAGCAGTAGCCGCATCATCATGATTATGATCATGATCATCATTATCAGCAGCAGCAGCAGTAGCAGTAGCAGTAGCAATAGCACACAACTAACAACACAACAGCAACAACAACAACAACAATGCCGATGATGGTGAAAGAAGAAGGCAAAGGAAGTGGAGGAGGACGAGGCTTAGGAAGGACCTCAGTTTTTAGTCCCATCCAAGGGACCTTCAAGGGAGTGGAGTCGGTACTGATCTTAACTCCAGAAGAAAATCCTCTTGACGGGAAAGTCTCGGTGGTGGCTGAAACCCGTGCCCCAGATCACGAGTCCAACGCTCTAACCACAAGGCAATCCCTCTCCCTGCCGCACCAGTCAAACTGACAGCAGTGAATCAGTTTATTCAAGAGCGCATTGATTTGCTGTCACAGTCATTAGACAGGACTTGTCACTGCCACACACGCTTTTCCTGATATTGACGTTGCAGTTATGACGATGCAGACTATTGTTACTATTTCTAACCTTTTCCTGCACTGAGTACGCAGCTATCTATAGCCACAGCAGGTTTGAACATAAGGAATTGGAAGTTGCAATCTTTGATTGAAAGTTAGAAAAAAGTAAACTCGGAAATAAGTGTTCTCTTTCTCTCGGCCAAGCCTCCACAGAATACCACGTTAGAATGGAGGGGATTAACTTTTCTGAGACAGAGAGACCTGTCAGGAAATCTGGTTACAGTAGTAGATCATCAAAGTGCTCCAGAGACTTGGCTCATTTCCCTTCTGTACTCTTTTCTAGCCAGTCATTTCCACTTTTTGGGGGATCACATTCTGTAAACTAGAAACACTTACAGTCAGTAAGTTATTGAATTCAAAGTCCCCTGAACCTGATCTGATTTCCTGAGGCAGAGTCTTGCAAAGGTATATAAAAGCTTTTTTTAATTTTATTTTTTTTTTACTGATAACTTCTGTTTGCTTTTCAAAAGTTTGACGAACTTTTTTTTTTAAAATAAGAAAAGCAGATCTAAAATGTCGGATTTACCTTCCCTTTAATCTATCTTGTAGTCCCGTGGACCGTGGGGCACCAAATGAAGATTTTGCAACCAGCTTCATCCAGTCTCTGCGGTCCTCTGCTTTCCGTAGCAAATCGTTCCACTCAAGACCAGTCCACTCTCTGATGATGTCTTCCCATCGTTTTCTCTGTTGCCTTCAAATCCCTCTTTGTAATGTTCCCTGTAGGTCTGTCTTGGCCAGTCCAGATGCTCGTGTGTGACATGTCGGTGCGACTTTGGTTTGCGTTTTTTCACTGAAGTCAGGAGCTCTTCATATGGTCGGATGGCGTTTTTCATTTTGGTTCAGTTAGAGAGAGAGAGAGAGAGAGAGAGAGAGAGAGAGAGAGAGAGAGAGAGAGAGAGAGAGAGAGAGAGAGAGAGAATGTATGTGTCTTCACTCTCTGCGTGTGTGCACGAATGCATACATGCAGAGATGTATGTTAGAAGACATAGGCACGCAACTCGAAATTCGATTAGACAGATAATATAATATATAGATATAAATTATATAGAAATAGAGAGTATAGATATAATATAGATATGAGAGAGAGAGAGAGAGAGAGAGAGAGAGAGAGAGAGAGAGATTGATTTATTGATGTTGATTATGATCTTTTATATCGAGGATAATGGAATAAGCACTCTTGTGCTTTTTTTACATCCAGTCCCCGTGTGCATGCAGTTTTATAAATGTCACTGTTCCCACCGGCACACGATGGCCTACTCTTACGAAAAGCGGAACAGGATTTAACGTTGCGCAAGATATTCTGCATGCGTTCGCACACGGGGCCTCGGTTTAAAGTCTCATCCGAAGGACTTTTGGGGAGAGTGAAGTCAGACGGACAGACAGACAGACAGACAGACAGACAGACAGACAGACAGAAAAAGACAGAGACAGACAGAACGTAACTAGGGTATTGTGTTTCTGGAACAATGCAGACATGATGGATGCCCTGTCCAGTCAGGCATGATAGTAAAACTGTCCGGACGACAGAGACACGGGGCCCTCTGCACGCAAGGGACGAAAATATGGGTACAAAAATACACACTGCGTGCTACCAGGCTTGGATGCCGGTGGTATTGCATTCATTTTATTGTACACCACTTAAAGTCAGGCAGATATCTGCGTGAAATTCGGGATGCTTTCCCTGGGTAGAGCGCGTCGCGACAATAGCACCTCACCCATGATTTATTTTTATTTTCTTGTCTGCAACTGTATCTGGTTTCCTATCAAAGTGATGTTTTCTACGTGATTTTTCTGTTAAAGCAATCTTTCTTTGATCACTCGGATACTAGTTTTTTTTCCCCCTGGGTGCATGTAGAACAACAAACTAGCACACAGAAAGAGAAAATGTTGGCAATCATGGTCTACTAGTAGCACCCTCCCTTTAAGGCAAACAGCAGTGAATCCGTTACACGTGACATATCGATCTGTCGTCACGGTCATCAGATCTTGCTATTACCTCAATCCATGTTTTGCTTTCAACATAGCAGTTTAGCTGGCTGTTGTTACTATGGTTGGTGTGGTTTCTGGTTATAGATTATACTGCTGATTATGGGCACAGCAGGGTTAAGAAATAGGCCATTCAACGTCACGAGGGCATTATAAAAAGTTGAGATACAAAATAATGCAGAGGAAGCGTTTTTCAATTTTTCGTCATGGACCAAGCTAACAGAGGTCATTGCCTAAGCATGGATGAGTGAGTGGGTAGTGTGGTGTGCGTGCGTGCGTGTATGCGTGCGTGCGTGCGTGATGTGGCATGCGTGTGTGCGTGCGTGTGCGTGATGGAGAGAGAGAGATGAGGTGAGAGAGAGAGAGAGAGAGAGAGAGAGTGTGTGGTGTGTGTGTGTGTGTGTGTGTTGTGTGTGTGTGTATGTGTGTGTGTGTGTGTGTGTGTGTGTGTGTGTGTGTGTGTGTGTGTGTGTGTGTGTGTGTGTGTGTGTGTGTTTTCCCGGCCGTGCAAACCTGTCAGAAAGACTTGTTATAATAGATCGCCAAAGCGCTCTAGAGACCTGGGTTATTTCCCTTCTACACTCCGTTCTGCCCATCGGTTTTCAGAGCCAGTCAGTTCTTATAGTCTGTTGATTGCTTCTTCTGAACTGGAAAACAAGGTTATTTCCCTTCCCTCTAGCCATAGGTTGTTCCCCTTCTGAACTATTTTTGTTTATATATTTATTTAGTTTTACTTCTTATCGCTATGCTAGTAAGCTCCGTTCTTTCAAATCCTTTTGTAAACTGGAGAAGTTAGAGCCTGGAGTTCTAGGGGGCATACCTTCTGAACCCATTCTGATCATGGTCGCAGACTCGTGCAAAAGATTCTAGTGTTTTGATTGCTATTTAAAAATCTGAAACAAGCAAAATAAAAAATCTGGATATTCAAAGCCTGAAATGGCTGCTGAGTTGAAGTGGATCATTTGAAAGCCGTTTCGGTTTTGTGCTAAAAGAAAACCTTATTGCAAAAAAGGATTCACATGCAAACACTATAGGCCTTAGAAGAGAGAGGTTTCACGAACATTGAAGAGTATAGGAATTGTCAGAAACAGAACGCGAGTAACTATTACCTTGATTTTATTGACTCTCTCTTCCAACCTAGACTACTTCTTTTAAGTAATTATTCAACAGTGATGTAAACATTCAGCTGATCGTAGCACAGAGAGAGAGAGAGAAGAGAGAGAGAGAGAGAGAGAGAGAGAGAGAGAGAGAGAGAGAGAGAGAGAGAGAGAGAGAGAGAGAAGGGGTGGCGAAAAAATAGAACGTTTTATCATATATTACAAAACTGATGCACACTTTTCAATATTGCAACAAAAACATATTCTGCCTGTAATTTGCTTTCCCCTCCGTCCTCTTGTTTTTTCCCAGCATCTTTCCCTTTATCTCTCTGTCTCTTTGCCCTCCTGCTTGTGTGGGTTAGTCAGTTCTTTTTTTTTTCCCCCCCCCCACCTTTCCTTCTGCAGTGCTGCCTGTTAGCAGCGGGAATAGAGGTCAGGACTGTTATTTTGTGAGGCATGGAGACGGAAAATGACAGTTATCATGGTCTGCTGCACCATTTAAAACAGACAGCCGTGAAAGGGTTTACTCAAGGGGCACATTGATTTGCTGTCACACTCATTAGCCTGCACTTGTCACCGCCACCTTATGGTTTTCATGACATCACAGATTAAAGTATATAGAAAATCGTTGAGTTTAGTATAGTTATAGTTTTTGTTTATAGAGCAGACAGCCACTTACGAATACAGCAGAGATAGAACTAGGACATTGGCTTTGGTCAGAAACTGACCACTTACGAACACAACAGGGTAGAACTACGTTATTGGCTTTGGTCAGAAACTGACCACTTCCGAACACAACAGGGATAGAACTACGTTATTGCTTGGTTGAAGTGAAGTGTAGTTTTAAAGAGCGATTTTTTTTATCTCTCGGCCAAGCCTCACAGTCGCACTCTAGCACAGAGATTTTTCTGAGATGAGAGACTGGTCAGGAAAACTTAGTGTAAAAAATTCAAAGTGCTCTAGAGATTGGGTATCCATGATTACTTTCGTTCCATCAGCTTTTGTTTTCTGGAGCAAGTCACACTTCAAGTATTTTCCTGGATTGATAAAAGGTATATTGTTTGGTATGTCCCGAGCCTTTTTAATTATCTGTGGCAGGCTTATGTACACGATGAAAAGGATTTTTTGGGGCACTTTTTATCTTTAATCTTCTTGAATTTTTGTTTGGTATGGAAGTGAGTTAATACACTTCAAACATGAGTTACATTGGTTTGTCTTGTAAAGTCTGTCCAATCTGGTAATACAGTATATGAAAAAATGAAATACTCAGTTAACCAGTAAAATTATAACTCATTAAACTGTAAGTGCATGTAAGAGTTTGTCCCAAAAGACATTGTATCCAACTAGTTTCTTTTACTATCTCTCTCTTCTGGTTTACTTTTTCTTTTTTTTTACCGTGAGTAATTATCAGCAGTGATGTATTTTTCAGGCGATGATGGTGATGATGATGATGATGATATATAAATAATAAATAAATAAATAAATAAATAATATATATATATATATATATATATATATGTATAGAGAGAGAGAGAGAGAGAGACAGAGAAGAAGAGAAGAGAGAGAGAGAGAAGAGACAGACAGCAAGCCAGACCAGCCAAGCCAGCAGACTGACAGACTGACAGAGAGACAATTTTGTTATTTGATTCTAACATTCATGTGCTTCTTTACACCCAGTCCCGTGTACGTGAGGTTTATCAAGTTTGTATCCATTCAACAGAGCAACAATACAATAGTCAAAGTGGGAACATATTTTACTAACGTGTAAGCAAGATGGCTAGCGTGCGTGTGCACAGGGACGTCGGTATATATGTCTCATCCGAGGACTTTTGGGGAGTGCAGTCGCACGTGTAGGAGGGAAAGGACATCGAAGAGAGAGTAGATGAGCATTGCAGAGTGGAGAGGAGAGATAGAGTGAGAGAGATGAGAGAGTGGTAGGAAGAGAGTGAGTGAAGAGAGAGAGATGTGGAGAGAGAGAAGGGAGAGAGAGAGAGAGAGAGAGAGAGAGAGAGAGAGAGAGGAGAGAGAGAGAGAGAGAGAGAGAGAGAGAGAGAGAGAGAGAGAGAGAGAGAGCATGGTTATTCTTGAACAGAGCAGACATGATGAATGCCCTCTCCATGCTACGATGGTAGAACTGTCCCAAAAGGGGTGAAGTGAGACTCCCTAGCACGCAAGGAGCAAATGCCTCGGTATAAAATTACACAGTCGAAGCTACGGCTGACTGTGCAGATCATAGTTTACAACAATAAGAACAAGAACCACAGAAGTAATATGGAAAAGAAGAGGAGGTGGAAGAGGTAGAAGGATGATACGAATGCTGCTCACTGCTACTGCTACTCTACATGCTACTACTACTACTACTACTACTACTACTACTGCTGCTGCTGCTGCTGCTGCCTGCTGCTGCTGCTGCTGCTGCTACTTCTACTGTTACTGCTGCTACTTCTTCTTCTACTGCTACTGCTACTACTACTACTACTTCTTTCTTCTTCTTCTTCTTCTTCTTCTTCTTCTTCTTCTTCTTCTTCTTCTTCTTCTTCTTCTTCTATTGCTGCTGCTGCTGTTGTTGCTGCTGCTGCTGCTGCTGCTGCTGCTGCTGCTGCTACTATACTATACTCTACTACTACTACTACTACTACTACTACTATACTACTACTATACTACTACTACTACTACTACTACTACTACTCATACTATACTATACACTACTACTACTTCTGATGATATTTCGATATATTCATCATAAAGACCGACTATGTAGTGGGAATGTTGATTTTTGTACTTTGCATTGAAACACAGGCCAAAAGTGACGCAAAAGGAAAAACAATATGAGCAAGCACTAATATTTGTGTTATATCATTTGATACTAATAAAAATGGAAATTTTAGTTAATAATTCAAAGATGTGAAATGTGAGAATAAGGTGCGTACGTGCGTGCGTGGTTCTTGCGTGCGTGTGTATGTTTGTATAGGTGTGTGTGTGTGTGTGTGTGTGTGTGTGTGTGTGTGTGTGTGTAGGATTGCAGTGTGTAGAAAGAGAGGGAAGGGGAAAGAGAGTGCAGAGAGAGAGAGAAGAGAGAGAGAGAGAGAGAGAGAGAGAGAGAGAGAGAGAGAGAGAGAGAGAGAGAGAGAGAGAGAGAGAGAGAAGAAGAGAGAGAGAGAGAAGTGTAGAATATCAAGCTACTTTAAACAACAAGAACCTTTGTCAGTCTCTTGTCTTCTCCACCCACGCACTTGAACATTTTTCCCCTATCTTTTGAAAGCATCCACGTCTTTGTCTTTCCTTCTGTTTCTTGCCCCTGTCTGTCTTGCTCATGGGGAACTGTTTCTATTTCCAACTCGCCTTGTGTGATTCTGTGTCCTTCAGCTTTTCTCTCTGGCTCCTGTCAATCCATCCCCCCTTTCTGTCTCTCCTTCTGCAACAGTGCCTATTAGCAGCTGGAATGGGGGGTCAGTGGTCTTGTTCTGCGACGCAGAGGAGTGGAAAATGACAGTTATCACGGTCTGCTGCGTCATTGAAAGCGGCAGCAGGGAGTAGGTTTACACAGACGCAGGTGGTATTTCTGCTATTGCAACAGCTGTTAAGCGTATGTACGTAGTTGCTAGAATTGTTAGGTTTTTTTTTTCTGTTGATACTACTGAAAGTTGTTAATATTTGAATTGGAAATGTTGAAAAAACTGTTTATGTTTTGCTTTCTCTAGCTGATGGCACAGCAATTTTGCATGGGAAGATGATTATTACAATTTTAAGTCTGTTTTTTCATAGAGAAGGCAGCATAGCAAAGCTGATAATAAGCTGTTGACCGTTGCGAGATTTAATCAAATGCTGGAAATTCAAATAAGTGTTCCAATTTTTAAAAAAATCTTCTCGCTGTTTACAGTGTAGTTTAGTGCATGAATATGGTTGTCATGATCAAACATTTTTTCTTTAATTATAGAAGGCAGCCCAGCTGGTTGAAAATAGACCATAGAAAGTTGTGAGCTGTAAGTCGAAAGTTGGAAATGCAAATACTGAAAATGTTTTCTCTGTGCCTCTCGGTCAAGCCTCCACAGATGACCAGGTCAGCATGGAAACCATATGGTTTTCTGAGACAGAGAGACAAGCCAGGAAGGAAAACTTATGATGAATTGTCAGAGTGCTCCTGAGACTTAGGTTGCTCCCTTTCTATCTTTTTTTGCTTATCAATTGCCAAACCAGCCACCTCCAGTTTTTTCCTGTCGCATCCTCTGAACTGGAAAAAAAACTTTACAGAAGTGATGGCATCCTGAACCATTCTGATTACATGTAGCAGACTCGTGCAAAAGGTTGAAAGACTTTTTCTGGTAGCTGTTAGGTTTTTTTGGGGGGGAAGTCTTTCACATAAATGTAAAACAATTTGACACGGGGTTCCAAAAAGTCAATTGAGTAATTTTTTATGTCTTTAAATCTTCTAGCTTTGACTTATAAAACAAAGAATCACAACCAGAAGCGCACCCTCCTCCTTATTATTCAGTGACAGCGTTTTAGTGTGCATGTGGAAATTATCAAAAACCCAACAAAAACTCTTGTCTCTTAATTTTCTGTACGCTTTCCCCCTCCTTTATTATATCCATGAACCTCTCACTTCGGCGTAAGTTTTCAACTGTTACAGTTCAACTGAGCATGGCCAAACGAGCAAGCACGCACACAAGCAAGCACGCACACAAGCAAGCAAGTTATCAAGCGATCGAGCGACGAGCGAGCGAGCGAGCGAGAGAGAGAGAGAGAGAGAGAGAGAGAGAGAGAGAGAGAGAGAGAGAGAGGAGAGAGAGACAGAAGACAGAAGAAGACAGAGACAGAAGACAGAAGGGGACAGAAACAGAGAGAGAGAGAGAGAAGAGACAGAGAGAGAAGAGAGATTGATTGATTGATTGATTGATTGATTGATTGATTGACCCTTTGTATTTCATTTATTTATTCTTTATTGTGCGGAAAATGGAATGAGCACACGTGCGCTTTTTTGCACGCAGTCCCCATGCTTATGGGCTTTTTGTGTGTAAAATTATGTCATCGTTCTCTCCAGCACACACGAGAGAGAGAGAGAGAGAGAGAGAGAGAGAGAGAGAGAGAGAGAGAGAGAGAGAGAGAGAGAGAGAGAGAGAGAGAGAGAGAGAGAGGCTGTAACGAGGGTATTGTGTTTCTGGTACAGTGCAGTCATGATGGATGCCCTGTCCAGGCATGATCATAAAACTGTCCGGATGACAGAGCCATCAGGCCCTCTTACACGCAAGGAACGAATGCCCCAGTATAGAAACATACCGTGGGAATTACCACGCCGCATGTAGATACGAGTGTATCGGCATTCGTGGCCTTATTCTGGAAAAAGTTAACGTACTTTCCTGCATTTTCATGATTAACGACTATGCGTTAACATGTAATCAAAATGTCTGCACACAGTGATGCAGTAGTGTGCAGGTTTGGTTGTGTAAAACTTTCAGGTGCGAATTATAAAAAAAAGAAAAACAAGAGTAAAATGGTGGTGTGAGACAGCTGGGATGCATTAGTTTTGATTGATGGAAGAAGTTGGGAAAGAGGGGACAAACCACAGATAGACAAGCGGGTGCAGAGGATAAAGAGGGGGAGACTTAAAGGTAGAGGTGATCCATAAACTATGTGGTCGTTTAGGAGCGCGCGAGGTATCAGAGACCTCAGCTTCTCCAGGGGCCAGCATACTGAGGGCGGCCCCATCTCCTCTCTCTCGCTGCTTTACCTTCTCTGACTCTAGAGAGGGCAGGTGCTCATTTACAGATGGGTGAACTGGGGAACTGTACTGAAGCAACGGCACACAAACAGTCACCTCTCCACTTGACAACTGCACTCGATGCTGCTTAACCTTAGCTTGGGGAAAGTGAGTGCTCTGACCACTGAGCTTTCCCATCCCCAGGAAGACGTTACTGTAGAAGTAAATCTAGTATGACCAGACGGGAGAGGATCAGCAACAGTTGCAGAAGTAGTGATAGTGGTATTGGAAGTTTTAGTTCTGAAACAGTAGTAGCAGTAAGTAGCAGAATTGACATTCGAAATTGTAGAAGTTGTTGAGATCTCACCAGCATGCTGCAGCAATGGAAGTAGTTAAAGTGGTGTGTAAGTAGTGGTAGCAGCGCAGGCAGCAGCAGCACAGCTAGCAGCGAGCAGAGCAGAGCTAGTAGTAGTAGTAGTAGTAGTAGTAGTAGTGTAGCGCAGCAGCAGCAGCAGCAGCAGCAGCAGAGCAGCAGCAGCAGCAGCAGCAGGGAGTGGTAAAGTAATGTAGTAGCAGTAGTGGTCGATGAGCAGGAAAGCTATGAATTGGTAGTGCGGATAATGGTGATGAGAGAAAGAGCAACGGAAGAACAATTGATAACAAAACTAATAGAAAGAATCAATGCAATGATATATCGACAGAAGTTGCCACAAATGATAGACAAAGTACACACAGACTCAAAAGGCAAGGTACACATGAATATTTTCAACTGTGTTAGACATTTGTATTTCCAAACAGCAATTGATATAAACAATTGTAATACTTTTGATTTGCTTTTGCAAGATATAGCGCTATATAAATTCATTATTGAAATTCATATCGTCATTTTACTATTATGATTATGATGATGATGATGATTATTATTATTTTAATTAATGTTATGATGATGATGATGATGATGATGATGATGATGATGATGGGGATGATGATGATGATGAATGACATCATCATCGTCATCGTCATCATCATAAAAAAAACAACTGGTAATAGATCTAATACTGCTCCTGATGATGGTCATGATCAATAGTATGTTAATACAGAATGACGGACACGACAAAGAAATAAAAATTGGCCTTGCCCCAAGCTCTGTCTCTTCGGGTGGTAGATTATTTTCCAGTGACATTTAAAACACAAATAAAGGCGGATCATGAATGCTCTTTTTGCGTGACCACAAACCATAGGAAGTATGTGTGCTTTGCACAAAATGCGTGACAAATTTGTCTTTTATGGGCGTGCTTATCGGCTATAAACTGTCGTGGTCTTTTCTTTTTTAAGATAAAAGGGATGTATTAAGAGAATATTCTTAAAGAAATATTGTGGTTGAGGAAAACAGGAAAAAATGGAGAGGAGAAACAAAAAAGGAAATGATTGAAAAAAAGTAGAAAAAAAAAGAACAAAAACAGATGAAGAAAACAATGAAAAGAAAATCGAAAACTGAGAAAGATAAAAAAATAGCTTCACGTTATTTTTGTTTCTTCCTGTCCCTTTTTGTCTTTATCGCTGTCTTCGATTGTGTGTTGTCCGTCTGTCACTCTCTGTCTCTTTGTCTCTGTCTCTCTTGTGTCTGTCTGTCTCTCTATCTCCCGCTTCTCGCATGTACAGACATTCCTAGTACCAGCTAGTGAAGCCTTAAAAAACATTGCATTGTTTGGACAAGGCAGTTGATTTGAAGACATACAGGAGGATCGAAACATTTAATCTACTAAGTTAATATGCGTAATCTTTTTTTTTAAATATTATTCTTATTGATCGCTTTTTAGTAGGACACCGAATATTACACACAGAAAAATTCTTAGAAATCGTCATTAGAGTGTTTTTGCTTCACAGAACCACGCAATGGAAAAATTAAATGCTGCCTAGGTAAATAAAGTAAATCCGGATAGGAATTTTAAAACAGGTGGTGCTGCGCTTGTCGTCACGCACTTTCTCCAGGAAGGGCAGCCAACATTTCAATAGAGAATAATATCATGCCTTTATGAAAATGCATACGATGCTACGCGATGAGTAAATTCAATGCCATATCCTACAATACAGTACAATGCAATACAAGACGGAAACAGGCCAAACAACACCAAAACACCAATGGTATAAAGAGAAAAACAAAGAACAACGAAAAGGAAACGTTTGGTAAAGAAAATATTGAACTCTTTATACATTTCAAAATTATTTTAGTCAATGTGCCTTTTCTTTCATATTTTTTCTGTCTTTGTCTGTTCTTTCTCTCTTTGTTTTTTCCCCTTCTTTCTGCCTTCGTTCCATCTTAACTCTCTCTCTCTCTCTCTCTCTCCTCTTCTCTCTCCTCTCTCTCTCTCCTTCTCTCTCTCTCTCTCTCCTCCTCTCTCTCTCTCCTCTCTCTCCTCTCTCTCTCCTCCCTCCCCCTCTCCTCCTCCCCCCTCTCTCTCTCCCTCTCTCTCTCTTCTTTCTCTCTGTCTCTCTCTCTCATCTATCTCTTTATCTCTCTCTCTCTTGTCTCTGTCTCTCTCTGTAATCTGACTTTTTCTCTCTATATCTCTGTGTCTCTCTGTGTCTACTTCTCTTTGTGTTTTTTTATTCTCTCCTTTTCATTGTCAGCATTATCATGAACATTATGTTGGACAGAAATAACGTAAACGGATACCAAACTCCATCCTATGTAAGGAAGGCCAGGGCTTTGTGATTTTCAGTGTTATTTTCTTTAGAAGTCAAATTATACATGAACTGTATGTAGCTGTACGGCTTTGCTAGCTGTTAAAACCATCTCAGATAAAAGCGACACATCCCATCCGCAGAATAATGGGACTGGAGCTGTCTGAGACACCCTAAGTACCTTTCCTGAAGGTAGCAGATCCTGTCTTGTCTGATTCCCCCAGTCTCTCCATTATCTTGCCCGCTCTCTCTGCTTGTCTCAAAGGTCCCAAGTATTATTAAAAGTGTGGAAAGTAGACTCTGCTCTTGACTGCCTGATTCAGCACACAGCGTCTCTCTTTTACCACCAACTGTTGGGGGTCTGCTTTCCCAGCCACTGACTGGCAGATTTAATTTCCAAGTTGTTTTCTTTTTAAGAGGGCTAGATTCGTGGAATGAAGGGGAAGCAGTGGTTGCGAGTTGAAAAGGCGATTTACTGAAAACGTTCATGGTGGAAATTGGTTTTCTGTGTGTGTGTGTGTGTGTGTGTGTGTGTGTGTGTGTGTGTGTGTGTGTGTGTGTGTGTGTGTGTGTGTGTGTGTGTGACACCAGGTTTAAACTGCTAGGAGATTTAAATATCAAAATTTGCTTTTAAGAAATAAAAACTAGCCTTTAGATTCATTGGGTATCAAAAGCCAGTACACAGTAAAGTACAACCACCACAGTCTTCAGAATAACGTGATTCAAGTATCTGACACTTTCCCAAAATCCAAGTCCTGCATTTCAGCGAGTTTGATTTTCTGATCTCATTCTGCTCTCACTGCATCATGTCTGATCGTCAGGCCCCCAGAGATTACGGACCTGGAGAGTAGCACCACACTGTTCTGGCAAAGAAAGAGGCCTTGGCTGTGCGCGTGCATTACTCATACTTCTTTTGGTCCTGAATGCATACTTCTACAATGCTAGCTGTCAGACTTGATTTCGTTTTTACCCCCACAAGGATAGGTCATGAAAATTTGAGATAGCTGTGGTGTTTTGGTGGAGAAACCAATTTGTTTGTAAAAAGCTAAAGACCGAAAATGCTGGTATGCTTTTCCTTTTGTGTTTTCTGTGTTTAGTTGTATATATTTCCATAAAATATCAGAGCTTACTTAACTTTAGCATTTTCTGCCACCCCCTTATATCCTTCCTCTGTCTAAAACACCCTTGTATGCGTGCATGCATGCATGTACATGTGTTCATGCAGGTGTATGTATGTTGGTGTTCATAAACACAAGTTTTTGTATGTTCTAAGTTTTTAAAATTTCATCTGTACAGAGGTACTACAATTACCCGAATCAAAACATTTGTATCCACAGTGCAAACTGGAATAAGCTTTGTGAATTCATCCCTTTTAAGCTATGACAGAAACGAAAGTGTAGATTTTGTTCTGGACACGGAAGAGGAGCATAATAATGAGAATGTTTGGGTTATGTTGTCTTTGTTTTTGGTGTTTTTTTAAGAGAGGAGCTTTGCTTTTAAATGGCTTGGAGGATGGTTAGTATTAAGTTTTTTTTTCTATGAAAAAAGATCCTACTCATGTATATCAACTTTATAACAGGATAACTGATAACCATCGCACGTCTTCTAAAAGCGATGCACATGGAGGTTGAAAAAGCAGTGCCACAGAAGAGAACAAACCCAGTCTCCGAGTTACATAAATCTTAGGTCCGGTGTCAAGGGATTTCTGTCGTCTGATCACAGTCTTTGAGTAGTCTCGCCTCTCCGCTTCTGGGCGGTCATGAAAGCCCAGGTGTGATTTAAAGACTGGAGGAAAAAATCTACTGTGTGTCTGCCGTGTTGCCTGAAGAGTAAGCAGATACCGATCAGAGCTGTGTGTGTGTGTGTGTGTGTGTGTGTGTGTGTGTGTGTGTGTGTGTGTGTGTGTGTGTGTGTGTGTGTGTATTTGTGTTTGTGTGCGTGTGTGTGTGCGTGCGTGTGTGTGTGTGTGTTTGTGTGTGTGTTTGTGTGTGTGTGTGTGTGTGTGTGTGTGTGTGTGTGTGTGTGTGTGTGTGTGTGTGTGTGTGTTTCTCTCTGTGTGTGTTTCTCTCTGTGTGTTTCTCTCTCTGTGTGTTTCTCTCTCTGTGTGTATGTGTGTGTGTTTCTCTGTGTGTGTGTTTCTCTGTGTATGTGTTTCTCTGTGAGTTTTGTGTGTGTGTGCGTGCGTGCGTACGTGTGTGTGTGTGTTTTCTCTGTGTTTCTCCATGTGTTTCTGTGTGTGTGTGTGTTTCTGTGTGTGTGTGTTTCTCTGTGTGTGTGTGTTTTGTATGTGTGTGTGCGTGCATATGCGTGCGTGTGTGTGTTTGTGTGTGTGTGTGTCTGTGTCTGTGTGTGTGTGTGTGTGTGTGTGTGTGTGTGTGTCTGTGCTCATGTGTCGATTACTTTCTACCAAGTGTAATCCATCTTTTTCTGTTGATCACCAGCTCCTGTTTCTTCACGTAGAGCGCTGGATAGATGGTATTGAAAGGCGATGGTTATAGGATTTGGAAGATAAACTAGGTTCTGGAAACACTTATGATGAAAACGATCTGTGTGTATGTGTGTGTGCGCGCGCGCGCGTGTGTATGTGTGTGGGCGTGTGTGGGGGAGGAGAGAAAGAAAGAAAGAAAGAAAGAAAGAGAGAGAGAGAGAGAGAGAGAGAGAGAGAGAGAGAGAGAGAGAGAGAGAGAGAGAGAGAGAGAGAGAGAGACAGACAGACAGACAGACAGACAGACAGACAGACAGACAGACAGACAGACAGACAGACAGACAGACAGACAACAGACAGACAGACAGACAGACAGACAGACAGAGGGGGGGGGGAGAGAGAGAGAGAGAGATTTGGTTTGATTTGATTTGATTTATTTTATATCGAGGATAATGGAATAAGCACTCTTGTGCTTTTTTTTTACATCCAGTCCCCGTGTGTATGCAGTTTTGTAAATGTCATGTGTTCCACCAGCACACGATGCCTACTCTTACGAAAAGCTGAGAGAGAGAGAGAGAGAGAGAGAGAGAGAGAGAGAAGAGAGAGAGAGAGAGAGATGCGCGCGCGCGCGTGCAACGCGCGTCTATTGACAAGCATTGATTTGTGTAACTGTGTTCATCAAAACGATCTGACGTAAATAAAGCCTGTTGTATTTAAATCCGATTAAATTTTGAAAAAGATTTTTTGTTTACTGCCTATAAACGAATACACAAAATACTAAGGATGATGATTGCGTCCTTCGTTTGCTTTTAGATTTTTCCACATTTGAGGCTTTTTTCACCGAACTGGAATGGGTAATGACAATTCTTTTACCTAATACATATCCCCAGAGAGACATTGCCGGACTTTTTTTGTATTTAACAAAGAAGTGGGGTTAGACTATGTAACATCATCGTTATTGAACGAGAACCTACATATTCATGGAAAAAAATATGCCTTTTTGCGTATCCACGAAGATACAAAAAGTTAACATTCACAAATCAGACATCCCTTTTTTCCCCTATAAAACAGCTTCACAAAAAATGCTCCTTTGATTTTTGCGATTACAGCGATAACTTTTTACAGAGAAACGCTTTAACGAAATACATGGAATAATACAACGTTCACTGTCCTCTCAGATCAGCCATTACGCCGCCTTGATGAGAGTTCAGCGGATCTGAGCTGTCTGGTGCAATGTTTCCATTATTTTGCACCTTTTTTTTCTGCTGGCTGGCTGGCGTCTTGCTCCCCCCCCCCCCCACTCCTCCCCAAACTGTCGGCTAAAAACCCTAAGGAGGAAGATGCCGTAATCTCATGGTGCTGTTAGATAAATATGTGGGCAGTCATTGTCATTGCGGGATTGTGATCTCACCTCCTCTATGTGCCTTGATGTTTTTAGGTTTTTAAAAAGTAATTATTATTTACTTTTAATGTTTGTAACCAACAGAGTGGCAGTAGAGGTGGCTTAGAATTGTAGACAATTAGGATGATGAGCCAGGTACAAAGTGCAGGGTTGAGAGAAAAGCAAAAAAAACCCCAAACAGAATCTTCTTCCCGATTTCTTTGGGTGTTTTTTTCTTCTTTGTTTTGTGTTCTGCCAGTACATCTTTTTTGTTGCCTTGTTACCCTTAACTAGTGTTTGTCTCGTTGTTTTTTTGTTTTCTACCCGGTTTTTATCCTGGCTATTGGATTAAAAAGACTATTTTTGTTTGCATTGTCTGTGTTCCAGCAGCCAGCACAGCTAACACACAACCCAAGCACACACACAACACACACACACACACCACACACACACACACACACCACACACACACACACCACACACACAAACACACACACACACACACACACACACACCACACAACACACACACACACGCAATGTGCATATGGTATTAATAGTTCATAATTTGAAGGATTCAAATCGTAGATCATTTTTTAAAGGAATGGTACAGTACGTAGAAGCATGACAAATGAAAAACAGAGGATAAATACATGATCAATTTTGCATACTGATAAATCAGGATGTCAATTTGTTTGTTTGTTTTGTGGTAAACTGGACAACATCGATCCTACGATTATGGGGTGAGTGCATGGAGTATCTGGTTTTCTACTTCAGAAGTTGGGTTGAAATCTTGGGGCTGGGTGGGTGATTAGATGGGAATTTTTTTCGATCGTTTGGGTCAAAAGCAGATTCATCCTCTTAATCCTGTCACATTTCTAATAACACATAGAAAATAAAATAAGCACATTAAAGATCCCATTATTCATGTCAGTTCGTTGTTGGTGGGTTAGGAAACACTCAGCATGCACCCTGTATCCAGAGAGGAATAGGCTTTGCCAGGTTCGACTTACTTAAGAGACAACAGACAAAAAAATCAATGCATGCCTTAATGACTACGCAAGAAACTAAGTCATAAAAAAGAGAAGCGTTTAATCTGCAAGAAGTAAAGGGATAAAAGAAAAGAAAAGTGTTTTGGCCTTAATGCTGATTCTGCTCTGAAGAAAAGCGTGATACAGCCAATACAAGAAAATGGCACATTCTGCTCCCCTTTTTCTCTGTCTCTGTCTGATAGCGGCAGCATCCTTTTTCAGTTGTCTGACCTTGCTGTTATCTGCCCCTTTCATGCGAGCCGTGGTGGCAGGCCCCAAGTGTCAGGGAAGGCAGGGGGAGGAAACTGCTTTGTTGGAACGGGGCTGACTGGAGAAGGGGCACGTCTTGATCAGGACAGCGTGATTGCGCATACACGTCGCTCTTTTTCCCAGAATGTCTCCTTAATTTCAAAGGCTTGCTTTCTTTAAAATAAAAAAAAAGAAAACAGAGCAAAGGAATGGGGTAAAGGGTGTGAGGTGGAGTGAGTTATTGGAAATGTCAGTGCTGGAAAAGGGTATATTGCTTCTCTTTGTTGCCTTTGTCAGTCCCATGTCGCTTTTGAAGATCCCCCTTTTGTCCTATTCTCTTTCAGTTGCATTCTAGGTTGGCCTGCCATGCATCTTTGCATTTCTCTACTACAACCCCTTGTTTCAGAGATGTTGATTTAAGCATTGTATGCATACATGGGTGAAAAACATTGCACATACATTGTAGAACACGCATCAGTCATGAATATGTACACATAAAACATATGTACAAATACAAGTATTTTTTGTTATAAAAAAATTTGTAAAATCTAGAAAAAGTTTAGTACAAACAGTAGACAAGATTTGAAAATGCAAAATACTTACCTTTTACCAAGCTCTCCCTTTTTCTTTGTCCTCATGGTATTTGCTTGTACAAAACTTGCTGTATTTCATTTCAAAGTGTTCCTGTCTGTGAAACACAAGAAAATAATTTCAATCATTTCAGTGTTAACTGCTCTTTGATTTCCTGATCAATAACATACAGCATAATTTTGTTCTCTACGAGACCACAGATCGGCATTATCATATCATCAAGATGAAGATGCTGTGTTTTAGGCAGTGTTCGTTTATGTTTGACGCATTCTCATTGCTGTTAATAATCTTAGGAACTGCGCTTCACATCAAAATGCCATCCTTCTATAAACACCCAAAGCCTCTTCTAAGCCATCTGCTTCTGAAACGATTTCCTGTTCTGCACACATGATTCCAGTTCCTGGGAAATCAATATGTTTCCCATGCAATGTAACATTAAAAAGGAAGAAAATAATTACTATGTTTATCACAGAAGTGCGTCCATAAAGACGGACATACCAGAACAGGAGAACTGAGATAGGAGAGCGGGGTTAAGGTGTCGGTTAAAGAAAATCCTGCATAGAAGCACATGTTTGTGAGAGTCCTACACAAAATTTCATGTAGGCGAGTCTTCACATCTGTCCACCATTTATCCATAAATCTGCCAGATGTCTAAAACAGCCGTTCAGAAAAAAATCCAACTATCCAACCACAAAATAGAACATACAAATATATATAAATATAAAATATATAAAAAAATATATCAAAATATATAATTAAATATAAAAATCAAAATAATACAAGAATAAGCACAACTATTTATTTCTTCTCTCCTGGCAAAGGGCTCCTAGGTCACCAAATGTGGTATTCTGCGTATGCGATAGTTTTTGTCCACCATTAAGGTAGCGCCAGTCCGACTTCGCGGTGCACGACCGTCTTAGATGTGTAATTTTTTTCAATGTTTGAGCTTTCATAAAGTATTATCTGTACTGCAGGAAGAAAGTGCAAGTAAATATTTAGTAATTGCATTTATACAGCTGGATTCTAGTAACATCTTGACACGAATATAAAGTCTTAAATATACTTTTACAGTCCCAAGTAATGATATATAAGAACTGTTTAAAAAAAGAGTATTCTGTAAGCAGCTTTTTTTTTTCTTTCCCCCAAACCGCCTTCGGGATTAAACTACGACTCTGGCCTCCAATAGTTCTACCCTCGGTTTCTCTATATGGTTTTCCCTGTGCCTCCCCCCCCCCGCCCCCCTTCAATCAGTTGTCCCTTGGAATCGAATTAAAACACTGTGTGCAGAGATACAAGCACAGATGACCCGGCACTTCACACCCCACCCAATAAGGGAACACAGAGATGAAGAATTTCTTACAACCTCGTCTTTGCAGTTAGTTAACAATGCTTCCCAAAGTCAGAATGCGGCTACCCTAAAGGTGGGTAAAAATGGTTGCATAGCAAAATCTCATCATTGGCGAATCCTCAGAGCTCTACCTGAGGGTGAAAACAAAAAAAAATAACCATGCCATAATGTAATGGTAGCTGCAGCATTGTATTGTCCTTAAATCTTTTTAGTTTTTCTAAAATTTAACGATAACCAAACACTGTAAAACAAAAAAACATATATAATTCAGGAGAAAATTCCATGTAAAATATATCAATGTATTCAGGATTTCTTTTTAGGCAGAGAACTTTCTAAGTACTTTTAGAGAGTAAATCTATTTCCATAAAACATCAATCAATCCCCGGTGATAAAAGAATCGAGAGAAATAACTGACAAGGGCTAAACAGATAACGAAATCTGGTTATGCACCTCTGACCATGTTACACAGATGGTTTATGTGAAATAAGTGACACGGCCCTTTCTGAAAACGGCTAAGAATAAGCAAACCTTTTACACAAAAGTGAAACGAAGACAAAAGAAAATTAGGGTAGACAACAAGAACAGAACAGAATAGGCAATAAATTACAGCAAATATAAGAAAACATGATTTACAACATACAGCCATCGACGATACACGGTGCAAAGTCGAAGAGGATTTGTGGAAAACTGGTAAAAATCAATGCTAATATTTAGAGTTCCTCGGCTCATTTTTATCGCATGCGTACACATCCTTTCGAGATCACAAAAGGATGTAATTTGTAGCTGCCAAGCCATGTTTTTCTTTTTTTTTTTCGCTGCTTTTCCTGATCATCTACGTAGTTGTGATGCTCCAAGAGGCAGCTAATGTAAACATCGTGCCAAAACCGAGCCACAAGCAACCAAGCAAACAGCAATTTTAAACCGAAACAAATACAAACAGAGAGAAAAACCACTGCACTGGAGATAAATACAACAGAATGCAGACAACTCAGAAAAAATATAGAGCAGAGACAGACACAGAGAGACAGAGACAGACAGATAGACAGAAAGAGACACAGAGAGAGAGACAAAGAGGGAGACAGAGAGATGATATTAATAAATAGATCATATTTATGTACATATTTTCCTTTTTGTGTGTTTGTTTTTTCTTCATTTAGTTTTGCTTCCATTCTTAGAGATAAAACTACAACCAAGTACTGTCATTTCCAAATGTCAAAGATATAAAGGGGTATAGACGATACCATGATGGAAAGTTTCTTGAACAGAACTGGAGCCATAAACAATGACAAAAGTAAAGGAAAAAATGTGCAATGCTCCTCTCTCTCTCTCTCTCTCTCTCTCTCTCTCTCCCTCTCTCTCTCCTCTCTCTCTCTCTCTCTCTCTCTCTCTCTCTCTCTCTCTCTCTCTCTCTCTCTCTCTCTCTCCCTCACACACACACACACACACACACGCACGCACGCACCACGCACGCACCACCACACACACACACACACACACACACACACACACGGCTAGTGCTTCTTCTCTCTAGATATTTTTTTCATAGTCTATAAGCATTGCATTTATTCGGATAAAATCTATACGAAAGTTTGGAAGAATATGTTAAAAACTTTGAAAAGAGACGAGCAAAAACGAACCCCCCCCCCCCCCCCCCCCCCCCCCCCCCCGAGTCAATATACTGTAGTGGCATTTTTCTTGTACGTTAAGAATTTCCACTTTCGTGTGAAAGGAAAATAAATCTGAAACATGTGCAGATCAAATAATTTTTGCATCACGAATACACACTAACCCACAGTGCCCTTACAGCAGAAAAGAAAACAAGTCAGCAGTACTAGATTACATAAAGGTCCAATTCAGCAAAATCTCATATAGGAACGTAAGAAAGCAAGACTGCCCGTTAAAATAGAGGCAGGAAACGTGTACTGTAACACAAAAGAAACAATAAAGAATAAAAGGGAACAGAATCCCAACACACTGACTTATAGGGAGTGAATATTCTTTCATCGTTTGCAGAGGGTGGCCATAATATCTTAACCTGTCGGCGTTATCACTATTAGTGGTAACCCCTGATGCATGCCATGTCAGCTGTCTCTCTTCCCTTCTGTCGTCTGTCCTTTTGTAGCTATAATGCTGCTACCAAGTGAGTTCCAAACATTCCTGTAATCTCTACCATTGATCAAACTTATTCATAAAATTTAGGTATCTGAAGGATTTAGTGTAAAGTGGTGTGCTAAAAAATAATGTCACAAACTGAACTAATAATTATGTTTGATCTGTTTCAGTTTATCTGTTAATCTCATGCAGGTTTTACTTGTTCTAATTTACGTATTAGACACCGTTATGTACATAATCTTTTAGTATGACAAGAGCATTGAGAGCTGTTGATTTATGTTTCGGGTCAGAATACAATGTGCTCTGTGAGTACTGCATTTACATTGCTGTGAAGATCTATTGAAATTAACTCCACACCAAATGGAAACTTTATACAAAATGAAGTAACAAAACATTTTCTCTGCTTCCAAAAGATTTCAAATTTTGTAACCCCAGATTTAATTACAGAGGATTATAAAATCAATATTTTTCCATGAAGATGCAGTCAGAGATGTGAGCATCTAAATATAGTTTACTGAAAGGCAGGCAAAGGGCAATGAAAGTGTAAGAAAGATTAATAAATTAAGATCTCCTCCTCTCTCTCTCTCTCTCTCTCTCTCTCTCTCTCCTCTCTCTCTCTCTCTCTCTCTCTCTCTCTCTCTTCTCTCTCTCTCTCTCTCTCTCTCTCTCTCTCTCTCTCCTCCCTTCCCTCCCTCCCTCCCAATTGTAGACAAACACACAAAAACCCAAACTTTGAACTGAAGAACAAAATGCAAAGAGCAAAAAAAGACACTGACAGGTACAGGCGTCTTTAAACCATCCATTTCTACAACCTTCTATCTTGAAAGAAACAGCTGTTGAGAGAATTAAACTCTTAAACATAGGTTGGGATCTGGCTGGGGACGTAGCGACAGAGCACAGGGAGATATTTTCTGGTTAAGACTGACCAGGTTTACCTACAAACACCTTGCCCAACAGACCCAGGGACAGAGAAACAAAAGTGTGGCGGTGAATAAGTGAGAGATAAGCAGACACTACTAATTTGCAGTTAAATAGAACATGATGACGAAGAGTAGGACAATGATGTGTACCAGTGATAATGTTTCAACACAAATTTCAGGGAATGGTTGGAGTTCCTTTGAGTATTTGTAGAAATACTAATCTTAATGAGAATAGATTACTGGCTGATAAACTAGAAATTGCTTCTTTTTCTTTGTTTCTTTCTTTTCTTTTTTCTCTGACCATTTCCCGACTTATTTTTCTGTCTTTTTTGCTAAACTAGGTACAGCTTACCTCCTAGTTTTTAGAATATCTTGACACATATTGGCACAGTTCTACATCTGTTTGGGTTGCATTGTCTTTTCCTTTCCACAACGTGATGACCATTCTTCATGGTTGGCTAAGGCATCAGTTTGAGGAATGATGAGAGTTGGTTGTAATCATGGCTTAATCTGTACAGCTATAGTAAGAAAGTTGAAATAATGTGAGATTTGGCATTAGCAAGGTGACAGCCCTGATATGGCCTGTGGGGTCAGTATGGCTATAAAGAATGTGATTGGTTGGATTAGGTATTTTCCTTCAGTTTATGTCTGACGTCAGTAACAGACATTCTCGACCTCTTTCTGTTTCCTTATACTATTACCGTCCTACGCAAGCTTTCTTGTAATCTTCTTGGATGACTATATTTCTTCTGGAGCAAGGCATGTTTTCGAAATAACACAATAGTTATTCAGATTCTGTCGGCAGCAAATAATTTGTTTTTACCTTTTCAACAATATTGCTCAGAGACCTGATGCAACATGTGATAAGTTTATTTTGAATTACGTGGTTCCAATTGTAAACATTACGTCATAACATATCCACAACGCTGAGAATGACTAAAAAAACAACATCACAACAACCACCTAGTTTTTCCTGCATTCCTGTTTCATAGCAGCAGCACCTCCTTTTTCAGTTGTCTGACCTTGCTGTTATCTGCCCCTTTCATGCTGAGCCGTGGTGGCAGGCCCCAAGTGTCAGTGAAGTCAGGGGGAGGAAACTGCTTTGTTGGAACGGGGCTGACTGGAGAAGGGGCACGTCTTGATCAGGACAGCGTGATTGCGCATACACGTCGCTCTTTTTCCCAAGAATAGTCTCCGTTAATTTCAAAGGCTGCTTTTCAGAAGAATGGTAGAGCCAAGAAATGGGAAAAAAGTGATGGAGGAAAGAGTGATGGGGTGAGTTATTGGATATGTCAATGCTGGAAAAGAAAAAAAAAGATATTATGGCTTTGCTTCTGTGTTATCTTTGTCAGTCCCCTGAAGCTTTTGAAGATGCTTCTTTTTCTTCCGATTTTTTTCAGTGTCATTCTCTGTGTGCCAGCCTGTATCTTTCGCATTTCATATGGGGACTTGTTAGCATGGGTAGCTATCTATGAATGCTCACATACATGGACACATGTATAAAAGTCCTTTTTTCTCTTTAAAATATGAGCAATTTTTTTCTTTAAAAAGTTGCTACTAAAAGAAGCCATGTAAACAAACGCTTGCATGTGCAAAGTCTACGAGGAAGTTGACATTTCTCACTTGTCTGTTAAAGAATCTTATGTAAATGTTGGTAATGTTTAAATTCCGTAAAGTAGAAACAGTTGTTAGTTGTTGGATTGACTCAGACATCGCCAAATTATTTAACAAGTACGGACTTGTGTTCTTTGTCTTCCTCTCCTTCATGTCCACCTTGTCTTCTTCTTGACTTTTTCTATTTGCCTACACCATACCGTTCCAGAGAATATTATTTTTTCTTCTGTGTATTATTAGCGCCAAGCAGTGACCCACTTGTGCTGAATACATTTTTTAAAGATAAACATTGCTCTCTCAGAAGTTTTCATCTTCCACACACTGGTCTCTTCAGTCTGTACATCATCACAGATACCGATACATTCTCCTTTTGAGATCAGACTGTACATAGGCATTCTGCTTGCAGCCCTTCTTGGAAACTTTCTCCACTCGTGACGATAAACCGGACAGTTCTGCAGCAGCTGAAAAGTTTGACAGCGTAAGCAGTTTTTGTATTGGATTTAAGATTTCTTATCATACACTGCAGATCTTCGTCTCAAACGATATATAAATATACTGGATGAGTAAGCGAATCTTCCAATCTCTGTATCTGTCTCTTTTTCTGTCTCTCTATCTCTGTCTGTCTGTCTGTCTGTCTGTCTGCTGTCTGTCTGTCTGTCTGTCTCTCTATATCTTCTCTCCCCTCCCTCCCCATCTCTCCCCCTATCGTTTCCCTCTCTCTCCCTCCCTTTCCCCTCCCTTCCTCTCTCTTTATCTCTTTCTCGTTTAAAACTCATTGTTACTGCTTTATTTTTCAACATTGAAATCGGTAAGACGAGTGCTGATGTAAGGAATAGGTGAATGTCTATCAGTTCTGTTACCTTTGAAAATGACATTTACCACCATCACCATTATAGCTATCGTCCTTATTTTCATTTCTCTCCCTCATTCTTATCCGTATCGTCTTACAGTTTGAACTAGTCTAAGTCTCTTCTGTCAATTTCTGCCAGCCTACATGTCATCCTGTCTCTTTCTTAGCGGGTCTTTGTTTGTCGCTCTGTCTATGCTCCTGTTTGCTTTGTTTCTTTGTCAACTTCTTCAGCGGTGACTAGGGAGTCATCATCGCCAAGAATTCAGCAGCCACTAATCCCCACTGCACTGTCATTACTGTCACCAGGCCCATCCTGAGTTTAGGAGTTTAATCCTCTTGACATTACTCTTCTTCCCACGAGGGGAAGTTTTGGGGAAAAAATCGATCATCTGAAGATGTCCCTATCTCGTGTATTTTTCTTCATTTATTCTGATTTGTTGTAGTTTTTTTTTTCTTCCAGGTTTACATAGAAGCAGTCAGATGGATGAGTAAAAGACAGACGAAAAAGGGAAGGGAGGTGGGGAGGGAGGGGGACAAACACACACAGAGGAGAGAGAGAGAGAGAGAGAGAGAGAGAGAGAGAGAGAGAGAGAGAGAGAGAGAGAGAGAGAGGAGAGAGAGGGGGGAGAGGGGAGGGGGGGGGGGGGGTAGAGCATAAAATGTTTTCTCTCAATTCTTTCTGCGTCTTTTTATCTTCTAACTGTAGTTGTCTGTTTAACATCTGTCTTTTATAGGTGTATACTAATTTTCTCGGAACAAAATATAAGACATCGTTTTGGAACTAACGAGAGAAAAAAAATACTTGATTTGTTTTCATGTTGTTGGCTACATCTTAAAACACATCGTCCGTCTAGAGATCATCAGAGCAATACAATACGCATAACACCCGTACTTGAAAAAAAAACAATAAAATAAACCCTTAAAACAATTTGCATTAGTGGGGATATAGACTTACAAATATTCAAACATTCAGTTGTGTAAAATGAAACACTCTAAAGATTTAGACTAAATTAGTAAAAACAGAAGTCTTAGAGTGAGTATGCATGATTGACTGTGTTTTTCACAACACACAGCACACTGCTTTGTACTAAAATTCTAAGTATCACCATCCTAATAAACACGAACCAAGGGTTTCATATGATAAGAAGCTTTGTGCTTTTTATGACAGAAACACTGTTGTCTCTGTCTGAAAAGTCGGTGTCTTTATTGCTAGTTTTCCTTCCTTTTTCTTATTTCAGTTTTTTTCTAACTTATGTTTTTGTTCGTGTTATTACAACCATTTTTATTCAATTTGTGATTTTTTTAATAAATATTATTTATAGTCTTTTAGTTACATTTTGTTTGTTTTTACCCAAGTTAAGCCATTTCTCAATTGGCAGTATTAAATTTTGGGTGGTGCATTCCTTACTGTATGCCATATTTTGCTGGTAATTTTTAAAAAAAGTAGTTTTCTTCACTGACCGTTTGTTATTTCTAGAATGTAGGATTGCTGGATTTTTCCTCATGGTGTGAGGTCATTTGATCAACTTGAAATCTTAATTAAAAAAATTAAATTCTTTTCACGTATTTTTGTACATTTATGTAAAAAAAAAAGAAAAAGAAAGTTGGTCTACTTTTCAGGCTTTATTATTCGTTTTACGATTTGAATCAGTACTTTTTGTTTATTTCATCTTAATCAATGTAATGCATTTTGGTCCTTGAAAATTGTGTACATATGTAAAAAACAACGACAACCTGCTAAATGAACAAATTGTGTGTGTGTGTGTGTGTGTGTGTGTGTGTGTGTGGTGGTGTGTGTGTGTGTGCGTGTCGTGGTGTGTGTGTGTGTGTGTTCAGTGAAGAAATATTGTAAACATTGTTTTCTATACTGTTGTCATTGCTTATATCGTTCATTCCGTTCACGAAACTCTCAATCATCAGTAAGCGCTTTGATTTGTTTTTACAAGATATAGCGCGATATAAATTCCATGTATTATTATTATATTTTCTTGTACGCTCTCCTTCTCTGGCATTTCAGAGTGACAGTAATTGGAGTTCTGAGCATGGACGAGGAGGAGGAAAGAATCAGAAATAAGGCAACATTCACGTACATGTGTCACACCTGACTTGCATTTCGCTCTCTCTTTCTTCTCTGTTTCTGCTCGGATCTCTGGCAATGTCTTGATTTTATGTATTCCGCTGCAGTTATGCATCTGATGTTTTTTTGTATCTTTCTCTGTATATATATATATATATATATAAAATATATATATATATATATATAAAATATATATATATATATATATATATATTATCACATAGTACACACAACACAAACAAAATAAAATATATCTATTTTTTCTCATCTCTCTCATCGATATATTAATGTGTGTTTGGTGGTTGACGGGTGTGTGTTTGGTGTGTGTGTGTGTTTCGGTGTGTTGGTTATGCGTGTGTTGTGCTAGGTGACGAGCGAGCGATGAGAGAGAGGGAGGGGAGAGAGAGAGAGAGAGAGAAGAGAGAGAGAGAGAGAGAGAGAGAGAGAGGAGAGAGAGAGAGAGAGAGAGAGAGAGAGAGAGAAATTTAATGGAAGCAATAATAATGACGGTGATAATAAAATGATAAAAAGCAATAATAATGTAATAATAATAATAATAATAATGATAATAATAATAATATAATAATATAATGATAATGATAATAATAATAATGATATATGATAATGATAATAAAAGAAATAATTATAATAATGATATGGTAATAGTAAAGTAAAATATATATGCATTAATATTCAAAAGGTACCAAATAACCTTTTCTAATATCTAAATCCATTCCTTCACACAAGTCACCCACACAATGCTGAGGATGATCAAATCGATAGTAGGCCAGAATCTCATGATTGAAAAATGAGACTGATCAGGCTGGAGATTAGAGCCTTCCCGACACCCCTCATTCATCATGGAGGTGATGTCTGCAGATAGGGGTCTCAGCCAATCAGACAGCAATGATAGCAGACATAAAACAAGTCACACACCTCTCGCCTGATGATTCTGTCACCCTGCCACAAGAGGGAAGGGAGAGGAGAGAGAGAGAGAGAGAGAGAGAGAGAGAGAGAGAGAGAGAGAGAGAGAGAGGAGAGAGAGAGAGAGAGAAAAGAATTTTTTGTGGATGCATAGAGTCGACAGGTGAACACTGTGATAAATATCTATGTTAAAAGACTATGTAAATAGTTTCAAAACTTGAATATTGCAATCGCAAGTTCCATAAGAAAGTTTAATATGGGAAAAGCAAGATCAGTACATAGCTGCTTCGTAGAAACTTATGCTAAATCTTGCTTGCAAGCAAGTAGGACGCACATGTTTCACCAAGGAATGAAAACAGAAAGAACCGAGTAAGGGAAACTGCTGTGAATTGAGGTATGAGCTTTAATAAATGTAGCCTGCAAATAACACACATGTACAATTCCTTTATTTTAACGTTGGTCAGATGGACACTAGCCTGTGTCAAAGGCAGCTGTATGTTTCAGGTTCTCTATATCTCCATAGAGCTTCTTGGCCACTGGGGTGGGGGTGAGGCCAGACACCACGCACAGATGACACTCCAGGGCTATCTTTTGTTTTGTCTCTTGACTTGTGGCTGAAAAATGATTTTATTGTGAGAATGAAATAAAGAAAGATAAAGCCAAAGGGTTTAGTTTTTCCCCGTATTGGAAAGGTTTCTTGCAACTTGTAACAAGTAAAAGGAAGAACTTTTCTCATCACTGGCTTTGTGTCTTTGTGTTTATGTCTATCTGTGCCATAATATGTTGGTGTCTCTTTGTGTGTGTATGTATATCTGTATATCTGTATATCTGTATATCTGTGTGTGGTGTGTTGTGTGTGTGTGTGTGTGTGTGTGTGTGTGTGGTGTGTGTGTGTGTGATTATCATAATTATATGATATTTTATTAATGGAAAAAGCACACATAAGCTTTAAAATTTTGGTCACATCTATTTGCAAGCAGTTTTGTAAATTTTGTCATGCGTCCCCACCGGCACACAAAGTTCTACTTTTCCGAAAGCATAACAGGTTTTAACACGTGCGCAAGATGTTCTCTGACAAAAGAGAGAGAGAGGAGAGAGAGAGAGGAGAGAGAGAGAGAGAGAGAGAGAGAAGAGAGAGAGAGAGAGAGAGAGAGATTGAGAGATGAGAGAGAGAGAGAGAGAGAGGGTGTGTGTGTGTGTGTGTGTGTGTGTGTGTGTGTGTGTGGTGTGTGTGTGTGTGTGTGTGTGTGTGTGTTGAGAGTGAGTTCGTTACTGAAATCCTATCTGCAAAAACATACTGACAATGATAATGCCTCAAGGAGAAATTTTAGATAATATACTAGCTTGTCTCAGTTTCCACCTCCATATCATTCTGTGTTTTCTTTGTACTCTCACTATAGTAGATGACGTTTCGCTTCGTGTTTTCTTTATGAAAGATTGTTAACGTATCTGTATATATGTTAAAATCAAGCATTTTTTTCTTTTATGCTTCTGTTTTCATGCAAATTCAGCCCCGTTTGCAGCAGGCAGTATTGATGTGCCTCCATTTTCTGTACATGAAACTTTGCTGACTTCAAACTTTTGTGTAATCTTTACAGTTGGCCAGTTTTCTCTTCTTTTCTTTTTGTTTGCAATTGCTGTAATTGTGCAGTGGGGTGAGTTGAATGTGTGTGGTGAGACTTTTAGCCTGCCCAGTTTATATGTCCATCTGTCTGTCAACTTAGCACACACGTGCGCGCGACATTTTCTTTTTCTCTGTGTGTGTGGTGTGGTGTGTGTGTGTGTGTGTGTGTGTGTGTGTGTTCGGTGGGCTGTGTGTGTGTGCGTAACTGTGTGTAGAAAGAAAGAAAGAAAAATAAATTGGACTGATTTTTACCGTAGCTTTCCCTTTTGAAACTCTGTCTAGACTGCAAAAGTTTCTTCCGCTTTTCATTCCAACATTTGCCATGAATTGAGACTCTTGGTAACTTTGTACAAAAGGAATTTTGGAAATACGATTTGTATGTATGTATGTATGTATGTATGTATGTATGTAGGGTTATGTATGTATGTATGTATGTATGTATGTATGTTGTTTGTATGTATGGTTGTGTTGTGTTGTTTGTATGTATGTATGTATGTAGCCAAGTCAAACCAAACACATTTTATTTATCCCATGAAGGGCAATTACAATACAGATAGGCATGCCAGATTATATGTAGATGTATGATATGTATGTATGTATGTATGTATGTATGTATGTATGTATGTATGTATGTATTATGTTGATATGAATGTATGTATGATGTATGCATGTATGATGTATGTATGTATGCATGTATGTTGTATGTATGTATGTGGTATGGTGTGTTAGTATGTATATAAATATATATACACATAGATGTATGTGCAAACGTGAGTTAGTTCTTCAGTTTAACGTCCTTCCACAAAATAGTGATATCAGACGGACGTGTGTGTGTGTGTGTGTGTGTGTGTGTGTGTGTGTGTGTGTGTGTGTGTGTGTGTGTGTGTGTGTGTGTGTGAGCACGAGAGCGCGCGCACGCGCGCATGTGTGTGTGTACGAGCGCGCACGTGATGTGTGTGTGTGTGTTGTGTGTGTGTGTGGTGTGTGGTGCGGTGGTGCGTGTCAAGGACCATTTAACATAACTTGTATAACGTAAATAGTATAAATAAGTAGAAAAATGTAACAGTATCTTCACATAGCAGCTAGCATCTGCCAAATGTGTGTGTGTGTGGTGTGTGTGTGTGTGGTGGTGCTTGCGTTTTGTGTGTATGCGTTTTATGTAATTGCATGCACGCGCGTGCCTATGGGTTCCAATCTTTACAGCGCCATGGGGATTAATAGTAAAGAGGTTGACAACCTCCCAGGTAACAGATCTTCCCGTTCCTTTGCCATACACATGCATTCAGCATGTTCAATTCTCGCGTTAGATATTTGCAATGCATATTTCGGTGGACTGAGAAAAGAGAGGAATATGAAACCTGTGCCCAAGGCTTCAGTGTACATGAATATGTCAGTTCGGTTAGTTATCTACTGAGTGTGTGTTTCGGTTTATCTGGTGTAGCGCAGATGATATTTTCTCCACAAACCAATTTCTCCTGGGTGGAAACCGCGAATCTGTTTTGCTCATTTTGTTTTCATTTCTTTACTGCTTTCTGGTTTGATTTTCTCTCTTTGATTTATTAACTAAAGAAACTTTTTGTCTAATTTGTTCACAATACATTCATTTTTAAAATTAAAAAAAAATCATTTTGTTGTTACAAAAACATATATGTATAATATGTGTATACATTATATAAGCGTTAACCATTTGCAGTCGTATGTTCATGGATGCACACAATTTGAAAATAACAATCTATACAACGTTCAAATACCCTTATTCATGTAATATGCATTTTAAACACAATGCATTCATTTGTTTCTTGATGTTAGAAAGTGACTGTACATGCTTATGTGTAGAAAAAAATGATTGGAAAAAAGAGAGCAGTCACATGTGAAATCTCACTTTTTTGATGCTTGTTTTGTAGATCTTTTGCATCAGTCTGTCCGACTTGCTGTGTAAAGATGAGTTGCTGTGTCATTTTTTTAGTTGATGTATTGTCATTGTGTTGGTATTGTTGTTGAGGACCTGAGTCAATATTACAATTTGAGAGAAGATCGAATGTTTGTGGCCTTCTCGTTTGAAAACACACACACACACACACACACACACACACACACACACACACACACACACACACACACACACACACACCACACACACACACACACACACAGCCGTCAAAGCAACATCACAACACAACATAGACACGGAAACACAGAACAACATACACAAAACAGACACACGAACGCGCGCAGCGCATACCGCAGACAGACAACACGCACAGACAGCAGACACAGACACAGACACAGACAACGACAGACACGACAACACAGACAGACAACAACGACAACTACGTGGCGCGTTTTTCAGGGGAGAGTGAAATATAAGGACAGAGGATAGGGCCGATAGAGAGAGAACAGAGGAAGTAGAGAGAGAGAGAGAGAGAGAGAGAGAGAGAGAGAGAGAGAGAGAGAGAAGAGACAGAGACAGAAGACAGAAGACAGAGAAGACAGACGGAGTCTGAAGATTAGAGGACATCTGACACTCTCTTTGTCCTTGTGCTGATGTCTGCAGTGTCTGTCCAATCAGGCTGCAACGATGCCAGACATAAAACAAGTCACACGTCAGTCTGCTGATTTCACCATGATAAACAGACAAGACAGACAGAGACGAGACAGACAGACGAGACGAGAAGAAGAGAGACAGACAGACAGACGAGAGAGAGAAGAAAGACAGGGCAGGAGAGAGAGAGAGAGAGAGAGAGAGAGAGAGAGAGAGAGAGAGAGAGAGAGAGAGAGAGAGAGATTATGGTCTCTTTTGCCTCCTTAGATGGGTCAGTGCTAATGTTACAGATTGTCTTCATAAACATAGACAGCAGAACTTAGCTGATAGCAAAACGCAAAACACAAAGTTGTGCACATTTTAGATCTTTACACAAACACACACACTCACACACACACAGAGGGAGAGGCATACAACACACACCACACACAACACACACCACACAAGGAACACATCACAACACAACAAACACGTTACGCACCACGCACGCACGCACTCGCGCGAGCGGGAGAGAGGAGAGGAGAGGAGAGGGGAGAGAGAGAGAGAGAGAGAGAGAGAGAGAGAGAGAGAGAGAGAGAGAGAGACGAGAGAGAGAAGAGAGAGACAGACAGAGAGACAGACAGACAGACGACAGAGAGAGAGAGGCAGAGACAGAAGCACAGAGAGAGAGAGAGAGAGAGAGAGAGAGAGAGAAGAGAGAAGACGAGAGAGAGACAGAGAGAGACAGAGAAGACAGAGACAGACAGAGACAGAAGAACAGCACGGATGTTTGTTGAGACTTCTGGTAGCTCTCACAGAGACTGCTGTCGACATACACAAATGCACTGTCAAAACTTAATCCACTTGAGACAGCGGTGCGGTGAAAACTCGCTAGGGAGGAGACGCTAGACTTTGGATAGTTTTAAAGCCCTGTATATATGGTAATGTATCGTATTTCAAAATGTCATAGGTACACGGAGAAGTTCTTGTTCCTGGTTGGCAGCGTTCTATCATAGCATTACCAGTTGTTGGTTTTTTTTTTTTATATCGGAGCTGAATTTTGGTTCGCGTGTTAGGATGAAATAAAGGACGAAATATGAAATAAAGGGAGGGAGGGAGGGGAGGAGAGAGAGAGAGAGAGAGAGAGAGAGAGAGAGAGAGAGAGAGAGAGAGAGAGAGAGAGAGAGAGAGAGAGAGCAGGACAGACAGACAGACAGACAGACAGACAGACAGACAGACAGACAGACAGACAGACAGATAGAAAGAAAGACAGACAGACATGCAGACATGCAGAATACAATGTATAACTGTAATAGTTATTATTGAAAAAGTAATGTAGACAATGTATATGGGAATGGTGGTCTGCTTATCAGTAATGAGAGCATGTTCATTTTCTGGAACTTAATTCTAAATACCTGCTTTGTTCTTTGTTTTCTTTAACTATCACATCTTCCTTGTTCTAGTAAAAAACATCAACAACACAACATATCACGCATCTGTTTGTGTGGTGTAGCTCTTGTTACATTGTTGTTACTGTAACACGTGCAGTTTTACGTGTGTGATTGTATTCCAGTCTTAATGAAGCCTGATATTGAAAGTACAGTACAATTCTACCAGCAGTCTTCTTCTAGACAAGATATTTGCCAACTACGAATTTTTTTGGGTAAGCCTGACAGTTGATTCACAGTAATGGACGCTTCTGAAGCGACGTGTGTTTGATGTGTATATATATCGTTATGTTTTATATTCTGTTCGCGTGAAATGGAGATTTTTTTTCCATAAAAAGCCTTAACAAAAACTAAAAAAATCCCCAATCAAACAAAATATCACCCACCCCTCCAAAAAAAAAGTTGGACTCGATTTTCCTTCAGCCTCCCTTTTCAAACTTTAAATCTATGCCGCGAAACTTTCGTATACTTTTTATTCCAGTGCATGCATGCTTCTACATTATTGGAAACTTTGTGCATGAAGAAATACATATGAGAGAGAGAGGGAGAGGAGAGAGAGAGGGGGGGGGAGAGAGAGATAGTCAGAGAGAGAGAGAGAGAGAGAGAGAGAGAGAGAGAGAGAGAGAGAGAGAGAGAGAGAGAAGAAGTTTTTGCATAATGGTGAGTTTGAATGTCACATGCACACATTTCCATTGTTTGAATTCATTTCTCGTGTTTTTTGTTCAAGAACATTTCATTCAACTTATTTCTTTGTCTGTTTCCTTTTTACGTTTAAAATGACAGATCTATCCTTTTGAGCGGGGGCGGGATAGTCTAATAGCTGGAGCGCAGCACTTGGTATTGGGTGGCCCTGGATTGAACCCGGGTTTGAACCATCACCAAGACGTCTGTTAAAGGGGATTTTTCCCCTGGAGATAACATCGGAACCGACTCCCTCTCCACCGAAAGTTTTCTAAAGAGACTCTAAACCGATGTCCCTGTGCGAATGCACGCACACACAGCTTGCACGCACGTTAAAACCGTTCTGTTTTTGAAGAGTAGACCTTTCGTACCAGTGAACGTATCACAAGAGAGAGAGAGATATATAACATAAATATATATATATATTATATAATATGATACTAATATTATAATATAATATAATATATATACATATGACATACATACTACATACATCATACATACAACATCATACATCATCATACCAACACACACACACACACATATATATTTATATATATATATATATATATATATTATATATATATATATATATATATATATATAAAAAACTCGAACGTACCCTGCTGTCGTGCTTAGATATTAACCCTGAAGTCGGAAGAGCGAGCTACCTTGATGGTGGGCAAACGCAAAAATCTCACTATTGGTAAACTCCGAAGCTCTAGTCGAGGAATGAAAACAACCCCCCCCCCCCGGAAAACTTTTCAGCAGAATGGTGGGGGGGGGGGGGGGGGAATAAACATCACAAGCACATGATGTACGTTACCCACAGTTGCTCCTTTTCTCTGTTCTGTTACTGTAAATGGATCCTACAGCACAAATCTGTCAGACGCTTTTTTCACTCGCTTGTTTTGGGTTTGCTATTTATGTAGCTGCGTTTTCTGCCTCTGCACCTTCTGAATAGCGTGGATGATTGCGAAAAGTGTGGTGTGTGTGTGTGTGTGTGTGTGTGTGTGTGTGTGTGTGTGTGTGTGTGTGGTGTGTGTGTGTGAGAGAGAGAGAGAGAGAGAGGGAGAGAGAGAGAGAGAGAGAGAGAGAGAGAGAGAGAAGAGAGAGAGAGAGAGAGAGAGAGAGAGAGAGAGAGAGGAGAGAGTGAGTGGGGGAAGTTGAAAACTTGGCTAAGGCAGCGACAAATTATGTCTTTTTGTATCTTGGAGGAGATGTGTAAACATGTGATAAACAGTCGGAGAACTACAGGTTGTAGCATTGATTTTTTGTGTATTTCCTCACAAATCCCCCCTTTCCTGGACCACGCATCTTTGATGTCAGCAAGTTGTAAGTTCTCTTTTCTTAGCCACCGTGTAATTTCTCGTCCATTCTGCTCCAGTCTTTTCTTTCCGTTTTTTTTCCCTGCTGTCTTTCTTGTAAAAAAATATTACTTAGTTTTGGAATTTTCCGGGTGGGTCATTCAATATCAGCTATTACAGTGTTAACAGTAATTTGTTCCATTGCTTGTTTTTTTTTCGGGTGTAAATTGTTTCTATCGTATAGCGTTGAACGACCACAGACAAAAAAAGTTCTCTTCGGGAAGAAAGGCGAAGAAAATATCGGTAGAAAAAGAAATGAACGTATTCTTGTGCAATCATGGGATGCATTTGGTTACTGCACTTGTTTTTATCCAGT
>CM060329.1:39271377-39278877 GCA_030674155.1 Stramonita haemastoma | reverse complement strand
GTTCAGTCGGCATGGTGTTAACTCATGGCGTAAATCCCCTCGAATGGTGTCTCGGTGGTGGCTTAAACCAGCGCCGTCAGATCGTCAGCTCAGGCTATCTCTTCCCCTCAAAAATGTTCTGGTGTTTGATTTTTGGAGTCCTGTATTTCTTATAAATATTTCATGTTCATAAACCATTAATGATTCAAGAACATGGATGCTTCTCCATTCAATCACGGTGACATGAAAACCATTGAATGACTTTATCTCTTCATCTCTCTTCCTCCTCGTTTCTAATACTACGTTTTAGTGGATATATATTTAAATGAAGACAACACCAAGAGAACAGGACTGAAGGCGAACAAATACATTTTAGACATGTCCAGTCAAATCAACTGAAGCTGAAGTTCAATCGGTAGTCTTGCACATGTTCAAGGGTGACAATCTTTTATGAAAAAAGCAATGTAAACCATTGATGCTACCATTATTCATTTATTTGTTGGCTTGTTTTGGTGGAAAGTCTTGTCATTTTCTCTCTACCCTTGCCTCTCACTGTTACACACACTGCCCTATGGTCTTGTTTATATGCTCTTTACCCGCACAAATATCAAAAGTAATGAAATTTGCTGGATCATATTTACATGGTCTTCATTTCGCTTTTTTAAAATGACTGTTTGTTCTCTGTCTACAGACGAAGACTGATTGATTCAGAATGTGCATTCAGAATTTTCAGCTGGAGTTTTGAGAATTAGAATCTAAGAAATTATTTGGTCAGTTAGCTGAAATGTACAGTGTACTTTCCTACTCGGTAGAAGAGTGGAAGAAGAGTAGGATATGTGCTAGTTTTGTTGTTTAAAAAAAGTTGTGAAAGTTTTTGCATTTTTGCCTTGAAAGGATTACAAGAAAACAGGTTACATAAGTTTGATAATCATTGGAAGGGTCGATGAAGACTAGGACGCACAGTATGTGATTTGTTATTCCTGTCTTTTGTCTTTGCATTATTCCAATTTTCTGGACAATAATGGGGAAGATCGATCAGTAATATGAGGTAGGAAAAAGCTTGTTGTTCTCCCACATTCTGTGGCCTACTTTTGTTTGCTTGTTGTTTTTTTCTTCGCAAAAGAAAAACAAAACCTCCTTCTTTTGTTTGTTTCATTTATTTTTCAGTTGCTTGTCTTGTTTTTTTTGCCGTTTCGTTTGATGTCAAAAGCAAAAGCACAAACAACACCGGTCATATGTTTCCTAAATTGGAATCGGAATTTATGAGTTCGTTTACCTTTGTATACCTTTTTATATTCATGTATGTTCTTGCTCCATTCTACAGTGGAGAATGTGTGTGTGTGTTGTGTGTGTGTGTGTGTGTGTGTGTGTGGTGTGTGTGTGTGTGTGTTTGTGTTGTGGGCGTGTGTGTGTGTTTTTTGTGTGTGTGTACGTGCGCGCATGCATGTGCGTGTGTTGTGTGTGTGCGCACGCTCGCGTGCGTGCGTGTTTGTGTGTGTGTGTGTGTTGTTGTGTGAGAGAGAGAGAGAGAGGAGAGAGAGAGAGAGAGAGAGAGAGAGAGAGAGAGAAGAGAGAGAGAGAGGAGCAACATTTGAGAGCATACTTTGGGCATGTTGTATGCAGTGCAATTTGCATTTGGGCTGCGCTTACTTAAAACTGTGTACAAAGCTAGCTTGATGTCTAGCTTTTTCCTTAACACAAAGTAAGAAAATCTGGTTTTGAATGTGTGGTAAGAATAATCATATACTGTTGTTTGTTGTAATGTTATAATAACAATTATGTCAATGATGATCTGATAATAAAGTTTACTATTGTAAAAATTTGCTTCAGATCTTACTTTGAGACACAGTTTGTCTGACTTTGTGCCTGTTTTTTTTCTTACTATCCATTATTGGTACATCTTAAATTCAGACATGAGATGCATCACCGACATTACTTATCTTCTGGGGTTGAGTTTTAAATTTTTGTGCTTTATGGCTGTTCCCATTTGTACTCGACATAAACGGTGAAATTCTATGATCTCTATTAAATAATAATTGGTCTGTAGACAACCAGCATGGCGTACTGGCTATAGTGTTGAGTTCTTGGTTGGGAAGTTGGGGGTTCAAATCTCATAAATATCGTTTGTGTGTGTGTGTGTGTGTGTGTGTGTGTGTGTGGTGTGTGTGTGTGTGTGTGTGTGTGTGTGTGTGTGTGTGTGTGTTTTTAAACACCAGCTGGGTCCTACTCAGAGTGTGTTCGTTTCGACCCATTGAGAAGACTCGGGCCACGCGGTTGAATATATGCATTTTTGACCAACAATGCAGGTGTCTGTCGTTTCTTAGGCCTGGTTGATGCCGGGATATGTTATGATAGGAAGCGTAGCGTACAGCCCTGTCAAGTAGTCTCAAAGCTGTCAGCATTGTTAAATTTAATCCTCCTCCTCAACATTGATCACCATACCAGGGAAGAAATTGTTTCTGATTTGGTGATGTTGGTTACTCTGGACTCACAGTAATCTCAGCTTTGATTTGCAATACACTTTGGTTCATGTATTGAGTAGGCATCGAATTTCTGGGGGTTAAAATGTTCATAGAAAAAGGTTGTTGGAGGGATATTGTGATATGTGCTGCACTAGATGGGTGTTTCACTCAGTCTGGCACCACAACTGAGCTATCACTGTCATCAGCTGTGGCTAAGAAGGTGGTTTCTTGCGTATGCTGGCTCAGAAAAAGACTACCGTGTACCCCAGAACTGGTCCAGCAATAGTGCAGGATCTTTTAGGTGGGTGACCCTGTGGTGGCCAACACTAACAAACATGCTGTGAACGTATGACCCTAAAGACTCAACATGATGGTCCTTGGGTGTGGCTGAGAAGACAAATCGAAAATGATCCCGGTGGGAAACAGCAGACAAGAACCTCACAGAAGATGAGATTAAAAAAAAAATCGTAGTGTGTTTTATGCATAAGTGTGTTCCTTGATATACTTATGGTTGTGATGTAATGATCATTCACTTTCATCGGATGTAGTGAGTGTTTCCCTATCCCCCCATCCCTAACTTTGCTTTCTGTTAAGAAATACCGGGCTTTTTTCCTTTGTAACTTGATATCGTTTAATCATTTCCTGGCGCTTTTATCATCGCATAAAGTGCTCGAAACACCCAGAAAATGGTGTGTCAGCGAATTTGTTTTAGATGAAGATGAAAAGTACATGACCGACAAACATGTTCATTTTGTTTTCGCTGAATTTTCCTCCTTTTTACGATTCCCTTTGCGTGAAAGAAGATTTTCATTATCGAGCGGCCTGGTGGTTGTAAGTTTTACTCCGTTGACACGTTAATGTGACAGTACTTGAAACTTAAACCTGTAGGGAGAGAGGAAAAAGTTTGAAACAAGAGACACTTGCAATTCATCATGCTGTTACATGTTTTTTTTTCTTTCAGAAACTGTTTTTTTCTTTTTTTCAATGTTTGTTTTCTCTGTCTCTGTCTCTGTCTCTTCTGTTGTCTCTGTCTGTCTGTCGTCTGTCTTTCTCTCTGTCTCTGCTCTCTCTCTCTCTCTCTCTCTCTCTCTCCTCTCTCTCTCTCCTCTCTCTCTCTCTCTCTCTCTCTCCCTTTCCTCACTCTCCCTCTCCTTCTCTCTCGTCTCTGTCTCTCTTCTCTCTGTCTCTGTCTCTCTGTCTCTGTCTCTCTCTTCTCTCTCTTGTCTCTATCTGTCTCTCTTCTATTTTTGTCTCCGTATTGGTTCTGATACTTCCTTTCTTTACTTCATTCCTGTCACATGTCTTTGTACTTTCTGTCTCTTTCCTTCGCCTCATCTCTGCATCTCGCATCTTCTCGTCTAATTGTGGAATATACTGTGTTTTTTATTTTGGGTGTAATGGATAAGCGATCGTTTGTGTTTTCATTCGTTTGTAATGGGGTTTTGTATTTTGTATCTTTCCTATCGGCCCAAATCGGCGTGATTTTAAAGAAGGTTTAATGTTGTGCGCAAGTATACTGTGTGTGGTGTGTGTGTGTGTGTGTGTGTGTGTGTTGTGTGTGTGTGTGTGTGTGTGTGTTGTTTTCTTTCGTTGTTTTGTTGCAAACCCCATTCATTTGTCTGTCTCTGCAGAGCCTCTAGCAAAAACAAATGATTAAAAAGGGAAAAGGAAAAAAAAAACAATAAACAGCAATTTGGGCCTTTTAGCATTGAAAAAATTTCAAGTTTTTTCTGTTTATCTCTCAAGCATTTGAAGAAACGTAATAAAAAAACTAACAACAACAGACAACCATCATAAAGAGCTATGAGAATTGACACTAATTTAGCTGTTTTTGCCCACGATTCCTCATCCATGATTATTCATCTTCGATTACCAGCTGTTGTAATTCCTTTCTTTACCCTTTTGAATTACGTGTAAATTATCACCCCGCATCTGTCATTTCCGCCTATTACGTTCTTCCTGTTTCTGCGTTTCTTGTCTGTGCCTGATTTATCATTTTTTAAAAACATGATTTATGATCGATATTCCCTCAATTATCGTTCGCATATCCTTTTTGTTCGTCTTAATCACAGGGCAGAAACATGGTATGGTCTGGATTTGCCACCAGTTTTCATGTGGGTTATAAAGGATGAAGAGGAAGAAGAAGAGAAGAGAAGAGAAGAGAGAAGAGAAGAAAAGAAGAAGAGAGAAGAAGAGAGGATGGAGGAGGAGATGAGAGGAGGATGGATGAGAGAGAGAGAGGAGAGAGGAGGGAGGGAGAGAGAGAGGGAGGAGGAGAGAGAGAGAGAGAGAGAGAGAGAGAGAGAGAGAGAGAGAGAGAGAGAGAGAGAGAGAGAGAGAGGAGAGAGAAGGAGAGAGGTTTCCGTTCATACCCATTAATTGTCTCAATTACCAAAAGAAACCAATGGATAAATTATTCCGATACCAGAAGCCTAACCCACGATAGAAAGCAGGAGATAGATCAGGCTGAAGATTATACAGAACATACCACCATTCCTCATTCATCATGGCGTCAGGTCTACAGACAAGGTCCCTAGCCAATCCCATTGCGATGATAACGAACATCAAGCAAGTTCGCAAAACGGTCTGACGATTTCACAATACAACCAAAAAGACAACAGACTAAAATATTGTTTGGCGAGCGTTTTAGTTTTGTGGGTTTTATTTGATGTCCATGGAGACAGGCTATGTTGGGAAAAAAATCATGCTGTATAATTGTTGGGTTTTATTTGACATTTATACAGTACATGCGAGGTGAGAAGAGAGAGAGAGAGAGAGAGAGAGAGAGAGAGAGAGAGAGAGAGAGAGAGAGAGAGAGAGAGAGAGAGAGAGAGAGAGAACACATAAATATATTGAAGAAAAGACCATAACCCCATTTGAAGGGATACGCATCTTTGCCACGTACAGTGTGTATGTTGTGTTGTATGTATACCATTTTCAGTCATGAAAAATTTCTCTGTGTGAAGTTCAGGATGCCCTGTTTGGAGAGCATGTCACCACAAGTACTGTTTATAGAGGTACTTGTTTCTCTGCGAGTCTATGAAATTGTTTAGTTCCATACAATTTTGCTCAGATCAACCCTGTTTTTTCCGTCGATTCTTTTATGTGCGCTGATTATGTGCTAGATACGAACATCGGGTTATCAAAAAGACTTTCACCCTGAGCGGCCACCACTCAATCTAGTGGATGTAAACAAAGTCTGGATTGAGATAAACTGTGAATTGTAACAGGTCCCGCCTCTTGGAAGAGTAGGCCATTTCGTTGCGGTAGGAAGGAATGACAGAATTAAAAAAAAAACATGCACACAGTTGTCGCGTTTCAGACACTTTGCCCAAAGTCGGATGCAGCTACCTAATAGTAGGTAAAAACGTTCGCATACATAAAAAAATATTACCATTGGTGAACCTGAAGATCTCTAGACGAGGAATAAAAAAATATATAAAGGAAGGAAAGCCCATATTTCTCCATTGCAGGTGTGTTTTGGGTCATATCTATCTTAAAATATTTGTAAACCAACTGACCAAACCACTCGTCTCCTTCTTAAAAAAGATTCCCACTCTCCCATCCTCCTCTTCACAACGAAAGCAAAAACCCAAACAAAGATAAAACAGATCAACTAAACCAAAAACAACAACAACAGCAGCAACAACAACATTGGAAGTTGATAAACGGAGGGTAGAGCTGCATAGGCGGTTTGGGAAGGAGAGTGTTGAGTTGAGTGATTGGAAAAGTCAGGGAAAGAAATTGGCCCGCTTGTTCTCTTTCACATTGTCTCTCTGGCAATTTCCCTCCTACACACATACACACACAAAGAAACATAGCACACCACACGTACGCGCCCACTAAGACACAAACATACACACAGACATCCACACAGACATAGGCGCGCGTGCGCGCAGCACACACACACACGCACACACACACACGCACGCACGCACGCACACACGCACGCACGCACGCACGCACACACACATTTGACGACCCGAGTTCGATTCCCGTTCGAGGGGATTTTTCCCCTGGAGTTAACATCAGTACTGACTCCACTCTCCCCAAAAGTCTTTCGGATGAGACTGTAAACCGAGGCCCCGTGTGCGAACGCACGCAGAACATCTTGGCACACGTTAAATCATGTTCTGCTTTTCGTAAGAGCAGGCCTTTGAGTGCCAGTAGGAACAGATGACAATATTTACAAAAGTGCATACACACGGGGAATGGATGAAAAAACCACATGGGTGCTTATTCCATTATCCTCAATATAAAAGAATAAAATAAATAAATAATAATAAATAAAAAACACACAGTCAGACAGTGAAGCTCAAGAAGTCATTCATGCGAAATTTAGGATCAATCTGCTTTTGTCTGTTATAGACACGAGTGTATTGAACCTCCAGATTTCATCCATGCAAAAATTCCAGGAGGTTCAGAATAATTCCTTGCAGAAATTCCATAACCTCTAGAATGAACCCATGCAAAATTTACATACAGCTACGCTTATCCGTTACTTACACACAAGTGTATCAAAGAACCACGAGTCATCCATGCAAAACAAAACAAAAAAATACAAATCTGATTTGCTTCTTACACACACGAGCATACCGAAGCTCATTAGACTTGTTTGTGCACTTCAGAGACCACTTCAGAGGTGGGGGATGGAAAGCACAAAGCACAGAGTCAGGATTGGTTTGACCCAGACAGACAGACATGGGAGGAGCGCACCCACAAAACAACAAACGCACACAGGCTGTGGCAATCACCCTCCTCTTCCTTGCGTGAGGGGCTAGTCCCTTTCTTGTTCTTGTCTTCTCCCTCATCCCTCGCCCCTCTTGCTGCACGCATCTAGTCTTTTTTGGTGCATGCTTTAGTCTTTGAACTTTGGCCACTGGGTTGGAGGGGTTTTTGAACAGAGAATGAGAGAGAGAGAGAGAGAGAGGAGAGAGAGAGAGAGAGAGAGAGAGAGAGAGAGAGAGAGAGAGGAAGTAATGGTGAAAGAGGAACACTAGATACCTACAGTGCTACCCTCAATTTAGGAGATTACTTCAAAATTTTCAATACATTCATT
>CM060329.1:39263877-39268877 GCA_030674155.1 Stramonita haemastoma | reverse complement strand
CTATCTATCTATCTATCTATCTATCTATCTATCTATCTATCTATATTGTCTCTATTTTTTCTTCCTTTTTTGGTGTTTTTTTAGGGGGGGGGGGGGAGTATTGTTTAAGTGTTTTTCCTTTTTTCTTTACTTTTCCCTAATTCTGGAAAAAAAAGGTTTATCTCTCTCTGTATGTTTACCGTGGTATACCTGTCACCGTTTCTGTGACTCTGTCTCTCTTGTTCCGTGTCTTGCTGTCTGTGTCTGTGTTTGTCTTTACTCTTTATCTGTCTGCCGTGTTCGTCATCCTCGCCAGACCATTATTATGTCAGTGTCTATGTAGCCGATAAGCCAGACTGTGGTTACACTTCCCACCGCAAACTCAGACCAAAGTTTATGAGTATAATCTTCTTGACATTGGAAGTTTTTTTCCTTTTTTTGGGGGGTTGGTGGAAATCGATCTCCTGGAGATCTATCTGTCTCGTCTCTCGGTCAGACTTGTTGTCTTATTTTCTTCTATATTTTGCGTGGGAAGGAGGGGGAGAGAGGGAATGGGGGAGAGAGAGAGGGAGAGAGAGAGAGAGAGAGAGAGAGAGAGAGAGAGGAGAGAGAGAGAGAGAGAGAGAGAGAGAGAGAGAGAGAGAGAAGGGAGAGAAGCAGAGGAGGGAGAGAGAGAGAGATTTAAAATGCTGACTCACAATTTTTGATAATAATGAAGTATGACGCTTTTTCTGTCAAGCCCTTAAAGTCAAAGAGAACACTTAAGCATATGCAATACATCTATCTATCTATCTATCTATCTATCTATCTATCTATCTATCTATCTATCTATCTATCTATCTATCTATCTATCTATCTATTTATCTATCTACCTACCTACCTACCTACCTATCCCTCCCTCCCTCCCTCCCCTCTCTGAGACTGATATTTTTTCAGGATAATAGAATATGATGCTTTTTTCCTATCGGGGCAAAGGGACAAAGCCAAAGAGAACACTTGAACATAGGCAATACGTTACAGAGAAAGGGAAGGGAAGGGAAGGGAAGGGAAGGGAGAGGAGGAGAGAGAGAGAGAGAGAGAGAGAGAGAGAGAGAGAGGAGAGAGAGAGAGAGAGAGAGAGAGAGAGAGAGAGAGAGATTCTATTAAAAGTTTGGAATTGGAGCCTGCACAGGTAAGTTGGAGACGTAAACATCTGTACAGTCAGAACTGAATCTATACGATACTCAAGAGTGTGCCAAAATGACAGAGAGAGAGAGAGAGAGAGAGAGAGAGAGAGAGAGAGAGAGAGAGAGAGAGAGAGAGAGAGAGAGAGAGAGGAGGAGAGCGGGGGAGGGGAGGGAGGGAGCAATGGGGGGGCGGAGAGAGAAGAAAATCGATCATTTCAAAACACACATATCTCATTGCGTTTTTTTAAATGGATTTTTTCCTGCCAAATGTTCAGACAAAAAGGGAACTATCACGTCTTTAGCCGTATGACATTTTCTAGAAGCAGAATTTAAATGGAATTTAGCCTCGGCAAATGATAGGGGGAGAGAGAGAGAGAGAGAGAGAGAGAGAGGAGAGGAGAGAGAGAGAGAGAGAGAGAGAAGGAGAGAAGAGAGAGAGAGAGAGAGAGAGAGAGTGAGAGAGAGAGAGAGAGAGAAGAGAGAGAGAGGAGGAGAGAGAGAGGGAGGAGAGAGATGAGAAGTCAGAGAGAGAGACTGAGCCAGCATAGTTTTCTGAAACACACCGTGACTGTATTGATATAATCCAATCTTTAATGTCTGGCATAGTTTCATATCTGGTCATCCCTAGTTTTGATAAAACTGCTTTATTAGTCCTCCGTTTTGATTGTTCACTGTGAAATATATTATTTTATCTACTTTAGGAGTAATTTTTCTTGTCAGCAATGATGTTCTTTCAGTAATGGGTAAGTTCTGAAGATGATAATTTGTTTTGGTAGTGTAATGAACTAGAAAATAAGACTTGAGTGGCGTGCCTTGTTATAGAGAGCTTCAGTGTATGAACCATCCAGTGAAAGAGTGATTGACAGCTGGAACTGCTTGGATATCTGTTTGGTGCATGCTATGGTTGCTATGAACCTTTGTTTATAGGTAACCAGTGGTAAAGGTATCTGGTTCTGACAGTCACACACTTTTCTCTTTTTTTTTCCAATGCAGTTTGAACACTTGAAGTAGTCTTGTGTGTTCACCAGTATGTGCTTGTCCGATTATGAAGTCTGTTCCTATTTCATTTTTTTGTAGACCAACCTGTATTTTATGTCCGATTCTGTCTTTGCCCCTTTATCAAAGATTTTACCAGCTACCATTTTGATAATCAATTCTACAAAAGTGCAGTTTCGATCTCCGTTTCTGCTCGAAACTTTCCCCATCCACAATACCGTGAGTGATAGTCTAGGATGCTAGTGTTTAAGATGCGATAATAAAAAGCCACTGCAACAAGAGAGTTTTCCTTGGCAAAATGATGAGGAAAAAAGCCACTTTGATAGTCACATAAATAGACACGCAGACATGGATAAGAAATGGTGTTGCACTTGTGGCGATACGCTCTCCCCGGGAAGAGAAACCCAAATTTCATGCAGAGAAATCTATCGTGACTTAAAATGGCACACAAATACAGTTGAAACACTGGTGAAAAAATAAAGGTAAGCTCATGAATATGAAAATAGAGGAACATCAATTTAGTAGAATCTGCAAGAATAACCCGGCACACTTTCAGAAAAGCCAGCCATGGCAGCAGACTACTCTAAGAAACACGCACGCTGTTCCCAGCGTATAATTTCATTATAGAATGCGTCGGTCTCTCTCCAGACCACAGAAATGTTAACAGGCCTAAGGGTGAGCAATTTCTTTGGTTGGTCGATCAGCGGAGTCGATAAGCTCCCTTGTTTGCTTCCTGATAGCACACCTTCCGGTGAAATCAATGGCGGAGTTGGGCCAACACTGGACGACTTTTAATGATGTTCACCACTTCAGTGGGAATAGAATGTCTGTGACAGAGAGAGGGGAGAGAGAGAGAGAGAGAGAGAGAGAGAGAGGAGAGGAGAGAGAGAGAGAGAGACAGAGAGAGAGAGAGAGAGAGAAGAGACAAGACAGAGAGAGAGATCTTCAAAAACTTTCATCTACATTTGGATCCAATGACCATTTCTTCTTTTCGTCCAAATGTGTCAGTCTTCAATATTCAAGACCTGGCAGAGCTTGTTTTGTGGCCTAGTGATTATCATAGATAATGGGACTTTGATGTTTGGTTCTTTAGAAGAAAGATGAATTTCCCCCTCTCTCTGGTTACTTTTCTGTTTCGTCTTTAAAGTATTGTTATGTCCTTTTCTATTATTATTTGATTATGATTGAAAATCATTCTAGTTTCTAAAACAGCACAGACAATCAACGTGAAAGGGCTGCGAATCATGTATGATTTTCTTTTTATCAAATTAATGAACATCGCTCCGCTGGATCAGACCTATTCCTACATTAAAGAAATATTTGACTGGCACTTATACAAGGCCATGGTTAAATTTATCATCACTTGACAAAATTTAATGGGCACAGACAAAAGAACCAGAGGTTTTTTTTGACCAATAAAAGTATGTTGTCACACGATGGAGTAACAACTTTGTTTGAATTTCTGTATCGTAGGATAACTTATATGCCTGTTCAAAGAAATAGAAGAGTAAATCCTTCAATAGGAATAGCGGGGTGGGGGGTGGGGGTGGGGGTGATAGCTAAGTGGTCAGAGCGTTCGTTTTCCTCCCAGTCAAGTCAAGCAGCGTCGAGCGTGGTTACCAGTTGGATGGGTGACCGTTTGCGCGCCTTGGCTTCAGCACAGTCCCCCCAGTTCACCCAGCTGTAAATGGGTACCTGCCCTCTTTAGGGTCAGGGAAGGTAAAGCAGCGAGGGAGAGGAGATGGCCGCTGCCCTCAACATGCTGGCCCCTAGAAAAGCTGAGGTCTCTGATGCCTCGCTCCCATATGACCGACTAGGTTATGGGACACCATTACCTTTTAGGAATATTTCGTTCTCTGTCCCCTTTTCTCTTCGCCCCTTCCTTCTTTCTCCTATCCTCCGTCCTTTCTTTCTTCATTTTCTCCACCACCCTGCCCCTTTTTTTCTTTCTTCACTCTGTCTATCTGTCCGTCTCAACCCTTTCGCCTGTTTCTAAAGGGTAATGATCACCATGAAGAGGTTTTTGTGTTTGCAAATCCTGTCTACTGATTTTATCGGAAAACACACCAGCATGCGTGGAGAAAACAAGCGGGGTTATCGACTCAACAAACAAGGAAGGCTATCGACTTTACACGCAGGTCTCAAAATCTATTGCTCAGATAAAAATGCGTTAGGCAAGCGATTTTTTTTTAGCTTGGAAAGTGAGTTTGTTTGATAGAGTTATGAATACAAAAAATTGTGATCATTTTGATGATGTAGTACTGCTGCAGTCATACACGAAAGTAGTGCGTAACACTTACTTTTGAAGAGTAATGTAGTACGTTTGGAAATATGTTCACCATTCATTCATGTTCAGATTGCATATATTGCCACAGATACTTTTTGAACGAATAGTCGAACGAATTATATTTAATGAGGTTAGGAGAAGAAGCACAGGAGTTGCATCTTTACATTCAGCTCCGTAATAAAAGCAAATATAAAAACAAATGATGTAAGAGATTGGCAAATGCATGAGAATGGAAAACAAATTCAAATACAAAATATATCCATTCTATGCGCAGACATACCCCAACCTAAGCTCTTGTTAAAAAACAAAAGTGGCAGAATATGAAGCGTGTCAACAAACATGAATTGGTTAAAATAGGAAGGAAAAAGCACAAAAAGAAACACATTTGTTGACATGATAAAGTTAATGGAAGCGAAACCAGTTTAAACGAAAGAAGGAAACGTAAAAAGAGGGGAGAGAGAGAGAGAGAGAGAGAGAGAGAGAGAGAGAGAGAGAGAGAGAGAGAGAGAGAGAGAGAGAGAAAGAGGAAGGAGAGAGGAGAGGCAAGTTTATGAGGAAAGAGCACTGTGTTA
>CM060329.1:39256377-39258877 GCA_030674155.1 Stramonita haemastoma | reverse complement strand
CATGTAAGTGAACAGATTGACCAAAGTCTTCATTTCATGATGAACGAAATCCATATCTTTAAAAATAAAAACCGATACCACATGGGTTTGAAACTCGTTGGGTTCTCTGAAGGAACAGATGAATCACATTTTTCATGCTATACTGAACCAAATCCATAACTATAAAAAGTTAGCAGATGGTTTTTAAAGTATGTCGGTTCTTTAAAATAATAGTATGTACACACTTTTGTTATCCTGTCATAGTTTTCAAAAATAAATCGATTCTGTAACAGTTTAGATGTGTAGACACCTTTGCTACTCCATTACTTCATGATCTTCAGAGAGAACTTAGAATAAGAAATTAATGGTTAACAGCACTTGTGGTCCAATTAGGAATCATTACTGAATCCCAGATACTAACCGAAAACGATGCACTATTTCGTTATTTTTCTCTGTACCGTGCTGTTAAATTATATTATCTTACCATTGGTGACCCTGCTGTTTATACCCAGTTGTTTGAAACTATAAACAAAAACACAAAACTAACACAAAAGGTCATGTCCATTGCAATTTGTAGCAACAGAAATCGAGAATGTCATAATCTTTTCCATTTTCAAGTTCTAAAATGTTTGCTTTTTTTTGTATACGAATGCAAACAATTTGTGAGATGGATTTTCATTCTCAATTCCCGATTTGTTTGATAATATTTTTGTTGCGTTCCTGTTGTCAGTAGTGTTTGTGATTGATAATGCACACAACTGTCTTTGTATGTTTTATATTTCAATTTTTATTATTTTGAGGATAATGGAATAAGCACTCTGTGTCTTTTTTAACATTCAGTCCCCGTGTGTGTGTTGTACGTGTGTGTGTGTGTGTGTGTGTGTGTGTGTGTGTGTGTGTGTGTGTGTGTGTGTGTGTGTGTGTGTGTGTTGTCTGTCTGTCTGTCTGTCGTCTGTCTGTCTGTCTGTCTGTCTGTGTCTGTGTATGTATCTGTGCGTGCACACCCGTGCACACACGTACGTGTTTGCGTGCATGCACATGCACGCACGCGTGTGCGGACGAGCGTGTGATCATGCGTGTGTTCTTGCAAGTGATGACAAAAACATCATTCTTTATGATGTCATTACATGTTGCTGTCCAGTTTAATCGTTATTGACAGTTTTTTGCGGCTGTGTTGTGCATGGTTTGCTTTAATTATGACCGCCATTTCTGCTGCTGCTGCTGCTGCTGCTGCTGCTCCCTCCTCCTCCTCGTCTCTCCTCCTCCTCCTCCTCCTCTCCTCCTCCTCTCTCCTCCTCCTCCTCCTCCTCTACTACTACTACTACTACTACTACTATCTACTACACTACTACTACTACTACTACACTAATACTACTTTCTGCTGCTGCTGCTACTGCTACTACCAACAACCACAACCACACACCACCAACCACCACCACACCACCACACACTAACTACTACTACTACTACTACTATACTACTACTACTACCACCACCACCACCACCACCACACACCACACACCACCACCACCACCACTATTTGAGTACTTTTTCACTTATGCGACAAATGTAGATCTGTTTTTTCACTAGCGTTCAACAACTAATGCTACAACCAAAAGTAGCACCACTTCTTTCATTACGGATAAAAACCAGAACCCCCTTGGGCATACTTGAAGCGCGTGGTCAACTTCTTAGAGTATCCACTTGGGGGCTTGAACTAATTTTTGTTCAGGTGGTGAAGAGTTCTTCTGGTATCAGACAAAAATGCGAAAGCTGATTAGTTTTGCTCCACAAGTATCATACATAGTCGCGCGCGCCCACGCACACAAAGCCCCTCCCCACCCCCGCACATGCTCTGTTGTGTGGTGTGTGTGTGTGTTTAAGTTGTAGTGTGGTGTGTGTGTGTGTGTGTGTGTGTGTGTCCATGTGTTGTGCGTCTTTCTGTATCTCTATCTCTGTACATCTTCTCTCTCTATCTCTGTACACTTGCCTGTCTCTTTGTTGTGTGTATTGTGTGTGTGTTCAATGTGTCTATGTGTGCCGCGCACACGTGTGTGCTGCGTGCGTATTATGTTGTGTCTAGAAACGAGTTGTGGGGAGAGGAGAGTAGAGGATGCTTTCTTCGGGCATGATGTTTGACCTGGGAATAAACTATATTCATGCTGAAGTAGTAGTTCGTCGTGTTTTCGGTAAGTCCAGAGTCGAATAAGAGTTTGGTTGTTATTATTTTCTTTTCCCTATTACAAGTTTCATCAGTTGCCCGAGGGTCCAGATTTGAAGATCTGTTATCCCGCTAAATTGTCAGACCTGTCTGCTCTTGTCTTAATATATCAAGTAATTCTTGGGCGGGTGGGGTTTGAAACTAATTGCAATTTTTTTGGTCAAAGCTCTGGTATAAATAGGTACTACTTTTCTGTTTTATCTTTTTTCTTGAAACTTCAGGTGGTACTTTGAAATGATTTCTTTGCATTGCTCTTCCTCCATAGCTTGTGTAACACATGCGTGTGTGGTTTGAGTGTAA
>CM060329.1:39246377-39251377 GCA_030674155.1 Stramonita haemastoma | reverse complement strand
GTGCGGTGTGTGTATGTGACGTGTGTTGCGTGCGTGGCGTGCGTGCTTGCTTGCGCTTATTGCTTGCTTATACAAGCGCCAAGAGTGTCAAAGGCAAGCAAGCATCACACAAGTCAGAAGTAGCACACGGAACAGCCCTCAGTCTTTTTAGTCTACACTTGACCTTATCACTGACTTACAACTTGACGTGACGACCAACGGACTTTTCCTCACCCTTTGTCCTTTTAGTGTCCTCTTCACTCTTTCTCTAGTGGCTGATTTGGTGAGCCCTTTATGTCTGTCACTACATAATGCTTGCTTGCTGTTATGTGGGGGCCTGATGGTTCTGGAAGCCTACTTGCTATCTGAAGGAAACATTTTCAGTTTGTCAGACTTTTTATGTGGTGATGTTTTTTGCCTGAGTGTTTTTTGCGCGTGTTTCTCTGTCTCTGACTCTGCCTCTCTCTATGTACTTCTCTCTCTATGTGCTCTCCTCTCTGGTGCTCTCTCTGTGTGATCTTCTGTCTGTGCTTCTCTTCTCTCTCTTCTCTGCTCTCTCTCTCTCTCTCTCTGTCTCTCTCTCTCTCCTTACCTCTTTATCTCTCTTTGAAATTCCCTTTAAGGGACGTCACACACACACACACGCACTGCACGAACCACATATATAACAATTATATTATATATATATATATATATATATATATATATATATAATATATATATATATATATATATATATATATACTACACAGACACCACACCACACATGCGCGTCGCAGACACAGACATATATATATAATATATATTATATTTATACACACAAATTCATACATATATTATAGTATATAATAATCAACAATATATATATATATACAATACATATATAATACATATATAATACATACATACACACATACAACATACATACATACATACATACATACATACATACATACATACATACAACATACACAATACATACACCACATAGCATACGCACACAACCCAGCACCACACACATACATACAACATACAACATACATACATACATACATACATACATACATACATACATACATAATACATACATACATACAACATATACACACGGACAGCCATGTGTGTAATGCGGCGTTTTCAGGCTTCTTCGGCAGACATAATACCACCACCAAATGTCCTTTTTATGGTTTCTGCGCTGATCCACAGATGCTGTGGAATCTGCATCAGGAGGAAGGGGGAGATTTCAGGATGACTGAAATTACCAGCAGGTCTGCACTGCAGCTCTTCACCTTCATACATATTCTTTTGCTTCAGAGATTCCTCACACCATATGCTGTAAAATATTATTACTGTCGTCATTATCATCATTGTCGTCGTCGTCATTGTCGTGTCGTCGTCGTCGTAACACATCATCGTCATCCGTTCTTCTATCATCATCATCAATCATCATCATATCATCATCATCATCATCATCATCAATTTCTTCTGATAATGGCGATGACTGTTATTGTTATTATCATGATTACTATTGTTGTGATTGATATATCGTAATCATGTCTATTATTGTCTATCAGAATTTTTGTCATTATTATTTTACATTATTTTGGGAATCTTAGAATGATTTCTGAGGAAGAAATCATCACGATGCACAATAACAGAAGTGTCGGGAGTTTATTTTAAAACGCAAGTTTGTGGGGTAGTTTTTTAAACATTCTGTGATTAAAGAAAAAAACACACACACACGCAAAGTATAAAGGGTTGAAAGGGCTGGCACACAAAATTATGGACACATATTTACACAAATGCATGTAAACACAAGGACGCACATGCATGCATACACTCAAACAAGCATACATAAACACTGATACATTCTCTCTGTCTGTCTGTCTGTCTGTCTGTCTGTCTGTCTGTCTGTCTGTCTGTCTGTCTGTCTGTCTGTCTGTCGTCTCATATGCGCATCCACACGCACGGAAAGAAGACAAACACACACACTCTCTCTCCTTTCCCTCTCCCTCTCTTTCTTTCTCACACATTTCTCCCTCTTCCTGTGGTTCTTTCATTGTCTCTCAGAGAGAGAGAGACAGAGAGAGCAAACAACACAGACGACGAAGACAGACAGACAGACAGACAGACAGTCAGAACAGACAGAAAAGACTAAAAGAACGAGACGAGAGACAGAAGCGGGATTGACACGAAAGAGGTCATGGAAAACATCTGGGTTAGCATTCAAAAAAAGTATTTTATGTGTTTGTTTAAACAATGTAGCTGCCTTTCTGTTTTTATGTCTTAAGAGGACACACGTTGCTTACATTGTTTCACCAAGTTTACTCAGTGGGGAAGAGGTGGGATAATAGAATAACTCTTTTATGCATTGATAATTATTTTGAGTTTTTTTCCTTCTTGTGTTCTGCTGGTCCACGTGTCTCATGAAGATAGAAAGGAAACCTGTTCTGAAACAGAACTGTGCAACTAAGAAGGGGACGGTCAGAGACAGCAGCCTCTGTTCTGTGCAAAGCTCTGCACAGATGATGGGCTGTTTCATCTGAACTGATCCATTACCGAATACACTGATCCTTTGGCATGGGAGACATGCCATTGCTAGCCGAAGTCAGCAGCTTGGTATTGATGTAGACAGTGGATTTCGATTCATTCTTTGGGGAACCCTGCTTTTTCCTAGCAAACCGTGATGAAAGTTTGCAAAGATGAATGAATGGGGAGGGAGGGAGGGCGAGAGAGAGAGAAGAGCTAAAAAGAGAGAGCTAGAGGCTAGAGAGCTAGAGAGAGAGAGAGAGAGAGAGAGAGAGAGAGAGAGAGAGAGAGAGAGAGAGAGAGAGAGAGAGAGAGATTCATGGTGCAAAAATGGCCGTCAAAATTGACTGTGGACAGTTGAAGTCTGGAACTATCACACAGTATCCACAAAAAACAAGAGTATAATGAAAGGTAAGGTCAATGTCCAAGCTGACAGATCGTGGCATTAAGAGAGACATCTTCAGAACGTTTACAGAGTAGGCGGGACAGTTCACTCCCCCCCCCTCCTCTTACACGCCATCTTGTCACCTTATTCCCCGTTCTGTTTGGAGTCCTTTCTCTTCGATATTTTTATGTTCCTGCTTGACTTTGACTGGATTTGACTTGACTTTTCCCTGAAGGAGAATTAGGAGCACTGTCAGGCTTTTGAGGTAGTTTGTAGTGGGCAAGTTGACCCTCACCGAGCCTGACCTTCTCCAAGTTGCAGAATGCATGCTGAGTATGTTAGTGTCATTGATCCCGCTGGCTATATAATTATGGCCTACAGTTTTACAAACATGGATGGGTTTTCAGCACAGGATATCGTCTGAATGCCTTTACGAAGGACATCCAGGAAATAGAATCATTAATTGTAGGGTTCTCTCCTGAAGAAAAATCCACACCACGGACACAAGTGAAGGCTCAATCAAGCCTTCCTTTCCAGTTCAGCTCAGGTCAAGAGCACGACTATCTAGCTACCGAACTGTTTAAGCTCTTTGCCGTTTCTGTCTGAAAGTTAAAACAAAAAGGTACTGCTAAAATTTGAGAGCAATTGATAATGACGATTTGCAATGTGAAGTTCATGTAAATGCAGGTTTAAAAAAACGATATCTTTGACATATTCGAATACAAAACAGTCATCGTCATTGTCGTGGTGGTGGTGGTGGTGGTGGTGGTGGTGGTGGTGGTAGTAGTAGTAGTAGTAGTAGTAGTAGTAGTAGTAGTAGTAGTAGTAGTAGTAGTAGTAGTAGTAGAGGAAGAAGAAGAAGAAATATAAGTAGTAGTAGTGGTGGTGGTGGTAATAATAGCAACAGCAGCAGCAGCAGTAACGGTTGCAGCAGTGTGGTAAGAATATCAACTTCAAAGTTGTAGCAGTCGTAGCAGCAGCAACAGAAATTGTAATGGTAAAAATTGTAGCAAGAAGAGCTTTAATGATGCACAATCCACCATCGTCGTGACAACCACCACCATTGCTCTTTAGCTCTATCACCACCACCACCACCACTACAACTACAACTGCCCCGTCAAAAACTGCACGTGTTGCACGAAATCAAATTCCCTCCACCACCACCCTGCAGTGTTTGTTTTTCAGTTACTATGCCACAAACCCCTGCCGATATGAGAGCTTTGCTCTCTGAATATGGCCACAAACAAAACAAACTTGACAATAACACACAACGCCATATTGCCGACTTGGGCCTCAACCGCCGAAAAACAAGACGAGGAAAACGCGCGGGCAGACATCACCGCCTGTGGTGCGCTTCTCTTCCACCTGTCTCTCCAGCCACCCCTGACGTCACTTCCTTAACGACTGAAACCACTGACCACGCTGCTTCACCTCCCTGTCATCCCTCTGCTTCAAACATCTCCACGCTGCCTTCCTCTACACGTCACCTTCACCCCTCTAGTGCTTCCCCAACTGACCCAGTTCTACCACCACCCTCTACACCCATTTCACCATTCAAACTCTTCTCTGTTCTCCCACAGTCCACACTCCACCATCGCCTTCATCTTCGTCCTCTCTCTGCTGCCCTAACTCACCACTTTCTTCATCCTCTCTGTCTCCCTCAAACCTCCTACATATTTGTCTACACAATGTGCAATCTGTCTGCCCAGATGGAAAGGCCGATTTTCTTTCTGATTTTATTTCTGAAAAAAACATTGATCTCACATTTCTCACAGAAACCTGGTTAAAACCGCAAGGCCACGAGCCTAAAATACAACTGACGCCGCCTGGCTATAAAACTCTTTCCTTCCCCCGACTCTCCCGTGGAGGTGGCATCGCTGTCATCTATAAAGACACTCTGCATCCAGCGCTTTCTTTCTGCCACTCTCTTCCTTTCTCACCTGAATCTTTCGAAGTCTGTGAACTCAACCTTAGCTTACCCGGCCATTCTATTACTTTCTGCTGTCTTTACCGTCCACCTCCTAGCCGTAAGAACAATCTAACATCTTCAGTTTTCCACCAAGAGTTTCAGTCTCTCCTTGATCATTACAGCCTCTCTCCCAAGAAA
>CM060329.1:39231377-39238877 GCA_030674155.1 Stramonita haemastoma | reverse complement strand
CCACTCAGCCTAAGATTTCTTAAATTAAAGAAACCCCAAAGAACCAGACACGCAGAAGCAAAAACAGCAAAAAACAAACAGAAAAGGGAATTCAACTGTTCTCCTTTTCATAATCCCCCACCCCCATCCCTTGAAACAGAAGGGGAAAACTCAGTAGCAATATTCTGCTTAAATATATTTTATTTATTTTATTTTATTTTATACCACTTTATGTCAGCGTAAGTGAGCATCAGAATAACAGATAAAACTTGTTTGGATCTGAAATTGAGTGGGCGTGCAAACCCAGCCCCCCCAAAAAAACACAACAACAACAACAAAACAACAACAACAACAACAAACAAACAAAAAACAAACAAAAAACAAAACAAAAAACCCAACCAAAGACAAATCAAAACAAAAACAACAACAAAAGACCAACGACCTTGCAATATGTTTTAAAGAATAACATTGGCCTAAACTGAAGACGGAAAATACTCATTTACAATATCATATGAATACTTGGAACAGACAGAGTAGGAAACAAAAGAAGAAAGAAACAACACAACGTAAAATATGAAATGTCAGGTTTATCAGATAATTAGAATAAAGAAGCAACAACATCTTTGTTTTAGGGAGAAAGCAGCCAATTTGTGCTTGCTCTGTGAAGGCAGATGAGAGAGAGAGAGAGAGAGAGAGAGAGAGAGAGAGAGAGAGAGAGGGGAGAGAGAGAGAGAGAGAGAGAGAGAGAGAGAGAGAGAGAGAGAGAGAGAGAGAGAGAGAGAGGAGAGCATTGATTATCGCCGATTTTGTAAATTTAAGCTGTCCACGAGTGGAAAAAAAGTCATACAAGTTTACAAAGTGTTCAACTTCAGTCACTAAAGCCACAGGTGCCTGTATGTAACACTTCCTCTATCAGACAGAAATGTCTCGCACACACTGAACCGTCTTTTTGGCTTATAAAACCTTCAAAAGCAATAGAATCTCATTGCTACTCCATACTTTATCTCAAAATCCTCAACAACCTTTAGCTTCCTAGACAGCTATGCTTTGTCAGTCTCATTCATATGTCTGGTTGGCAAGAAATCTATGGATCAAATGTCATACCTTCAGACTTTCACAAATAGGAAGTCTCATTGGTTTTGTATCGAATTTAGGGTGTCTACATTTTTGGAAGATTTATATAAACAGTTTTATTTTTATTTGATTTTGTTTGGTAGATTTTTTTTATATTGTGTTTAAGACAGTTTTGCACATAGGCTAAGAAATGTAGATTAAATGCCATACCCTCGAACTTTCACAGATACAAATCTTCTCGGCTTTTACGGAAACTGCTTTGAGTCTGCAAGCTGAGATCTTTATGTTCTAAACTTTAGTTCTGCTTAAGTCTGAGTCGTCATGTAGACATTTTTGTTAGTCATTTTTTTGTACTCAGGACATTTCACCTTCATCACGTTATTGATTACTTACAAAAACAAAACCCAACAGAAACAGATAATGTGGAAAACTGGTCAGATGCAATGTCAAATCCAGAATGTGAAAGCTTTATTCTTTCGATACTCATTTAAAAAAAAAAAAAAGAGGGTGTGGATAACGACTGTGTAAGCATTCGTGTTCATCTTTACAGCAAATGTGGCAGAATAGTGCCATGTTTCAGTGGCTGTATTGTAGGATCCGTCCAAAGAATCGAAATGATTATCCTCATGATATTATTTTACTGAACACTTTCAGGGTTACACTGACTTTGTTTTAATATCAACATCAACAAAAAAGACTTTAATGCCTATTTTATATTATGTCAGCGAATTCAAGACGTCTGTGTGTGTGTGTGTGTGTGTGTGTGTGTGTGTGTGTGTGTGTGTGTGTGTGTGTGTGTGTGTGTGTGTGTTGTTTGTTTGTTGTTGAGAAATAAAATTAGAGAATGAATAATGAAAAAAAACCAACTTAAAGAAATGATTTCATATAACGGCTTCATTGGATGTCTTCTATGCCCTTTCCTCTTCTTCTTAACATCTCGCTGCTCAGCTCTTGATTTGCTGAGTTTTAGTGTGCCCAAATCCAAACAACCGTCTGTCAGCCGTTGCTCTTTTTCTGTCCCTTTTTCGTGTAATTGAAGTGATCTCCCCTCTTCCCATGTTTACCCAAAGCCAACACTTGACACTCGCAAATCCGGTCTGAGAAAACGTGGCAGAATTTGTATTTTTGTGAAGATTTGAATTAATACAAAAAGTATCTTTAAAACTTTTTCATGTTGATGGAATTTTAAAAGCTAATGTAAATATTATGATTCAAATTTATTGTTTATAATTGAAAGCATACTTCTTTTGCTGACACCTCCAATGGAAGTATTTTTGTCATTGAGGAAAAAAAGTTTACCGTTAAAATCTCAAAGCTACACATTTAACACAAGCAGTTAGCTTTAAGCAAATTACATATTAGGCAGCAAGTGAAATCTATTTAGGATTATTTCAACGACCAAATCAAAGCGTGGTTCTTCACGAGTAAAATTTGTTAGTGAGATTTCTTACTTTATTAGCCAACACAAAGTGTGTGGTGTTTTTTTTCGCAAGTAGAACTATTTAGGACTTTGTTTTCCGTGAAACAATCATTTGCCACACCCCCACACACACACACACACACACACACACACACACACACACACACACACACACACACACACACACACACACACACACACACACACTGTCTAATATCACAACTTGTGAAAAGACGTTAAATGATTTTGAACACACACACACACACACACACACACACACACACACACACACACACACACACACACACACACACACACACAACACACACTTGTGCAGACATATAGACCGATATACTTATACAAAAAAAAAACCATTTACACATACTCACTTGTGCGACACATAAACCGAAATATTAATACAAAAAACATGTACACATACACAAACACAGGAATAGACAATGTTGACATTCAGCACGGTTTTATTTTTTGCAGAAAAAGCACTAGTGTTTCATTGGCAGACGTTATATAGTATCACGTGTTCTTAATATAGTAACAGCGAGAAAAATAATCAGATAACAGATTATATATATATATATATATATATATATATATATATATATATATATATATATATATATATATATATATATGAATAATATCGGCGTGATTGGCGTATCTATGTTTCTAGTAAACTTTTTTCTTCTTTTTTACTTATCTGTTTTTTTTCTTTACTCCATTTTGTCAGTGCCTGCCCATTATCTCTATTTTTCTTGTAGATATGGGCGATAATTTCGACTAATCTTTATTGGATGTTGAACATAGGTTCGTGTAGTTGTTGCTATTCCAACAGACTTATGATTTCTGATCTGACCCATTATTTATCGAAATCTTATTTCAGCAAAGGCAGGTTTGGAGATTATCCATTCCTACAGGCTAAGCCAGTGATTTCATTCCAAAATTGCTTGTGGCTCTGGCAGCGTTGTGAAAACTCTTCTAGCCCGTTTCTGTTGCCACTTAACGTAGTCTGTGTTGACATAGTTTGTTTTTAAAAAAACAAATTGTTTTCAAATCTTGAGACAATCGGGCTTTTCCCGTCTGATATGAGTGAAGGTGTTATGATTAGTCACGAAGAACAAGCTTGTTTTAAGGAATCTAGTTTTTATCTTTTTTTGTGGTTGATGGGGTTTCTCCCACAACGCGGTGACCGTCTGTGGTTGACCCTTATGGCTGGCCAGGGTGTTGAAACAAGGAACGATGGTCAGGTTGATTTTATACCCATTTTTTTATATTATATAGTTGTGGTTTTATTGTGAGATTTGATATTTTACGAGGTGACAGCCCCGATGTGGCCTCTGTGGTCGTGGGACTATAAACAACAACACTGGATTGAATTGGATATTCTTTTTAAACACCTCAATTGCGCTATTATTGAAAAAAGTTCCACGTGCTGACATTATTGTCTTTCCTTTGCTAGGAATGAATGACATGAATGAGTTCCTCATAGGATGCTTGTCTTGATTTCATTATTTATTCATGAACGTGCTTTTACCAGCTGTATGTTTGTAAGGCTTGAGTGATTGGTTGTAACAAAATAGGAAAAAAACACCGGTGTTAAATAATGGTCATTTTCTAGGCACTTGCATCTATTCAGTTGTAAATAAAATAAAAGAAAAAAAATTCTATCAACACCGATTCCAGTCGCATACACAAAATATCACCATTGTGAACCTTGGAGCTCTAGTTGAAGAGCAAAAGAAAATCAAGTTCCTTGGCATAAAGGTCACTATGTTACTCAGTGATCCTGTATTGCGTTGCTTCAGTAGACCTACATGTCTTTTTTTCTCTCTTAATGACGCTCGCACTAATGACGTAAGCCTAGGCTAGTATTAGTCTTGTTAAGAAATGATGTCATTGTCTTCAGCCAGCATGACCTGTGTCTTATTGTAGGCCAAGACCACTCTCGATAGTTTTGTGCTTTTGATTGGCAATGTTGCGTAATGAATAAAAAAAAAATCTTTGATATTTTTGGAAATGTCTTAAGTCTAAGTTACCAATGGTGAGAAGAGATTTTCAAATGCTATGAAACAGAAACAATCGTGAAAACCCTAAAGGACGAGGACAATCGATGTAAACGAGAAAGTGACTAGGTTTGCTCGAAATCAAGACTAATGTCTGAATTGTTGTTAGATCTAGATCTAATGTCTTGACCTATTGTTGGGAGAGCTCTCATGTAAAGTAAAGTAGGCTAACCATTTCGATATGTTGAACCACATGGGAGAGGAATTTTGTGTGTGTAATTTTGTGTGTAATTTTTTTTATTTTTAAAAAGGTGATTAAATAAGCCATATTGATTCTTTAGTCAATTTGTGTGCTGTCTGCATGTAATAATTCGATAATTAGGAAACACATCTTGCATTTCACTAATCTACGGAATATTACTTCCCTTGCCATTTTTCGTCATTCTATATTTTTTTAGTTTTACATGAAACAAAAGGATCCTGATCTAGATGGATTTATAGTGCATTTCCCTGTTTTACGTGTCTGTTTTTAATCTGCATCCCTAGACATGCTGTCTTTTTAAAATCTACTATCCACCGTAGGAGTTAAAAGATGTATTGCATTCTACTTCTAAATGCAGCAGAGTTTGCTTTTATTTCCGTCTGTTTACACCTCTTCTCTCCTCTCTCTCTCTCTCTGTGCATATTTCTCGTCCAAATGACGTATATAATTCTTTTTTCTTTCTAGTATTTTTCGTTCTTTGACATTTGAAAATGGCGATGAATATAGTTGCATGCGTGGGAGAAGGGGAGGAGAAAAGGCTGGAGACGGACAGAATTAGGAAATGCTAATTTTTTTCCCCTCGTCTGCCTGCCTGTTGCAAGTGTCTCCTTGCGTCCATTTATAACCGTTGTTGATGTTGTTTTTTTGTACTGTTTGCTTCCTCCTCGCCTGTTGCTTTTTAGGGTAGGCCCCACAGCGTGGGCGAACATGTAGTAAAGAACGCCAGGGAAACTCAGTTTCTTGAAGTGTACAAATTATGTCCCCCATATGACTTGAGCGGAGCCTGATGCCAAGTAATAAGAACAAATGAATGGGCTTTAATAGGTTTAGAGAAAGCCCTTGAGTTTAAAAGCGTTGTCACATGGACATGTAAAAAAACCAAACTACTCAGTTATTTATCGACCGCTGCCATGCATGCACGCCTTCTAAAACAACACCATTTAGGAATCTTTCGAATCTAAGTGCGATGATTGTGTTTTAGGAATTTCTAAATATAGGTGCGGAGGTTGCGTTGTGAAATACGAGTCTTATGGATGTCCCTAAACATTGCTTATTTCAAGATTTGTGTTTTTACACACTGTTAACGTCTAACAATAGGCTACTATGACTGGAGTTACAAATCCAAAGCTTATTTCAGCTTAACAAAGATTTAGAAGAAAAACTTTAAGCTTCTGAAAAGATGTTGTGTGTGTGTGTGTGTGTGTGTGTGTGTGTGTGTGTGTGTGTGTGTGTGTGTGTGTGTGTGTTGTGTCTGTGTGTGTGTGTGAATAAAGTTTCAATTCTGACCAAACTATTTCGCATGAAAAAGGTAAGAAAAAAAGCTACTTCATCACAATTTCTGCATATACTTCAAAAAGTTTTCCCTACAATTTCCTGTCAGTTATCCTAAATACAAGTGATTTGATGGCCATCGTTAACTGCTTGAATAGAATATTTTTTTTCTTTTCACAGTAAAAATCATAGGAACGTGTAAATAGTTTAAGACCTGAAAAAATCAATAGCATTAAATATGAGTACGCTGGCTCTTTTGACACTGAATTCAAAATGAGGGCGTTTGTGAATTTAAGTAGTGAAATTTGGTTAAACTGGGACTTAAGCCGACTTAAGAGAGAGTTAAAAAGAAGGCATAGTTAATCCAGGCCTCAAGACAGAAATGTGACGCTCCACCACATAATGAGACGGAGTGCACATGAGGTCAATTTTTAGTTATTGACATGTTATTAATGTGCAATAAAGTGGCTATCAAATACAAAAAACAGATTGAAAATCGGACAATTCTGTGCAACATTATTACAAATTGAAATGATAGACTGCAGGATGTGACAAAATGAGAAACGGGCAAGTTTATTTTAGTAACAGGTTGTCAGAATGAGTGCTTTGGTATTTTCAAAACACATTTAAAAGCAAAAGGAATGAAAATGATACCTTGATATTTCATTATAAGATAAACAAAGAGATATAGTTTAATAATCAATCAAAATCACAAAATTGACAACTTGACCCCCACCTGCCTTTAAAGGCTCCTAGCGCAAAATTGGGTAATGTGCTAAGCGACTCATTTCGTGGTGGAGCGCCACAAATATATCAGTAATCCCTCACACTTCTTTAAGATGAACAGTATGGTAATTTTGGCATAACTAATGGTACAGTCTTGAAATTCTTGAACACTTTGAGCGTTTTACACATGCGCAACCAATCTCAAGAAATTTCAATGTCTTTATAAGATGATTTCGCAGTGATATCAAATCACAAAACTTTTTTTTTCATTTAACAACTTCAAAAGAACTTTATTATGCAGCCCCTGTACTTATGTATGACCGTATATCGTTTTAATATATTGACATTATTGAACAAAATGTACCAGTAGCCATGCGTGTTCTATGGCATTATAGTTCTTCCTTTCTGGCTAGAATTATCACATGTACGGTAGAGTTGACATTATTTTACAGGCAGAATATTAAGGAGATAGAACATCATTTTGAGTTGAGAGAGCGAGTGAGGGAGTGAGCGAGAGATTTATTTGTTTATTTATTTATTCTTTTATTGAGAGAGAGAGAGAGAGAGAGAGAGAGAGAGAGAGAGAGAGAGAGAGAGAGAGAGAGAGAGAGAGAGAGAGAGACTGGGGTAGAAAAAGAATAAGAAAAGAGAGAGAGACAGAAAGAGAAGAGAGACAGAGACAGACCGACTCCCAAGATAGAACTTCACAAGACAGCCCAGTAGGCTGAAGATTACCGTCTACCCAGCAA
>CM060329.1:39226377-39228877 GCA_030674155.1 Stramonita haemastoma | reverse complement strand
GGGAGGGAGGGAGGGAGGGAGAGGAGAGAGAGAGAGAGAGAGAGAGAGAGAGAGAGAGAGAGAGAGAGAGAAGAGAGAGAGGGGGGGGGGGGGTATCTAAATATTTGAATCTACATGGACGCTAATATGCACGCATATGTCTGATACACCACGCGGACGCACATGCGGACCACAGCGAGCGTGCGAAGAAGCAGGAAAGGAGAGAGAGAGAGAGAGAGAGAGAGAGAGAGAGAGAGAGAGAGAGAAGAGAGACGAGGGAGGAGAACACAGACGCGATGCAGCAGAGACAGACAGCGCAGACAACAGACAGAAGACAGACAGACAGACAGGACAGACGTAAACGAATCTTTATTGTGCACACCACAGATGCGCGCACACAGGTGGGTGCTCACGCGTGCGCGCACACGCACACATACACGCACGCGTTGGGTGTGTGCGTGCATGCTGCATGTTCGTATAGATGAATGAAAGCAGTAACGGCTGAAGAGGTTTACAGGGGGTAATCTACTGGACAAGTGTGTACAATGGATAAGAAAGGCATACGGATACCAGCAAGGTAGGTCGTTTTCTTTTGTAAATAGCGAACTTTTCCTATACAATACCGTGCGGATGGTTGACGGCACGTGCCCCTAGGTTCAGTGCAGTTCCCCAGGTCACCCAGCTGTAAATGAGTACCTGCCCTGATCAGGGAAAGCAGTTAGGGGAGGAAATGGTTGCCACTCGTAAAATGCTTGGCTCCAAATAACCTGAGGTTTCTGACCTTTCGACACTGTAAACACTTGCCCCTCTCCCCTTTTTTCTTTGCTGTTTTGTGTGTGCATATTATGCCATTGTTATCAATCCACTGTATTTTCACATTTTGAAATCCACTCAACAGACGTGTTTCCTTTAGCTATCAGCAATGCATATGAGCCAGAGACAGAAGCAACATTTCTGTCCCTCTAGTCTGCTCTTCTCTGACTTTTAACGCAAAAAATCCCTCTTAGAATAACTTAACTCCATTTTGTCATCAATTCTTCCATGTGTTTGAAAATTGTTTTGTATAGCAAGTAGATAGAAAGCATATAAAAAACAATAAAACAAAGCTTTCAGCCTGGAGAAAAGAATTCAGTATATCAGTTATTAACTGGTTTCAAAATATTCATTTCTGTTTTAAACTAGAAGTACTACAAGAAAACTGCTACAACAAAAAGACATAGGAACCCATTCTTGTGAAATTTCAGTAACTAATGGTTTTGAAAGGAGACATATTGGTGATGAATTGTGACAGATATACCCAACCAATATTCGCTCATTGTGTACAATACTACGAAACCACATTTAAATAATCTGGCATTAAAGACTGCACTGTAATCTGCAACTCTCTCTGTAAAACTCGCTGCGATGAGTAAAGGAGGATGATTGGTCATATTAGTGTTTCCAGAAAACAGGACTCAGTGTCTAATTGACACAGAGAGGAACCACAGGCCACAGGAACTGGTAGACCAGTGTCAAGCGCTTTTAGTCTTGTTGGTGGAAATGGACAGACACGAGACACAGAAAAGGGGAGATGAGCTGAGGACACTCGTGTGGTCATTGTGAACTGACCCCTGTCCAGGTGAAGCCCTCTTGGGAGGCTAGTTGGTGTGGTGAGAGTAACACCTTGACCACGGGTTTAGGATGAAAATTGTCTTCTGCTGTCTGTTCAGGCAGCTGCCTCCAAGTTCCTTCACGTTGATCGTCTGTTCTTTGTCTTAGTTCTGGGATTGTTTCTGGCCATAGCAGAAAAAAAGATTTGAATAAAATACTCTGCTCTATTTTTGCAAGACGAACCCCTGTCATTGCAAACAAAAGCAAGAGTTATATGGTAGATCAACTGTTCTCAGCCCTTTGTGCCAAAGAGAGGGAATTGTTTATTGGTTACACTGATCCTTGGCCGTTGCTGGCAAGAATATATTGTGACAGTTTGTACACAGCTCCTTTTGTTACGAGTTTGCTTAGCTGATGGGAAAGGGTTACAAATTCAGTCTGAATGCCGGCGATTTTGGACGGTTTGTTCCAACTGAAAGGATAAACAGATTTAGAGTGAATATGTCCCAGTGATTTATTATTATCTTTGCATTAGATTCTTTGTTTTGACTTAACGGAGACAACACGTTTTCACAGAGGGCATATTGACGGTGTATATGCTTTTCTAGTAACATCTCATGAAACAAGCTTATATCGTCGTTTTATTTCCCTGACAAATGGAAACAAGGTTTATAAAGTTGAGAAGGTTTAACATGACCCGGTTTTCCATGCCAAAAAAAAGGAGTATTGTATTTGTATATCCCTTTTAAGGCAGGGTAAATTTCTCTGCCTGTTTCCTTGGGAAAACAAGTCACCACAAGAGCTGTATCACCCATTATTATTTTGTTCCTGTGTACATGTGCATTTGTTTCCCACCACGGTGGCTTTTTTCTATAATATATATTTCACAGGGACAGGCCGTGGGTTATTTCGTGTGAGAATGCGTGTTGCA
>CM060329.1:39213877-39221377 GCA_030674155.1 Stramonita haemastoma | reverse complement strand
ACATTTCTCTTTGTACATCACAACAGCTGTGGATGATGCATTAATTTCTCTTTGTGCATCACGACAGCTCTGGAGGCATTTCTCTTTGTACATCATGACAGCTCTAGAGCATTTCTCTTTGTACATCACAGCTCTGGAGAAGACAGTACATTTCTGTACATCATCACAGCGTTGTGAGGGTTGCTGGTACATCTTCGGTGTCATTGAGCATATATCACCACCATACTATGAAAAAAAAGGGATACAAGCAAATGCCATTCTCTATTTCCTGTTTGGTTTTCTCAGATCAGATGTCATTAAAATCCGTGTAGCGTGTGAAATTTCATATCACTGTTGGCATTAGCGTGATGGTGCAGACACAGTTTGTGCTGCGTGTAGCCAAGGAAATGGGAGCTTCAAGTATGGAGACTTTCTCACGTTTTAAACTGAGACATTCTTTTGCTTGCATTTTATCACCTTAGTTAAGTGTGTAAAGGTAAAGGTGTCCCATAACATGTGTGGTCGTAGGGGAGCAAGGCGTCAGAGACCTGAGCTTCTCTAGGGGCCAGCATGTTGAGAGCGGCGCCCATCTCCTCTCCCTCGCTGCTTTATCTTCCCTGACCCTGGAGAGGGAAGGTACCATTTATAGCTACGTGAACTGTGGAACTGCACTGTAGCAAGGCGCGCAACGGTCACCATCCAATGAGTGGCAACCACGCTCGAAGCTGCTTAACTTGACTGGGGAAAGCGAACGCTCTGACCACTGAGCTATCCGTCCCAGGTGTACATTCCGAAATCAGAATGTGGTTCCTTAATGATGGGTAAAAGCGTTGTATATATATGCAGAATCTCACAATTGGTGATCTTGAGTTGCTGCTGAGGAACGGAAAATATTAACTGTACTCAAGAACGTGATATGATGCTGGATATTAAGTGTTTGGTACTTTTTTATCCGTGGTTTTGTGTGTATTCTTCTTCTTCTCTCTCATGACCGGAACGGTCGTGTAGGAGACATGAGAAACGATTCTGCAGCCAACTGTCGCCATCCAGCCCTGTCCTCCGCCTTCCGAATGAATGTTGGACTGTCCAGGCGGGTCCACTCCTTGATGCTATCCATCCAGCTTTTGGTTTGTCTGCCTCGGCGTCTGCCACATTCTAGCGTTCCTTATAGGACTATCTTGGGGAGGGTGTTGTGGCGTGTGACATGGCCGAACCATGCCAGCTTCCTTTTCTTGACAGTGGCTAGTAAGGGTTCCTGAGGACCAGCCATAATTGTGTGTGTTATTCACACTTTAAAATATTTTCGATGAAAAATCTATCCATCAGCGATGTTTCAGAACACACACATAACAACTAGTTTGAGAACTGCCCACGGCTTTGCATTGTTTTTTTCAGAGTGAGGAGGAGAGAGGCAGTGAACTGTACTGAATTAAACCTTGGCTTCTTTACTTGGACAACAAGAGAAAAACAAACAGCATCTTTTCCTTCGTCCCTAAAGCTCGCTGCAGAGCGAATCATCTGATTATTTCTGCCGGCTGTGTGCCTATGTTTGGCTGCTGGTTATGATATCACTGTCTGTTCTGTTCGCATTTTCAGACCACATTTCTGTCTGTCTCCTCCATTTATCAGTTCTATAAAAGATCTTTCTACGTGGCGATGGCAACAAAGTTTTCTTGTAATGTCAACAGATTTACCCGTTAACCAGTGCATGTTTTGTGGTTTGGTGCAGATGCCCATTGGCTGTGTGTTAAATGCTAAGGAGGTTTATGGTCATGCAATGTTACCTCATTTTCCAAGGCTTGCTTTCGTCTTTTTAGACCCTCTGTTGCAATCCAAGAAGCAACACGCAGAAAGATTTTAAAAAAATGTCTACCTCTGCGCCCAGAAATATTATCTTCTGTATGTTGAAGATGCAGTTGAATGGATATTAGACTCTGGACAGTGGTATTAATTTGTTGTAGCATCGTGTTTTTTATTTACTATTATAACTTTTTTTGTTGAGAATAATGCTATTCTAACAGTTTTGGGAGATCTCACAAATATTATTTTCTGTAAACTTTCTCTATTTTTGTCTCTCTCTGTCTCTGTCTTTCCACACACACACACACACACACACACAGACAGACACACACACACACACACACACAGACAGACAGACAGACAGACACACACACACACATATATCACACACACACACACACACACACACACACACACACACACACACACACACACACACACTACAAAATTTAAAATATGCAATATTAAAATACTGGCTGCCTCAGTATTCTAGAGTAAATAAATAAATAAATAAAAAGAATGATTAAACAAATAAAACGTATGCGTGTTAATTTTGTAGAACTGTGCATATGTGAAAGTGAATAATGGGAGAAGGGAGAGTGAATTATGTAGCGAGGATAGTGTAGTAGTTATAGCTGTATTAAGCACACATCCTCACTAATCTCCAGAGAAATCGGCTTAAACACCTGGTGTAAGTGTATTTCTAAAGGTAAAAAAATGTTCGCAAACTTGGTCCTGCAGCGCAGAACAGAAGGAAGCCAAGACATACACTAAGTGACTGTGTAATCTGGCCGCTATCTGTAAACATGCAGGCTGAAAGCGTAGAGCCATGGTGAACTCCCTGATACCTTTGTCAAACGTGATACAGCTGATAAGCTAGATGCCTTTTCCAAACAGCTGCAGTGCATGTAAACATTCCTGTGACATATGCACTGATGTCCTGTGTTGTGTGTGTGTGTGTGTGTGTGTGTGTGTGTGTGTGTGTGTGGTGGTGTGCGCGTGCGTGCGTGCGTGCGTGTTGTGTGTGTGTGTGTGTGTGTGTAAAAGTCAATGCTATAATGATTGTATTCACAGTATGCAAACAAAACATATGTAAAGACATTATTTTTAATAGCTGTTTTTCATGACTTGTTTGCGTAAATACAAGCGTCATATTCTTAAATCGTGACTTTCAACCCTTGTTATATTATGTTTCTGTAAAGGCTTTATTGCTTTGTGTTGAGTATTTGATACCATTTACCTTGATTAAATTCATGCTGACGTCTTAGAAATGTTTGTTTTAAAAGTTTAATGTTTCATCTTTAGTGTTGTATTGCATTGATTTTTTTTATATTATTATTGTTTTTTTTTCTCCTTTCTTGAACACTCAGACAGAACTTCATTATTGTCTGTCATACGAGTGAAAATGCATTGCGCTGCTGTTAAATGTCGAGAAAATTAGGCTCAGCGCATCTTGACAGATAGACATACGCATGCATGCACACAAACGTTGATAAACATAATGTCTCTCGTGCACGAATGCGCACACACACATACATGCATACACACGTGCGTGCACACACATACATGCATACACACGCGCGCACACACACATACATGCATACACACGCGCGCACGCATGCACAAACCCACACATGTACACATATACATCCACACACGCGCTTGCGCGCGCGTGCGTGCGTGCACCCACACACATACAAAAAAAAATGAAATAGTTGTTCCAATTTATACGGAATGGGACAGGCAATTATAATCCCTCTCATCATAAAAATCTGCCATTGACTACATCCGAAGTGCGCATCGTTATTAGAGGACTATTTTCATACTGATCATTTAAAACCATTATTGAGGAAAAAGTAGTGAGGAAAGACAAGTGCAGGTACCAACTTCTCAATCATTTTGAAAATGACTTATCAAAGATTCAAAACAAAGTCAAAGATTTAAAAACCATGCTATCATTCCACTTGCGACAGTCATGATCGCTTTTTCCTAAGTCTGTTCTATTGCCAGATGACTGACCCAGAAACGGGCCTTTTAAGTGCTCAGGTTATTGTTCCAGCACTCACACTCTCACAGAACTAGTTCCCATCAAATAAATCGATGGTTCGTTTTCTTGCCTCAGGGAAAATTGTCTCCCCATTTCTTACTGCCATGGTCTGTCTTCTAGTGTCGACCCGTTAAACTCGATGTGTGTGTGTGTGTGTGTGTGTGTGTGTGTGTGTGTGTGTGTGTGTGTGTGTGTGTGTGTGTGTGTGTGTGTATGTGCGTGTGTGTGTGCGTGTGTGCGTGTGTGTATGTGTGCTGTGCGTGTGTGTGTGTGCGTGTGTGTGAGTGTGTGTTAGTGTGTGTGAGTGTGCGTGCGAGCGTACGTGTGTGTGTGTGCTCGCGCACGCACTTAGACGTGTGTGTGTGTGTGCGTGCGTGCGTGCGTGCGTGCGTGCGTGTGTGTGTGTGTGTGTGTGTGTGTGTGAGGTTGAGTGAGTGAATGACACTTATTGCGATTGCAACAGATAAGAAAATGAATGCTCTGCTTCTAATATCATTGTCTCCCCTCCCCACAATCAATACAGATTATGATTGATTGATCAAGTGATCAATTGTCTATGGCTCACTTGATTGCGTACTCGAAAATTTACCGTTTATTGTAGTGGTGACGAAATATGCTTTATCATCCTGTTTCGTTTTCTCGTATCAAAATTGAATGGTTGCTACATTGTATTACAATAAATGCAGATAAATGATCAATGGAGCCGACTATTTGATATCGTTATGGGTAGAGCAGCCATGCATGAATAAATTGTATAAACGCATGCGAAATTACTGGACTTTCTTATTATGACCATCATCATCAGCCTCATGTTCATACTATTTATAGTAGTAGCATTTTTTTCGGCAAAGTATATAACTATAACACACATATTTGATCAGATACGCGCTATTATTGTGCGATGCAGATATTAAAGGAATAGTCATAAAGCCTTAAGATACTCGGATTGAAATGGCTTGTTCATGACTGTGCAATCATCACAGCTTTGCGTGACAGAAAAATTGCCAAGTTTCCCCCCCGCCTACCCAAAAAGACATTCTTCAAGCATTTGAATGACTTTTTTTCCCATGCGTCTCTATAATAAACCGCTATTAACGATGATGAAATGGAAATCATGCTCGATCGTTTTTTATCTTGGGAGATGCATTTTTATTTTATAAGAACATCAGTAACAAGAGAATAGATGTTCATGCTGAGAAATGCTTATTTATATGTATTTGACTTGTTTTACGAACAGTGCGTTTTTAAAAACATTTTTTTTGCCAAGATATGCAAAGCGTTAGAGACTGTTGATTGAAACATTTAGGCTGCGGCCATAGTAAACCCGTCGTTTTGACGGCGTCAAAACGACGGGCCGGGTGAAAAATGCTGCCCGGCTGAATTACTCTGTGGCGTCACTAAAAACGGCTGTGCGTGGCCATAGTAGACCCGGCCCGGCCCGTTCTTTTTAACCCGTCGTTTTGACGTTCGAGCAACACGTCCGTTTGCCGGGTCGACGGAAAGGAAAATAATCAAGAAAAACTTATTTATGGTGCTTCAAAAATTTTGACTACACAAACTAGTAAATTAATCTTTCCCGATTACATTCCAATGGTTTTGATAAAAGTTTTGGGGGGAGATTTTACGTAAAAACACTTTTTATGTCGAACTATTTTCTGTCGATTTGCGTCACCGCGGCAGCCTCATTTTTGCGTCACTCGCAGTCTCGGGGTGACCATATTGTCAGAAAGAGACGGGCCGGGTTGACTATGGCCGCTTTGACGGATCCGTTCTCCCGTCAAAGAGACGGCCGTCAAAACAACGGGACGGGCCGGGTTTACTATGGCCGTAGCCTTACATTATGTAAACTGGAAAAAGGGAAGTAATGCATGTTATTACTTTGCCTGGATAACCATTGACAATTTATACTTTGATTCAACTTGACAGAAATCACTTAATGAAGGCATTGCTAGCGAGTGAAAACGACAGCTATGCTGCAGGAAAGTAGCTTTCTGGGAATCAAAATTCAAACTAAAGTCTTTTTTATAGAGGAAGATTGGGATTAAAAGATTAAGCTATATATGAAGTATTTTATGTCTTCACTTAATGAACTGTATATCAAAAGTTTCAACACATTCAAAATTAACAGAAACATTTAAAAACAAATCTCAGTTAAAAGCTGACCTCGCAGCTGATGCAGCCATATTATATCTTACGTCTGTTCATTGTAGGACCAGCCAAAATGCAGCGCCACACATGCGTTATATTGCTTTGGCCTATAAGGAGATCGTCCTAGAGTAATGCCAAGGTAACATTCCTCTGAATTATGAAAACCATAACTCGTAACTGACATCAGCACAGACAGGACAGAGCTTTTAAGAAGTGGAGTGTCCAACTTATGACTGTGCTGCATTTATTCTAATGTACGTACATCAGAAAAATAACTGTACAATATTAATGTACATATAAACTAGAGGACGTTGCCATTCCCCTGGCATAATAAAGGAACTATCGGGTAGCCAGTCCATTGTGGCGTTTTTATCACCTGGAAAATCGAAGGCCAGACCCTGTTGTCCGTCCACCCTGTAATAAACCGCGCCTTCCTGGAGCCTTTCCATTTTCACCAGGCTGCAAATGGAGCTGTTCAGGCATTGTCTGTGTATTACAGTCACCGTACTTACTTCTTCAGTGCTGAGAGCGTGGTGGACGGGGAACCACGGGACTGTTAGATGTAAAGAATAATTCATTTGTATTACTGATATACACTATTGCACCAAAGTACCCTTTTCTTCCTCCTCCCTCTCTCTTCTCTGTCCTCTGTCTCTCTCTGTCTCTGTCTCTGTCTCTGTCTCTGTCTCTCTCTCTTCTCTCTCTCTCTCTCTCTCTTCTCTCTCTCTCTCTCTCTCTCTCTCTCTCTCTCTCTCTCTCTCTCTGGGCTTTGTTTAGCAACGATTACTTTGAACTCTTCATAATGTTATTAGCAGACGATATAGTTCTATTAGCTGAGACAGTTATTGGATTGCAGACCCAATTTAATAGTTTGCAAAGAGCAGCAGAGTCTATGGATTTGAAGGTAAACTCTGATAAAAGTAAAATTATTGTATTTAGAAAAGGTGGTCATCTTTCTGCAAGGGAAACTTGGAAATATAACACTGTTGAAATGCCTGTTGTAAATGCATACAATATTTAGGTTATATTTTTCTACAAGACTTAGTTTTACATCAGCATGTAATGACCTTGTTAGTAAAGCCAAGAATGCTGTGATCTGTTTATGAGAAAACTTAGAGCCTTGAATAATAACAGCTTAGAATTATTTTGAAACTGTTTGACTCACAAGTTGTACCTATTGCTTTGTATGGTGCAGAAATCTGGGGTTTGGACAATGTAGCACGTCAGTGTGAACAAATGCACTTGTTTGCTTTGAAAAAAATTCTGGGTGTTGAAAGAAGAACCCCAAATGACTTTGTTTATGGCGAAACGAATAGATATCCTATTTAATTAGCTCTGCTGTACGTTGTATTTCTTATTGGTTAAAGTTATTAGCAATGGATGATGTTAGACTACCGAAGAAAGCTTACAGAATGCTATATGATTTGGATGAAAGAGGTAAAAGAAACTGGTATCAAATGTTCGTTGTAAATTGTATGAAAATGGTTTTGGTATGTATGGGAAAATAGAGGTGTTCAAAACGTTAA
>CM060329.1:39196377-39208877 GCA_030674155.1 Stramonita haemastoma | reverse complement strand
TAGACCAGGGACTGGGCTGAGAGGCAGGAAACTATACGTCAACCCTTACACTGCATCAAGAGAAGATTAAAAAAAAGGAATATAATGTGAAAATAGGCCCCTTACTTGCCTTGCAAGAACTCCACCACAACGTAGATCTTTTCAAAAATCCCCAATGCATGTGTCCTATTTTTTTTCTAGTCCTCATTCACAGATACCTGTCTTCAACTTTTCTATGTCTATCCAGTTTTTCATCATCTTATAGTGCAAATTATGGGAAATAATGTCTTTTCAGCGGTTTTTGAGAACAGCAAAAAGTTTTTAGTATTTTCTATCGAACGTGAATGGCCGCACATGCAAATACGCAATCCACGTTGTAAAAAGTTTATCTGCACCCTCGCTATGTGTGTGTGTGTGTGTGTGTGTGTGTGTGTGCGTGTGTGTGTGCGTGTGCGTGTGCGTGTGTGCATGTGCGTGTGTATGTGTGTGCTTACGTGTATGCGCATGTGCGTGCATGCATGCAATCGTGTGTGTGTGTGTTTGTTTGTTTGCGTACTTGGATGCGTGCGCGCGCGCGTGTGTGTATTCTTGCTGGTGTATGCACACATTTAACTACAATCTGTGCGCACGTAAGTTTTTGCAAAAGAAGAGAATTGATAATTATGATTTCCAAGACTGGCTCTTTTCCCTCTTTCTCCTTCCCTCCCTCTCCTTCCCTGTCTGTCTCTGTTTTTCTGTCTGTCTCTCAGTGTCTGTCTTTTTCTATTTTTGCGCTCTCTTACTCACTCTCTTTCCCTACTCTTATTTCTAGATATGTTCAAAGAAGTAAACTTACACCATTATTCAAGTAGTGCTGTGTTGAATGTCACTACTGAGGTCTGCTTCATAGTTGTTTCAACTTTTCTTCCATTTCGTTTCCTCACAACTGATTGTAGTCCTTGTTAGTTGTCAACTGCGTGATCTCCCTCTTGTGATTCACTGATTTTGCCCATGGTGAATACAAGTTTCCAGTTTCTGGTCATTGACCCTGATATCAGTGCTGATGGCCTTGGTGTTTTTGGTCATCAGTTTGGTCTTCTCTGCACTGATTTCCATGCCATAATTATGTTTTAGAGGCCTTAAAGGGCTCGATATAAAAGAATAAATATAATGAAATAAAATAAATGCAAAAGCAAAAAAGAAATAACCTAAAAGTAATGACTCTTTCCTTAGCATATGAAAACTATTTTTTTAACCTATCTTTTTCTCAGATACGGGGTAACAGCCACAGTGACAAGAGTGAAGACGTGAAGCGTCTGATCTCTTTTGTCCTCGCCTTATTTGCTTTTTATTTACTGGGTTCCGTCTCTGCCAGACAGAGATGTCTTCCTTGTCAACAGAGCAGTCCGCAGTGAAAAGCTAACTCTCTCAGGCCAGACTTTGAAGGCAGCCAAACCAATCCTTCTAACCAGCTTGTGCTCTAGACATGGCCCCTCTATTGGGTTTACCCCACCGTCTGGATCTCACAAGACTAGGGGACAGCATGACAGTTATTATTACTTGCACTACGCTCCTCTCCAAATGAACTCCCTGTATTGATTAGCCTATTTCTCATACAGACATTAATTTTGTGAGCGTTGATTTATCCATGCGAATGGTGGACATCCAGGTCAGCTGATTAAGTAGACTTGAGTGTAATGACAGTTTGAGTATGGTCGAGTGGGTCAGGATTCCAGGCTTCAAGTATTTGCAAGAGACAGTACTTGATAGTACATGAATGAGTCAGATGTTTATTCATTTCTGGAGTAAAAGATATAAAGCATCATTTTGGTCCTCTTGAAATGGGCACCCTACATGCTGTGAAAGCATAAAGGCACAAGGGTCTTGTTTCTTCTTTGTAACTGAACTTGAATGGTCAGTACCATCAGAATGAAATGTAAGACCAGATTCCTGTGCCGGCTTCTGTTCTTCATCTTTCTGTAAAACAAGTCAGACATGAAGTCTAAAGCAACAGTTCAGTGAAAGAAAACCAAAGCACATGAAATTAGATGATATCTCAATGTCTTTGTGCCATGAAACTATACCATATAACATCAGGACCCAGGAAACGCCCAATATCACATTGTTCCAGTTAAAAGCTTCAAAAAGTGTAAGAAAAAGTACTCACACTGTTGACCTACGCCATAAGAGAGTTCGTTTGCAAACAATATTTTTTCAAAGAAAACTAAAGGAAGAATGGCAAAGAAGTGATTGTAAAAAAAAACATCGCAGCACGCTTTAAAAATAGGAACAGTAATTTAAAAAATAGTGTCACGACTTTGTGAAAGTTTTGATCCCATTTTTAACATGATGAGGACTGACCTTTTCCTGGATGCATTCCAAGCAGTAGCCTTAATGAATGACCTCGTTTGTTCTATGCACGTGCCATTCTCCTCAAATGTCGATGAACGGCAGATGCAGCAAAGGGTGATGAAACAAAGTGAAAAAGTTTTGTCATAGTATGACTCCCTTTCTCCGATATTTCTGACCTTTATTTTAGTCGTCAAAGAAAGATAATCTCGCTTCTATACAGAAGAATCGACATTAAAATCTGAGACTTTGAGGAAGTCTGAAAGGTTAACGTCCATTTCATTAGTGTTGAAAAGACCGGAGAATAATTCGTGTTAAAAAGTAAAATAGTATACATAGAAACAAAAGAATGACAAACGCTGTCAAATCTTGTTAAAAGTTGCACGAAGATTGTAATGAACTAGCAACATAGTGTGTTTGAAGCACATTAGAAAGTGTGTGTGAGTGTTTGTGTTGTGTGTGTGGTGTGTGTGTGTGTGTGTGTGTGTGTGTGTGTGCGTGCGTGCGTGCGTGCGTGCGTGCGTTCGTGCGTGCGTGCGTGCGTATGTTTCAAGTCTGCATTAAATTTGGAATTTAACAGCGAGGTGTTTTGTGGACGTTATTGTCTAGATGTGTGCTGACATAAAATGGATTTCTGTTTTGCTAATTAACTGAATCTGGATAACCTATGTTTATATACAGCATGTCTCTCTCAAAACGTATACACCAAAGGCAGAAAAGACCAAAATAGGAGTAAAAACAGCCCTAAAACAACAACAAAAACCCCGATGCAACGTAAATGTGACGTACAACTGAAAAAAGTGTGACATTTGAATGTCAGCCACGCAAACACTTTTGGTTTTTAAATGTTGTTGTAAGAAAAAGAACTTGTCGTAAATGTATCGAGTTTTACTCTACAATCATTTTGGGCTTGGTTGGAATAGTTTTGGTACAACGGTTGAAATGCATCTTTTCTCTACTCTAAAGTTGTTTTTATCAGTTAATGGTTGAGGTTCCCCCTATTTTTCTGTTGAAAACTACTACAGAGGGACAGTTAGAAGACATTTTTTATTCACAAACAAAGACACATGGTATGGAAGAAAACGGACACGTAACAGGGTAATTGTGGGTAGAAAAGAAACAAAAAATTGTCCTAGTTATTTCTGTCACTGATAAAATGAATGTTTAGTTCTGTGCGCGTGTGCGTACGTGTGTATGTATGTATATATATATATGTGTGTGTGTGTGTGTGTGTGTGTATGTATGTGGTGTGTGTGTGTGTGTGTGTGGTGTGTGTGTGTGTGTGTGTGTGTGTGTGTGTGTGTGTGTGTGTGTGTGTGTGTGTGTGTTTTAAACACGCGTGCAGGGGTGGTAGTGGTGATTGTTAATAATGAGGGACAATGATCGGTTTTAAAAAGAAAGTGTCATACAGGATTGACAGAAATAACTTATCATCAGAACTGCTGAGAGCATATCTGGAATGAGAGATACTTTAAATTTTGAAATGATGTTTGGTTATTAGTAATATGAAAGAGAGAGAGAGAGAGAGAAGGGGAGAGAGAGAGAGAGAGAGAGAGAGAGAGAGAGAGAGAGAGAGAGAAGAGAAGAGAGAGAGAGAGACGGATGGACGGACGGACGGACGGACGGATGGACGTAGAGCAAACGTGAATCCCATTCCTTCCTTCCTTCTTCTTTCCATCCTTCTTTTCTCGCCCTGTCGTTCCTTTCTGGCCTCCGTCCTTCCTTCATTTCTTCCTTTATTCATTCATTTATAGGGTAGAATTGTCATCAGCAGGTAACAATAGAATATTACAGGCATTTTTTTTTAAAATCATGATTTCCTGTGGGTGACACAGAGAGAACCAGTCAGGATTTGGCGATCTGTGGAGTGTCTCTGCTTCTTTACGGGGTATGCCAGTGTGGGAAAATATTCGTGATTTCAGAATCGACATTTTGTCATTATGATCACGAGCTATGTGCATTTGAACTTTTAAACTATGTTCTCTTCTTTAGTTTTTCACTACACGTATATCATTCTTTATCTTAGATTAATGTATAAAATTCTTTATCGAAATGTTAACAAACCAAACAAAAAAAAAAATTAAGAAACTAATTTGCCGTTTACAATTCTCCTCAGCTGCTGCTCATATATTGCAAGTTATGGGTTGTCTGTGCCCAAAACTTTCACCCTTATTCACTAGACAGGGAGTGGAAGTCTGGGTGCTAGTCTTTCGGATGAGACATTAAACAGGGTCCCGTGCCAACAAGCATTTAGTAGACGTAAAAGAGCCCATGGCAACAAGAGAGTTGTCCTTAGAAAAATCCTGTAAAAAAGCCACTGTGATAGAGAAGTGTAACGCAGATGGAAAAGAAAAAACATTAGGGTGGCGCTGCTTTTGTGGTGACGCTTTATTTGGGGAGAGAGCAGCCCGAATTTCATGCTGAGAAATCTTCCGTAACTTGTAGTGGTATACATGAGTTCAGGATTTAAGATACGAAGCAAACGTATTTTTTCAGTCCACAATGTAAAAATATTGATGTTTATACATACGCACGCGCGCTGTGTGTGTTCACGTGTGTGTGGGAGAGAGAGAGAGAGAGAGAGAGAGAGAGAGAGAGAAGAGAGAGAGAGAGAGAGAGAGAGAGAGAGAGAGAGAACTTGCAGCTGTGTATGTTATTTCATTCCTTTCGTTTTAATCGAATTTTATGACACTCGAGCAGAGAAAGAAATCGGACTCTAATTTTCATTAATGTTTGTGTATCTGATTCATAGTGTTAATTAACCTACGATAAAATAAAGAACTATGTTTTGGTTTCACCCCCCCCCCCCCACATACACACACACAGATTCGCGCGCGGCGCGCGCGCGCACACACACACACACACACACACCACACACACACACACCTGATATGTACACGTTCATATGCCCATGGGGTCTCACAATATTGACACACATGGACACAGAAAGGTTAGGGGTAAAGGCTTACACGAGCAACTGAAATATGAAAGGTCACAAGTTTGATAAAAGGTGGTTGTAATTTATATAACTAAAACACATCTGTTATGTAGTTTACGTTTCTACTACTGTGTGTTTTCTGTCTGTGTGAAAATGAGTATGATCAATCAGTGTCATAGACTTTCGTCTTCATTTTTTGTTGTCATTTGGCTTGCTTTGTGTAGCTTGTTTCGTAGTTATTTTTTCCCCTTTTATGTCCTTTTTTTCCTCTTTCTTTTGGTTCCTCTTTTTTTTGCAAATTTTCCTTACGTTTGTCTTGTTTTCAACTTTCTTGCTGTATTTCTACGTTTGTCTTGTTTTTCAACTTTCTTGCTTATTTCTTTCTTTCTTTTTAATTGTATATTTGAATTTCTTTGTTCGCTCTTTTTCTTTCTGTTTCTTTCGTTGTATTTTTTTTCAATACCCCCCCCCCCCCTTCTTTTTGTACTTTTATGTTTTTCTTTCTTTCGTTCTTTTCTGTCTTTCTTTACTTTCCCTCTGTTTTTCTTTTAATTTCCTTCTCTCTCCCTGTCTCTCTTTATACATGTCTTTTCCTCTGACTGTCTGTCTGTATCTTTTATTCTTTTTTTTTTTTTTTTTAATCTCCTTCCCCCTTTCTCCTTCTCTTCATCTTCTCTTCAGTCTTGTTTCGTTTGATTGCTTGTGTCTGTGCATCTTTCTTACTTTCATTTATTCTTTCTCAAGATTTTCTTCCTTTCTTTGTATTCAGCCTGCTTTCTTTCTTTTCCCCCCTTTTTCATTCTGTCTTGATGTAATAAGATGCCAGTGTTTTTGAACTTACTGGAATCGATTTTCTTTGCTTTCATTGATAATCTTGAGAGAGAGATGAGAGAGAGAGAGAGAGAGAGAGAGAGAGAGAGAGAGAGAGAGAGAGAGAGAGAGAGAGAGGAGAGAGAGAGAGAGACGTGTGTGTGTGTGTTATTAAAAAGAAACCTGCAAAAATGATTCCACTAGAAAAAAAGTAACGTGAAAAAAAGTTTTCAGATCTGTTGTAACAATGTAAACGAACTTTTTTTTTCACTTTTTTCGTCTTTCTTTCTCGATCACAAATCGTTCTTTTCCATCAGCTGTCTAAATAGTTTCTTTTTTGTTCTTGTTGATACTTGCTCAGGGTTATAGGAGCTTCTCCTGCTCTGATCTCATCTCGTGTGAAATTCCGGAAAGGGCAATTCTACTTCCGCCATGAGAGGGTTATGCAAGCATCAGAGATGAGATTAAGATGAAATAAAAGCTGGGGGGAGTGAGGGGAAAGAGAGAGAGACACACACATTCAATACTCATACACGCACGCACGAACACAGGTGTAAATGAACACGCTCACACACACATTCGCGCGTGTGCATGTACAACAAGGAATGGCATAGAAGCATGCCTGACTAAATGAAATAAATCCAGAAGGGCAGAGCTAGATTCATGTGGGGATCATTGACAGTAAGAAATGTGTGCAATGGGTAAGAAGGTGGGATGCTGAATAATCTATGTAGATATTGGCAAGAAAGGGTCGATTTGTTTTGTACAGAGCTTACTAGATTTGTCCTATCATTCAAAATCAATTCTGTCACCACTTCGAAAAAAGAAATTCCCAAACAATGCATTTTTCTAGTCAGCATTATGCATAAGGTAGACACTTGGACTCTTTAGTGTTTACAGAAAATCTATATGATTATGTCCTCAACTGACTGTACTTTCACTTTCTTTGAAAAATTAAGCAGCTGCAGTTGTAGCTGCCAACAAGAGATAATAATAGAGGCACAGCGACAGACCTGGTCTCTTTTTATCTGCCTTTTTCTAATTGGAAGAATACATTTTATGGAATCCCCTCCCCCTCCCGTTTTCAGAAATGTTATGTAGGAAGTAAATAAAAACAAATATAATTTCAAAGAGAAAAAAAAATCTCAAAGTTCGGATGGTCTGTTCTGATTTAACTGTTTTTCTTTTTTAAACGCTCTGTTCTTATTGAAAATTATGTTTAAATGAGTTGAACAGTCTTTGAGAAAGTTGCGTAAGGTATTGAGCATTGGTGGCCATTTTCAAATTTTGGAGATAAACAGGTTAAGATTAATAAAATTAATTATGAAAAGTTTTGAGTAAGTAGTAGGTACGAAAGGATTTAGATCGTGAATTCATTGTGGTGACTGCATACGACATTTTCCACGTGTAGAAAAGACATAGTAGCTTTGTTTTCTCTTTTGTTCCTTGGCTACAGCTCCGAGGTTCGCAATGGTTGGGTTCATGGGTATGCGACCGTTTTGCCCACCATCAAGGTAGCTGTATTCTGACTTCAGGCATATAGCTAAATGTCAGTGATTACTTACTGCATTAAAGACTGCTCTATAGTCTCGAGTTCTGTCAACATGGTGCAGGGGTAGAGACAGACAATGATCAGGGTATCCAGAAAACAGGACACAGTGTCTAATTGACACACAGAGGAACACAGGCCACAGGAACTGGGAGACCAGTGTCAAGTGCTTTCAGTCTCCTGTTGGTGGAAATGGACAGACACGAGACACAGAAAAGGGGAGATGAGCTGAGGACACTCGTGTGGTCATTGTGAACTGACCCCTTCCAGCTGAAGCCCTCTTGGGAGGCTAGTTGGTGTGGTGAGAGTAACACCTTGACCACGGGTTTAGGATGAAAATTGTCTTCTGCTGTCTGTTCAGGCAGCTGCCGCCAAGTTCCTTCACTCCGACCCGTCTGCTCTGCGCTTTAGTTCGGGAATTGCTGAAGGAAGTTTTTCTCTGTATTTTTCTTCCATTTTTTGGTTTCCTTTGCGTTCCTCTTTTCTCTTTGTGTTTTCCTGTCTTTTTTTATTTTCGTTCTTTTTTTCTGTCTTGCCTTGCTCTTTTTTCCTTTTGTCTCTCTGAAAGATGTTATTTCTGTCTCTCAGTCCGTTTTTTTCCTTCTGATTTTTGCCTTCTATCTTTTTCTTGTTGTATTCTTTTCATTTCTTTCGTTCTTCTCTGACATACGATTTCTAAGCATCGTAATTTTCTTTACGTATTGCTATAAAGCATATTCAGGTGATTATTCCTACTGCTTCCATATGCAAGGTGTGTGTATGTGTGCATGTGCGTGCGTGTTTGTGTGTGTGTTAGAGGGAGGGGGGAGAGAGGAGGGAGAGAGAGAGAGAGAGAGAGAGAGAGAGAGAGAGAGAGAGAGAGAGAGAGAGAGAGAGAGAGAGAGAGAGAGAGAGAGAGAGTTTGTATGCGCCCGCGCGTGTGTGTATACGTGTGTGCGCGCATGCTGATGCAAGTATGCCCTACTTTCACTAAACGTTCCCCATAACAAACGGCCGGCATACAGCTGTTACAATTGATTGATGGCGGAGATGTTTCTCTTGTTCCTGCAGGAGCACACATACATCAAGATTGCCAGGAACTACTTGTAATGTGGGACACGTGATGCCAGCCCCGCTATGACAATCATATAGAACTGATCCTTTTTTGGTACAGGGAAGACGGACTGGTTTTTACACAAGGGATCGCGATTACGAAGATTGATGTAGAAGAAGTAATTGAGAGAAAGGAGGGAGTGATGGGGGGAGGAGAAGGACGAAGAGGAGAGTGGGTAGAGGGAGGGAGGGAGGGAGAGAGAGAGGGAGGGAGGGAGAGAGAGAGGAGGGAGGGAGAGAGAGAGAGAGAGAGAGAGAGAGAGAGAGAGAGAGAGAGAGAGAGAGAGAGAGAGAGTACTGTTTTGTCGAAACATCTAAAGGCATTATAGTTGACACCATACCTCCCTGGCATCTCACACCCTTTGTCTTTCTGTCTCTGTCTTTCTCTGTCTCTCTCTGTCTCTTTCTCTCTGTGCTACCTCCAGGCCCCTCCATTGGTGTTGAAGATGCACGCCTTTGCCTCTTTTTAGAAGAGAAAATAGAAATAAGAATTTGATTTTTTGGAATAATATCATTAACAGTTTATACATGCAAGCACTACAATGTGCAATTCCTGCAAATATTCCAGGCTTGGAACTTTTCAACTATACTTCCTCTTCACCTTGATTGGACTTCAATAAGGCTTAAATCCACTGGAAAATCTCTTATTCACATGGATATAATTATTAAATCTACAAAATAAATGTCAGCCTAATAAATTTTCTCATCAGCACAGCCAGTTCATCAGGGAAGTGGAGGAGTGTAGTTGCAAACAATGATAACTGTCATGCTGTCCCCTAGTCTCGTGGGATCCAGACGGTGGGGTAAACCCAATAGAGGGGCCATGTCTAGAGCACAAGCTGGTTAGAAGGATTGGTTTGGCTGCCTTCAAAGTCTGGCGTGAGAGGGTTAGCTTTTCATTGGGGACAGCTCTGTTGACAAGGAAGACAACTCTGTCTGGCAGAGACGGAACCCAGTAAATAAAAAGCAAATAAGGCGGGTGACAAAAGAGATCAGACACTTCACGTCTTCACTTTGTTCGCTGTGTTGTGTGTGTGTGCGCGCGCGCGCGCGCGCGCGCGCGGGCGTTTGTGTGTGTGAGCGCGCACGCACGTGCGTGCGTGTGTGTGTTGTGTTTGTGTGTATAAGTGTCGAGAGAGAGAGAGAGAGAGAGAGAGAGAGAGAGAGAGAGAGAGAGAGAGAGAGAGAGAGGAGAGAGAACATTTTGTGCACATGCTTTGCTCTCTTTTGTGCCTTTTGGTGTAAACAAAGGAGGCAGTACTCTAAACAGAGGCCACGATGACTACTTATTTTGAAACAAGACTCTCCTGGTTTTATCTTTAACTTGATTGCACTGATGTACAAGAGACAATATCACAGACCACAATTTGATTCATTGATGCTTTTTTTGGGTACAGTCGCCACACATTTTACTGACATTTTTGTTGCGTGCATTGTCAGAACAAGAGTGATATCAGTAGAAGCAATGTCTGTTTGAAAGTGGCAACGTTTTAAAACCATTTGCACTGTAAGATGCAAAACTATGGATTGATTTAAAAAGGTTGAAGGTAAAATACGTGAATGAAGATTAGAAGCAACGAGGATGCCTGCATTGGTGATTGTGAAAACATAGTATGTTGTATGGTGTTGTTGTAAGTCAAGGAACTGACCTACTTTCATATTAATGTCCGAAATAAGAGAGAGAAAAAAATCTTCTCTTGATGCAGTGTGAGGGTTGACGTATAGTTTCCTGCCTTTCAGCCCAGTGCCTGGTCTGGGTGGTGATGAGGAGGGAAACCCAGTGGGAGAGTGCTGTTCCTTTGTCCCTCCCCACTTCTTCCTCTAGCTGTGTCTGCTGTCAGGCAGCAGGTCTAATGACAGGGCGGTAATGCGGGTACAGTGTCCCATAATGGCTGCTTCAGAGTACATGGGACAGGCAACGCTCTTGAGAAAGGTCATGATGGCCGTTGATTGGAACACAGCCGTCTTCGAGCTTGAACTCTGAGACCCAGTGATAATGGCAAATGTGAGGCAAACTCCCATACTGATCTTAAGTTTTGTTATGTTTTTGCTAGGTTGTAATTGCTACACACTTCTCTTTTGAATAGTGGTGGAGCCTGTGGAGAAGAGTTTAATGACTCTTGCATTTTCTTGCGGAGATAAAAATCTATTGCTCTTATTTTTATTGTAAGAAACGAAATCGGAAGGACTCTGACAAGTTTATGTATATTTTTTTTTAATGTCTGTTTTGAAAAACATGCGGGGATTGTGACTTTGGGGTTGAGGAAGGGAGACAAGGTGCCTACAATTGGTATTTAAAGAACCCCAAAGAGACTGAATGGACGTAAATATAAAACACAACAACTGAGGAGATAATCTTGGCTGTTGGCAGTAACTGAACTAGTGGTGATGGTAGGAGTTGTAGCAGTGCTAGCTGTAGTGATAGTTGTAGTAATAGTAGTAGATGCAGCACAGATTTACTTTTCAATTTGTTTGGTTATCACAGCTGCAATATTAGGAGAAATGAGAAAAAGAGGGTGGTGGATGAACATAGAGAGGGTAAGTAAGGTGTATTTTTGTGAGAAAGATGTATGGACACACACACACGCACGCGACCACGCGCGCGCGTACACACACAACAAAACACACACACAAAAAACAACACACACACACACAACAAACACACACACACACACACACACCCACACACACACACACACACACACACACACACCACACACACACACACACACACACACACACACGCAAACGCACACATAAACACACACACACATACACACGCAAAGAGAAGAGAAATTATATTTTGTAATTTATTTTGTGTCTGGCACCGCGTTAGGTTGACGTCTATTTCTGTCAGGCTGTTTTAGAAGGCCAGCAGTCTCTCTTGTCTTTCACCATCTGTCTGGCTCCTGCTCTGACAGTTTGCTTGTCTGTCCGCTCATGTTTCTTTGTAAGTCCGTCTGTCTTTCTCTGCTTTCCTCTCCTTTCCACCACAGTTTCTGTGACTTTATTTCACAACTGTCACATCCATCAGTTTATGTATTATATGGTATTGTACCAAGGTACATGGTGGAGAACTGAAATTTTGCATTGTTTAAAAAAATTCTAATACATGTTTTTTAATAATTGTTTTTAAACATATACTTGAAATTACACAGTTTATTGTTAAGAACCGTGAACATGTCAAATGAATTCATGATTTTTGCAGTTTTGTAGACGTTTTTGTTTATGGATAATACGACAAGGCCCATGTTTTGATTTTTATATAAAAATTTAACCGTGGATGGCAAAGAAATTCCATTCTGCTATAAAATTAAGATACACAACAGCTATGAAAAAGACAGCACGAATAGTCATTTCCATTTCTGGCTTAAAACTAATTTTTATCATTCCAAAAATTCAAGACTGAATCATGATTCAAGCTTTTCTGTTTAGGTCAGGCTTTCATCTCTCCTAATTTGGAGCATTAGATGGTGATGAGGAATGAGGATGGATAGAAACTTCAAAGACAGATGGAGGTGAGACTAAGAGGAACAGAAGGAGAGAGAGAGAGAGAGAGAGAGAGAGAGAGAGAGAGAGAGAGAGAGAGAGAGAGAGAGAGAGAGAGAGAGGAATTACAGACTTTACCAAACCGTTATATTGTAATGTCAGTAACTTGAGACACTTCTGCAAACAGTCATTGGGAAAAAAACTCGCAGGTTAAATACTCCAGTAATTTTATTCTCCTGCACACTTAGTGTGTGTCCGAGTTCCCTCGTTTTTATGTGCCGTATGCTACATCAGATTACATTTGGACTACGGGAA
>CM060329.1:39173877-39193877 GCA_030674155.1 Stramonita haemastoma | reverse complement strand
CACGCACGAACGCACGCACGCGCACACACATGGCATAGTTTTTCGAAACATACTTTAGGTTCGCTGATTTCAGTAAAAATTAAGGTACCAAAAGCTACCTGCCAAAATTTGATTGTGTCTACTTAATGAATGCCATTTATTTAGATTGTTGTCTCAGTTTTTTCTTTGGATTGCTATGTTTGAAGGGGTATATTTTTCATAAGATTTTAAATCAACGAATTGCCATTAATATTTAAAGGTAATTCACCGTTGTCCATCATTTATTTGTAAAACAACTTTTAAAAGGATTTTGCTTTTGGGCCATGAATGTATAAAGAGTTGGTTTTATCATAATTTACTACTTCTGAAAAATATTCAAAAACTACACAGTGATTCTCATATAATAAAAAGATATGCCTGTGTGAGTGCGTAAGCACTGTGTGTGTGTATGTGTACTGCGTGTGTGTGCGCGAGCGCATTTTCCTCTACCAGTTGAGATCATACTATGGCTTAAGCAAGTGTGACGCATGATCTCCTAATTTAATTCGTGGACACAAAAACAAACAAAACTTGAAATTAAAAAAAGTCTGAAGCAGGAAGTAGTATTTCTTTTCGAAAGAGGGTGACTAGTTTTTACGCAAGAGTTTGAAGGGGAAATTTTGGCTCAAGAAGCCTGTGAATATGACAGTAGTAACCTAATGATCTGTCATTACACACGGAAAAAGCCCGCATCGCTACGTTATGGATTTGGTCTTTTGAGGTTCTATTAAGCTACTCTACTCGTTCCTTCTGGTGTTACTTTCAACTTAGAAAAAAAAGCGTGGTATCGGAAGGTGATTTTCTGTGTGAGGGGAAAAATGATGTGGGTTAGGACTATCGTGATAATGCTCCACAGTGACATTTCTTTTGAGCAGAGAGAGAGAGAGAGAGAGAGAGAGAGAGAGAGAGAGAGAGAGAGAGAGAGAGAGGAGAGAGAGAGATGGAGAGAGAGAACTCAAACTCGAACTCGAACTCGAATGTTTTATTGAGGAAATATGGATAAGCCAGAGGCTTCTTTACACCAGGTCCTCATAAAAAAAACAACAACAAAAAACAAACAAAAAACCACCCACACACAAACAAACCAAAAACAACAAAACCCACTGGCAAACAATCATAAAGAATTATATAACATATAGATATAGCAAAGCAAATGATAAGCTTAATACTTAGTTATTTATATAACCAACTATCCAACTACACTCACAATACAGGCACAAGCAAAATCTCAATATACGCTATTTCAAGTCACAACCTTACTAATAGTCTTATCCAACATGACACTCTAGATTACAAATTCAAATTATTCGAGAGAGAGAGAGAGAGAGAGAGAGAGAGGAGAGAGAGAGAGATGAGAGAGAGAGAGAGAGAGAGAGAGAGAGAGAGAGAGAGAGAAAGAGAGAGAAAGAGAAAGAGAGAGAGAGAGTAATGCCTGTGTAAGTGCGTAAGCACTGTGTGTGTGTGTGCGCGCGCGCGCATTTTCCTCTACACAGTTGAGATCAAACTCTGGCATAAGCAAGTGTGACGCATGATCTCCTAATGACACCTGTTTTGGATGCGCAGAAGTGCAGGTGGGCATAAAGAGATAGATATCTGCTGCCATAACCCAATACTTTGTACATAGAAACGACAGGAGGAAAAGGGTAGTGTGTCAGACCTGCAGTTTTACAAAGGCCAAAAGCTTCGTTAGTTACAGAGGTACGCAGCATACCGAAACCTCTGATGGAAAGCTGCTGTGCTTTAAAAGTGCTGATTTTGAGATTGCCTTCTTTCATAACACTTTCTTCACAGAGTAACGTGTATTCTCCATTAAAGAAGAAAATAAATCACATAAAATCATCATAGCCGCACAAAGGGCACAGTGCTTAAAAGGAGCCATACAAAGGTATCAAGCAATGCGTGCTTACGGCCACACAGTGATTCCCAGGTGTGGAGAGTGAGACAAAAGTGCATAGTGACTGTGGGTGACCTCCAGGGTATTAAGCTGGGGAACGCCCAATAACAACATAGATGTAAAAAAAAATGACTTGGAATTGAAAGTGGAATGTGATCAGTGAAGAGAAGGTGAAGTTTTCACAGGTGGATTTGATTCTGTTCGTGTTTCCCCATGGGGATGCTAGTGGTCTATCAGTATGATAGCATCCCCATCTAGAAATTTTGTGCCAGGAATTCCCTCTTTTCTATCCCTCCTTTTGTTTTTACCTTGATCCTTTTCTTCATGTTACCTCCTTGCCTATTTTCTGCCTCCTCTGTCCATTCTCCTGCCTTTTTTACCAAGTAGAATTAAAATATGAAAATTCTCTCTCACGTCCGAAACTGGATGTGCTGGGTCTGACTTGCCAGGCACTTAACGGCTGCTGAATGCATTTTGGCTTATATGACAGACAACAATAGTAGCTGTCTGAGCATTTGAAGAAGAAGAAGAATGTTCATGGGTAGAAACATTGGCTTCATTGCTACATGTACACCTGTTGTTCTGCTATACTCTTAAAATACGTTTTACTCGGAGAAAACGACAAAAAAGCCATTCAGTATACAAAAAATGTCCCAAATTTTAACAGTGTTTTCTCTGAAGCTAGAAATTTTAAAGGTGTTGTAAAGAAAAATTAGGGCATGATAAGGAAAGAGAGGTAGTTCAGTGCCATAAAAAATAAAGCAATTAACTAAGAATCCAAAGGTCCGGTATCCAAAACCTGTTCGAGCTAGACTGCCCACGTACATAAGGAAACGGGTTAAACAGATGCATGGCTATAGGTTGAGAACATTCAGTTGTGGGATAACTGTGATGCGCAGTTAACGCTTGTAGAGAATACCCACAGCATCAAAGTAAGGTGATTTATCTCATTCACACCAGGCAAGGGAAATAAAAAAAAATGTATATGTGAAAAACCTGATGGTGCGTGACTATGGCGACTAGCTCTCGCTTGAGAGAGCAGTCCTAAATGCAAGCAATAAGAAAAAATACCATAGATACTGTACGATACATTAATAGGTGGTTAAGAGGTAATGGTCCTCGTCTATTGAGCAAATTAACTTTTCATGTGTAAGTGTGCTTCCCTAACAACGAAACATGAGACAGAGACACAGAGAGAGAGAGAGAGAGAGAGAGAGAGAGAGAGAGAGAGAGAGAGAGAGAGAGAGAGAGAGAGAGAAGAGAGAGAGAGAGAGAGAGAATGACAGACAGACAGACAGACAGACATGGAGACTGAAAAACAGAGACAGACACAGAGATTGACAGAGAAAATGGAAAGTGTACGGTGGTAAACTGCAGAGATGAATTATTCTTTACATCTAACAGCCCCGTGGCTCCCCGTCCACCCCGCTGTCAGCACTGTAGAAGTAAGTACGGTGACTGTAATACACAGACAATGCACAGCTCCATTTGCAGCCTGGTGAAAATGGAAAGGCTCCAGGAAAGCGCGGTTTATCACAGGGTGGACGGACAACAGGGCCTGGCCTTCGATTTTCCAGGTGATAAAAACGCCACAATAGACTGGATACCCGATAGTTCCTTTCTTTATGCCAGGGAATGGCAACGTCCTCTAGTTTATAATTATGAATATTAATATTGTACAGTTATTTTTCAGATGTACGTACATTAGGGCAAATGCAAAACAGTCGTTATAAGTTGGACATTGCACTCCGTAAAAGCTCTGCCCTGTCTGTGCTGATGTCAGTTAGGAGTTATGGCTTTCATAATTCAGAGGAATGTTACCTTGGTATTGGTCTGTGTGATAATTTAACTGGTCAGAGGAATAGAACGCAGTTGTGGCACTGCGTTTCAGCTGATCGTAAAATGAACATGTGTTGAAGTCGGCTTTCAACCAACAGGTACTCTAAATCATTGCTGTGAATTTTGCATGCATCGTAAACTGGAACCCTCCGTATACTGCTCATAAAGTTGGAATATAAAATGCCGTGTATATGACTTCATTCCAGAACCATCCTTTTTCCCTCGTGTAACTTGGAGATAAAAATTTGCTAACTCAGAAAAGTACTTTCCTCTAGAGCGTACTTGTCATTTCCCCAGGCAAGTAACTCCTTTATGGAGTAATTTCAGTCAGGTGGAATCGGGGGAGAATTTCTCTCTGATGGTTATATAGGCAGAATGATATGAATGGATTAATTCACTTTCCTCATTCATATTATGCTGTTATTTTGACCGATGGCTTTCCACACTTTATGTTACTCAGCAAAAAATTGAGGTGTTTGATTTTGAAATTTAAACAAGAGCTGATGGATTAAAAAAAAAAAACAGTCTGAGTATAAATACTTATTTTGTTATTGTATGCGTTCTCGCAAGAAAAGACAGCTGTCAAAGAAAGAAAAAATAAATGATCGTAAATATACATTCTATTATGAATGATAATCATTCAGTTAATGAGTTTGTGGAGAGCAAAGCTTCATGCCTTGTAGAAAAAATGTGTTTTGGGTAGGCGTGTAAAAAAACTTGCCAATATGTTGTCTGACACGCAAAGTACTAATTTTCCAGTCATGAAGCAAGCTGTTGCAATGAAGTTTTATCAACACTTGATTATTTGCTTGTCTGCATTGAAACAATAATAAATACGCTTTTGATCAATCACATTATGAAATGTTTTGTGATGATAATGATAATACAATAGTAACAAAATAATAAAAACCGACGCGTTTGCGTGCATTTAAAGCATTCAGACAGCGGAGTTTTGCTCTATGTACCATGATGTCAATCGCTGGCCTCCATCAATTATTTGTCAGAGAGAGAGAGAGAGAGAGAGAGAGAGAGAGAGAGAGAGAGAGAGAGAGAGAGAGAGAGAGAGAACTCGAATGCTTAAGTGAGGGTAACTGGATAAACAGGAGTTTCTTTAAACCAAGGCCTCAAAATAAAAAAACAAAAAACCCTCACCAACATTAAGAACGAAACGAGCTGCAATTATAACTGAACCAGTAAGTTAATAGACAAATCATTATAACAGTAACTTAATCAACCAATTACATAATTATTTCAACAATACTACTCAAATTATCTAATTGTCTTTAACACTTCCCCCCACCACACACAAACACACAACACACTACCGCGCGCGTGTGCGCACGCCCGCACACTAGCGCCCACGTACGCACGCACTCACGCACACGCGTGTGCACTAACACACACACGCACACATGCACGCACGCACGCACACAAACAAACACACACACACACACATTGACAGTCCATACATTAAGTATATGATCCAACTGGATATTTACCAATCCAATCCTTTCTTACTAAACTGGGCAAGATGTATTTCCTGTATATTCAATTGAATCGATAATTAACAAACATATGATAATCCGATATCAGAAATCAAAACAAACGTACACACACACGCGCGACGCGCATACACACACACACTCGCTCACAGACTCACTCACTCAAAGGACGTCCTCAAACATGCAGTCTCATGCCCACTTTAAATAAATATTCAGTCTAGATAACACAGACATACACATTCAATGACAAAAAATCAAAGGAAAGCAAACAAGCACATCTGCAGAACACACACACACACACACACACACACCAAAACATGCACGCACGCACGCACGCACGCACGCACGCACACACACACACACACTACACATACACACAGAGAGAGAGAGAAAGAGAGAGCAAGTAGAGACATAGACCGTAAAATGGAGAAGAAGACAGACAGACAGACAGACAGACAGACAGACAGACAGACAGACAGAGACAGAGACAGAAGAGAAGAGAGAATGGATATCGGTGCAATATCACAAAAGAATTGTTTGAATACACTACAGCCAAGTGGAAAAGGCATCTAGCTTATCAGCTGTATCACGTTTGACAAAAGTATCAGGGAGTTCACCATGGCTCTACGCTTTCAGCCGCATGTTTACAGATAGCGGCCAGATTACACAGTCACTTAATGTATGTCTTGGCTTCCCTGTTCTGCACTGCAGAACAAAATTTGTGGACATTTCTTTACCATTAGAATCAGGCGTTTAGGCCGATTTTTTTTTCGGATTTTAATGAGGGTGCACTTTACACAGCTATGACTACTCCCCTGCCCCCATGGAGAAACAACACACGGGTGCGGGTTTGCAGTAAATACACACGCGGCACACGTGAACACACAACACACACACACACACACACACACACACACACACACACAACACACACACACACAGCGCCACCACACATACACACACACACACATTAAAATCTAACGTTAATTTAGTGCTGCCCTTTCTAGATTTAAAAGCTTTTGTGTTGTAAGGTAGACTTGGCAAATACATCAAACCAACGCTGTTATGATATTTTAGCATAAGAATCAAAAGGAGAACAGAATCATTTATAAGCCACACTCAATTTGTATTGTCAGCTAGGCTACTGACATGAAATGCTCACATTCAGGCTGCGATGGACACAGAAAGAATATAACTTAGCAAACAGCATGAAATCAATAATAACAGTTTGGGTCCCATTTACTCAGGAAAAATCCTTAACAGCAGTAGCCTGTGGTGATAGCTGAATCACAGCAGTGAAAAATCTATATCGGTTGAGAAAAATATACAAAGGCGTGGAAAATCCTTAATTACCTCTATATATAGCTCATATGCAGAAGCATGACAATGAAATGATACACTGCTTAAACGCGTAAACATTATTGAAAGGTATTAAACGTCCTTAACAATCGACATAAGATAAAGGGCATGTACGGTAACCTATCAAACAATACATTGGTTCATGTGAAGATCTGTTGACACCAGACAAGGAAGAAAAACTTGGTTCACATCACCAAGTAAGAAACCTAATTCTTCCAAGAAGCGGTGAAGACACGGATGGAATTACGGCACGAAACTGCAAACAGAAACGACAGGAAAACCATTTGCAGCAAACAAACATTGGCACACGAACAACAGAAAGAAAAAAAATCATGTGGAAGAGCTCTACATGAAAGTTAAAGCGATAAAAAAGTAAACATCATTCCGTGGAAAGTAACCAAGGTTCAGATCAGTACGAGTCATTGCTTCTCCTCCCTTTCCCTGAAAAAGAATAACGTACAGCCGTGGGCAGTTCTCAAATTAGCCGTTATGTTTGCATTCTGACACATTGCTGATTGATAGTTCTTTTGATCGAAGATATTTTCTTTTGCAAGTCTGGTGTTTTCTTATCAAGTCTGAACAGCATACACAAGGCCACGGACAGAGAAAAGTTTAGCCTTATACCATGGCCTGGAGTGCGGTACATAAGGTTATGAAGTGCATGAAGATGTATCGTCTTTCTAGAAATATGAGAAGTCTCCATGTTAGGGGCTCCAGTTTCCTTGGGTTCTCGTATCACGAACTGTATTTTGATGTATTGTACTGTATTGCATTGAATTGTTCTGTATTGCATAGCATTGCACTGTATTGCATTGCATTGTACTGTATTGTATTGTACTATGTACTACATTAAGTCACAAGGATTTTTCTGTTTGAAATTTACGCTGCGTCTCCACGAGGAGAGCGCATCGCCACAAGAGCAGCGCTACCTTTTTTCTTTTCCTACCTGCATGTGATATTTGTTTTCTCTATGAGAGATGCTTTTTGGTAAATAATTTTTCCAGGGACAACTCTCTTGTTGCTGTGGGGTCTTTACGTGCTTTAAGTGCGTGTTGCACACGGGACCTCGGTTTTTGTCTCATCCCAAAGACTAGCACCTAGACCACGCTGACGGTCTAGTGGATGGGGCCACTACACACATCGAACCTGGACTTTTCGCTTTCTAGACAGCTTAGTTACCACTAGACCACCAACCAACCTGTGTATCCATCGTCATGATAAAGCCAACAGTGGTATACAATTTCAAGTGCTACATGGATTTTTATGACATCTGATTTGAGAAAAAAACACACCAGGAAATAGAGAATGGCATTTGCTTATCTCCCCTTTTTTCAGTATGTATGGTGGTGATATTATGACCAAAGACATCTGAGATGTACCAGCAAACCCCACAACGGTTGTGACAAGGGTGTAAAGAGAAATACATTGTCTTCTCCAGAGCTGTCGTGATGTACAAAGAAAATGCCTTCAGAACTGTCGTGATGTAAAAGAGAAATGCCTCTAGAGCTGTCGTGATGTACAAAGAGAAATGGTCTTCTAGAGAACTGTCAGATGTACAAAGAGAAATGCATATTCTTCTCCAGAGCTGTCATGATGTACAAAGAGAAATGCATCATTTTACATCCAGAGCTGTCGTGATGTACAAAGAGAAATGTAGCTTCTAGTCATTCTCCAGAGCTGTCATGATGTACAAAGAGAATGAATGCCTCTCAGAGCTGTCGTGATGTACAAAGTGAAATGATATCCTCTCAGAGCTGTCGTGATGTACAAAGAGAAATGCATCATTTTCTCCAGAGCTGTCGTGAGGTGGTGGATGTGTGAACAAGAAATTGACTCCTTTTTCCATGGGCGTAGTGGAGGCAACACCAGAAGTGACTGATTTAGCAGACCTCAAATGGCTGGAGGATCTCTCAGACTCGGTTCGCCAACACCACACAGAACTAACTCTCCAGGGTTTTGCGTTTCTGTGGTGGAGACAGCGATAATGGGGTGTTGACCGTCTCCTCTCTCTGTGGTGGGTGGGTGGATGGGTGTGGTGCACTGTGACATTGTGTGTGTCTATGTGGAGGGGGAGGGGGTGTTTGTAGTTTAGGGTGTGAGACGTGCTGGAATCAGTATGGAAAATGATGTAGGGATTTTTCTTGTTCTCTTTATCTGTCTGTCTCTCTGCCTGCCCCACCCCGTCTCTCTCTCTGTGTTTACAGTGTGTTTTGTGTTTGTGTGTGTGTGTGTGTGTGTGGTGTTGGTGTGTGTGTGTGTTGTTGTGTGTGTGTGTATGTGTACGTGCGTGTGTGCCTACGTGTGTGCGTGCGCATGCATGTCGACTTATGTAGGGTGTGTGTTTATATGCGTTCATCTGCGAGCGTGTATGTGTGCTTGTTTACGTGATTGAGTATGCATTCAATCTTGTGTGTTTTCCAGCATAGACATAGGCTTTTGTATACAAAGGTGCGCGAGAGAAAGGAAATGGGTGGGGGTGGGTCTGTGTACAAGAGAAAGATAAAGAAAAACAAGATTGCTTGAGAGACATGCCAACGCATTTTCCCCATTTCTCTCTTTTTCTCTCTGTTTCTCTCTCTCCTCTCTCTCTCTCTCTCTCTCTCCTCTCTCTCTCTCTCTCTCTCTCTCTCTCTCTCTTCTCTCTCTCTCTCTCTCTCTCTCTCTCTCGGGGGCGGATAGCCTAGTGGTCAGAACATTGCGCTGGCAATTTGAAGACCCGGTTCGAGTCCGGTCGAGGAAATTTTCTTCCTGGAGTTAACATCAGTGCTGACTCCACTCTCCCCAAAAGTCCTTCGGATGAGACTTTAAACCGAGGCCCCGTGTGCGAACGCACGCAGAACATCTTGCGCACACGTTAAATCCTGTTCCGCTTTTCGTAAGAGTTAGGCCATCGTGTGCCGGTGGGAACAGATGACATGATTTACAAAACTGCATACACACGGGGACCGGATGAAAAAAAGCATATGATTGCTTATTCTGTTATCCTCGATATAAAAGAATAAATAAATAAATAAATCAATCTCTCTCTCTCTCATCATTTTGTTCAGTGGCAGAGTTTTACACATTTATCCAGAAATCTAGAGCTTTCATTTTCCCGCTTCCTATGAAATAGATGGATGTGCTGTCACAGAAATGATGGAGGTATGTGAGCATGCCGCTATTATCGTTCACGTATACTGCAGAAAACTTAGGGCTTGTAAAAATATTGAAATAATTTTTGTGTGTCTCTTTTCTGTTTATGTTAACTCTGCTCTCTTTGTTCTCTCTCTCTCTCTCTCTCTCTCTCTCTCTCTCTCTCTCTCTCTCTCTTCTCTCTCTTCTCTCTCTCTCTCTCTCTCTCTCTCTCCTCTCTCTCTCTCTCGAAGACCCGGGTTCGAGTCCGGTCGAGGAAATTTTCTTCCTGGAGTTAACATCAGTGCTGACTCCATTCTCCCCAAAAGTCCTTCGGATGAGACTTTAAACCGAGGTCCCGTGTGCGAACGCACGCAGAACATCTTGCGCACACGTTAAATCCTGTTCCGCTTTTCGTAAGAGTAGGCCATCGTGTGCCGATGGGAACAGATGACAATATTTACAAAACTGCATACACACAGGGACCGGATGAAAAAAAAGCACAAGAGTGCTTATTCCATTATCCTCGATATAAAAGAATTAATAAATAAATAAATAAATAATCTCTCTCTCTCTCTCTCTCTCTCTCTCTCTCTCTCTCTCTCTCTCTCTCTCTCTCTCTCTCTCTCTCTCTCTCTCTCTCTCTCTCTCTCTCTCTCTCTTCCCTTCATCTATTCGTGTCCCCACGCCTTCATTCTCATATATCATCAATGTCATTATATCAGTTTTGTTTATTTAGTATGGTTTTTCATTTGTTTCGTTTCTGCTTTTCTCCGGCTTCCTGTAGATCCTGTAGAGCACTTATTGTGATTGATTATTCGACGGAAATGCTGTTAGCGCTAATATCACTTGAGTATGCATGCATATGTGTGTGTGGGGGGTGGGGGGGGGGGGGGGGGGCGTTGCATATGTGTGTGCTTTCATGCTCGTGTGTTTATACGCCGTTTGTGTGTCAGATTGAGAGCTTGAACCAGAAAGTATTTTTAAAATGATTATTATGTGCACAAGGACAAAACCTCTGGTTAAAAGTAAATTCATGAAAAACTCTACTGTGCAAATATGATGCAAGCGATTAAACAATGACAATTTCTAAAATGTGTGGACATAAACATGGCAGAAGAATTCTCATATCCCAGAGAGGTATTCATACTGGTCCTTTATATTATATCTTACTCTCAACAACAACTAGCAAATTATGATAGACTGATTTAGCACACTTTTTTCTTTTGCTCACAGTTCTGATTTTACCACGTTCTTGATCGAATAAAGCATGAAAGTTTCAAAAGACGTTGAAGTAAGATGCAATGACTTTGATTGCATTTCTGTGACTAACTCCGTACTTAGAGAATCGGACATTTTCCGATGTATATTATGAGTGAAGTCACAGTTGGTTACTACAAACAATGTTGGTCTCATTTATGTGTCGTTTATGTGCTTATTCCATAGCGTGGTGACTGTCATGAATTGACCCTTATGGTTGGCCAGGGCGTTGATACAAAGGATAGAGCAGTTGGTTCGAAACTGTGTTTTGATATGTCTGTAGTTGCAGTTTTAGTCTGGGTTTTTAAGTATATGACGACGTGACAGCTGTGATATGGCTCTCAGGTTGGTGGGACTATAAACAACAAGATCAGATTACATAGGAACTCATTACTAACTCTTCTTGTTGTTTAATCTCGAAACAAAGGACAATTGTTCAAGCTAGAATGCTTGAGTGCTGACAGAAGCTACAACACATTTCAAAATCTTCATCAGATACAAAAATTCCCCACTTATGCTCAAACTGAGTGTATAATATAAGCTCAGCATGCAGCCTACAATCACTAGTTCCTCCACTATTTCATAACTTTTGAACAGACAATAAATGCCAGAGATAGAATGCAATTGTTAGAGAAAGGTAGGCTCACCAGGGAAGTATTGCAAGAAACATGTTTGTTAAAAAAGAACAACAGAAAGCAATGCAAACAAAAGAAATTGAGAATACAGTAAATGCATCCCCCTAAAAACTAATAACAGGCAAAAAAATTGAATGAATAAACAAATAAATGAGTTATTTGTTCTATCAAGGCAATTAAGTTTGTTTTTCTGATACCGTACCAATCAGAAGTGTTTTGGATCAAGGGCAGTTGGTTAAGCTTACAGAAAAATAATCAGATTTTATCATGGTTAAAGTTTCAGCTCTCAGTCCTCTTTTAGCCCATCTTTTGACATGTTATATACCCCCCCCCCAAAAAAAAAAAAAAAAAAAAAAAAAGAAGAAGAAGAAACCTCTTTCAGCCATTCCTTTAACATTTTAGCCCCCCCCCCCCCATTCCCACCAAAACAAAGCAAAACAAAACAAAACAAACACCCCAGAACCCTTCAAAGAAAGAAAGAAAACTATTTTAAAATTCCAGCAAAAATTGACCCATTCGAATCAAACATCACATCCTGCTTTCTAAGCATAGATCTTTTTATTTTTTTGCATTTTGTTTGCCGCATTTAAAAAAAAAAGGAAAATCACAAGTAAAAGAAACGAATAAAAACAGAACTTCCACAAGGTATACATCTGAGACAGTAAAGAAAACTTTATTTTCTCTCCCCCTAAAACCTTGCTGGCTTTAAGTAAACATGCCTCTGAGATCTCTGTAACAAGAGGTGCAGCTTAACTCGATTCTGCCGGGCGAGAGGACGGAGGGGAAGGGCATTGACGTATCCCGTGGCCCCACGAGACAAACAACAGTTTACATACAGCACGCGGGGAAGATAGATAGCTGGAAGGGGGTGCCCAAGACGAGGGGAATCTTTTTTGACACAGACGTTGCCAAATAAAACTGTGCTGATTCTATTTATTGCATGGAGAACTCAAGTTCAACCTTCTCGGAATTTGATAACAATTGTTTACGTTTATTGGTGTCAGTATGACAGAGACAACATTAAAAATGGTGAAAGTTTATTGTTTTGAGTGCTAGGGACGTTACGACAAAAATGTCGACTCCTGTTTGTGTAATGTTTTGTTTTGGTCAGATTTATATCAACAAGAGTATCTTACACTCAGATTCTATCAAATCACTGGTATAAATCTAGTTCTGAAAGTGTGTTCATTAATGTTTCTATTAGCTCTAACCAGCCAACGGTGCCATCATTCACGTAGGATTCATAAAATTCTCCACCAGTAAGCACACACATTAGCAAAGAAGCTATGCGGAAGACAGAAGAAATAACTGTTATACTATGTTGTTGCCTGCCACAGCTAACAATCAGTGCAATCCGATAAACAGTTCAGGGCCTGTGTGGCACACATTGTTGGGAAAAGTTGATTTCACCGCAGTAAAATTCCTGCCTTGTTTACGTTGAAGTTGACTCTGTATTGTAGGAATACAGTACTGCTTTATTTGGTTTTCAGATGAGGAAAGAGATTGAACAGGCTTAGGTGCTTGTTGCCAAAACTTTTGGTGCTACTGATTACACAAGAAAGCTGTAGGGAAAAAGTCTGATTGATATAACAGAAATCTAATGACGGCTGACAGACAGTTTAACTGTACTTTCATCATTTCTTTTGAAAGTGTGCATGCATGCGGGGAGTGGAACGGGTAGGGGTGGATGAGAGTAATCCTGAAACAGTTAAAATGGTATCTGCCAGAAAAAAGAACACGTTGAAGCACATGAAACGGAGGAAATTGAAGAAAGGAAAACATCAGGTTTGAAAAGTATGAGATTTGAAGTTTGTAGTACTAGCTAAGGGCAGCAGCATTCTAACACATTTCAGCCTTGGGACTATGATTTGGGAAAAAAATTGTTTTCCGTGTATGATAGAGGGACAAGTTAGCATCACTGTCATATAAAGTCACAATACATTTTCTCAAAACAATTTCTTAAGAAGTCATTGTAGAAGAACATTAAAAACAGTGACAGCAATACAAAAAAATATCATGACTTCGTTTGAAGTTACTGAACAATTACAATTATTGTGATGAGAAATGTCCAGCAAAAGCTGTGTATTCCACGCTAGATTTAGGTGTTGACAAAATAAAGAACCTTGTTGTGCCCGTTTGCCATTTTCACCAAGCGCTCAGAAAGGTCAAACGAAAGGAAAATGTGATGAAATAAAATACACAGTTTTGTCATATGTTTCTCTTTTTCGGATGTATGTGACCTTTACTCCGGTCTTCACATAAAGATACTTTTAATCATAAACGATGAATTGACATTAAAAACTGAGAAATGGAGGAAGTTTCAAAGGGTACGTCCATTTCAATCGTGTCCAAACGACCAGACAAGAGTTCAGGTAGAAAAAAGCTAGTATACAGAGAAAACAATGAAGAACCGCGGAGAAGTCTTGCCAGAACTCTCATCGAGATCCTAATGAACTAAGAATGTCTGCGCGATGCAACACATTTAGAAAAATATTTTGTACCCATTTAAATTATTTTTTTATCAATTTTTGAAATAACAAATGTTTCATGCGCGTTATTATCTGGAAGCGTGCATGCCTGAAATACAATACATGAATTGTGTTTTGCGTGTTAATTGAATCTTCTGGGCAATCTGCAGCGTGTGTATCAAACGGTCACACTGTGGATTTTTAAAAGAACAAAAAGAAAAGGAACAAAACTTAGGAATGAAGAAATAATGCAATGTAAACGCGACAGAAAGCTGTAAAAATATGACACTGAAGCACAGTCGTGCATATCTTAAAGTGTAGTTGGGAAATTAAAAAAAACAAACAATCTTGGCGTGAATTTATTACATTCTAATGGAGGAAATATTTAGGCTACTTGGAATATTGATTACAGTTAAAGGTCAGTTACAGTTTATGTGTGTGTGTGTGTGTGTGTGTGTGTGTGTGTGTGTGCGCGCGCGCGCGCGCGCGCGTACGTGCGTGTATGGTGCGTGCGTACGTGCGTGCCTGACCAACAGAGATAAATCTGTTTACTTGTGTTATTTTCTTTTTTACATTAGCAAAGATTGAAATCAATGAACATTTCTGTTGGTGTTGGTTTACACATTGCAGCTCAGCAGCCGTCATGTTCGTGTCAAGCTTGTTGTTGCTATGATTCCAACATGCTGTTTTCTTCAATGTTCTGTCTCGTTTCTGAATAAAAACTATTTGAACCAAACAGTGTATTAGAGTGATATATATATATATATTATATATATATATATATATATATATAATATATATATATATATATACATATATATATATATATATATATATAATACATATATATATATATATATATATATATATATATATATATATATGTATGTGTGTGTGTGTGTGTGTGTGTGTGTGTGTGTGTGTGTGTGTGTGTGTGTGGTGTGAGTGGTGAGTGAGTGAGTGAGATAGAGAGAGGGGATGGAGGGAGAGAGTGAGGGGGTGTATTTGTAAATCCAAAGGAAAGGTCGGCCATTCATTGATTCATTCAAATATTCCGTCAACCATTCAATCAGTCATCCATTCTTTCACTTAGCCTTACGTCACTCACTCGCAGTACCTGACTCCACCAAGAACTCCAGAATTTTAGACATTTTTCTCAGGATTTCAGGTGAGCGACAAAGAATAAAACCAGCCATAGGATTCGGCCATCTATAGAGAGCCTGCACTAATTTACAACATGTGTTTCTTTATTTGTTATTATTATCAAATGCCGACTCATACAAAGTGAGTTATGTCATGCCTGGCTTCAAGATTCAAGAGAGGTCGGGCACACCATTTGTATCATTCCGTTCTGGAAAAAGACTGGCGGCCACACGCGCGTAGGTTCGTGTGTATGTGTGTGTGTGTGTGTGGTGGTGTATGTGTGTGCGCGCGCACGTGTGTGTGTGTTTGTGTTGTCTGTCTCTCTGTGCTTGCATGCGTGCTTATGTGTTTGCTCACCCCACCCAGGTGTAAAAGGGGTACCAACCTTGTGTTGAGGGTTAACCCTGCGATAGACTGGCGTCCCATCCAGGGGGGATCTATGACTCTCAGTCGCTTAGCGCCACAGAAACCGGGATAAGCACCGGCCTGATGAGCCTTCGGCTCAGGACAGACTTTAACTTTAACTTGTGTGTGTTTGCGTGCGTGCGCGTTCATCACTTGAGTGCAAGCATAAGAGAGAGAGAGAGAGACAGAGACAGAGACAGAGAGAGACAGAGAGAGAGACAGAGAGAGAGACAGAGAGGATGGGAGGCGGACATATTGCAGCTCTTTCGTTAGGTAAATCAGTGCTGATGAAACGGGAATGTAAAAAGAAAATCTGATTAATTTTGTGATTCTTGTAGCAGATTCATTCTGATTAGCGTGTGATGTAGCAAAAAAGCTCTGACCATGTGAACTCAACCACCCCCACATCCACCCACCTGCGCGCGCGCGCGCACACACACACACACACACAAACACACACACACACACACACACACACACACACACACACACACACACACACACACACATACACACGCGCGCACGCGCACGCACACGAATGTACGCACGTAAGCAGGATATATAAAGGGAGGGAGACAGGCTGATCCAAAGGAAAGGGCGTGGAGGAAGCACATTATTTGAAATTAATAATCCTTATCAATGTTTTAAGCTTTTTTGGTAAGAAAGAAAAGTATAACGAAATCTACGCACAAGCCAGATAGTTTTCAGCTCAGAAAGAAAGTGTTGGCAGATTTTCTTTGGTTCGCAGTGGAATCAACAGCTCCTGATGGTGAGAAGGAGGAAGAGCCAGTGAGAGAGGACTATGATCTCCTGTCCTGACTCCTTCCGTCGTGTCTGTAGGTGGGCAGTAGGTGTAATGACAGGGTGCTTGTACCGGAGTAACCCCGAAATGGCCCTACACTGCGGGGTAATGGTTGCCGAGAGACTGATTGACAGACGTCAACTTAGTGTTATAATCCCTGGGATTTCGTCCCAGGGCAATGGCCACACACACTTCTCTGCACTCGAGATTTCCCTTGTGGGGACAAAGCCATAATGAGGGCAGCAGCGTGTAAGCACCTTCTGAGGGAAGCTGGAAAACCCAGGAATTTGAAGATTATGTGATCTCTTACACCTTAGGATGTGAATCAATAAATTGTCTTAAAAGAAACATGGTAAGATCTAAAATCACAAAGAATTTGTGAAAATTGTATTTATCAATCGAAATGTGTAAATGAAGATAAACAACCAATCAGCACCATCTGAAAAGAAGTTCTTTTTTCTTTCGATGAGACTCAGTTTAAATGAGGTTGCAAAGTATAGTACGAGTTTGGTAATATCTGAATGCATTTACATAACTGGAAATACTAATGATAAACTAAAAAATTGTTCAGAAGAGTTTGAAACTGTTACAGGATACAGATTGCTTTGACTGGGGGCCCATTTTATATCTCTGCTAAGAGCACAATAACTATAGAACATTTCGAATAGAAATCATAATTATGTAAAAACAAGACTAACACAAACGAAACAAGGAAGTTTACGTTAAAGAAACCTGTGTTTGTGGATATGCACTGCTGTGCAGTCAGGTCTAGACCCTTGATGATAAGGAGGAGGAAAATCCAATGATAGAGGAGGTTCTTCCATTATCTTTACTCCTTCTGAAGTGTCCATTGGAGGCGGCAGATCTAATGACAGGGTGCTGATGGATGATTCCTCTTGTGTGATAATGTTATCTGAGAGACTGATTGACAGACATGATTTCGTCCCAAGGCAGTCGTTACACAGGTCACGTCTGTGCACATATAATGTCCCTTGTCGAAATAATGCGTCATGAGGTTAGCAGTGTGGACACAAACCATGAAGAAAACTATTGATAAAAAAGATTAAGGCAATGGAAAATCATATTGCCACTTTTAGCTCCAGGGGTTGACTATAATAGTATCAGGGACGAAAGATGTTATGATCTCATTTAAGAATAAATCACCATGAATACATAAAATTGCATTCATATGTTGAAAAGAAAGAAAGCACAGAAATACGTAAATGAAATGGTATAAGCAATTAACATGATCTAAAACAGTATCTCTTTTTTTTAATTGGACGGCAATGTGTTTACATAAGATCACAGAATCTTGTATAAATCTGACAGTTTCTGAATGACCACTTATACATTGGTAATACTTGCAGTTAACTCGACATTTCTTAGGAATAGTTTTCAAACCTCAGATATATATTACGCACATTGGATAGACCTTTGGTTGGGAGCCCATTTTACAGCTTTGCTAATAATTTGATAGTTATAGATTCCTTTGAATAGAAATTACATTTATAGACGTCGCTACGATGGTGCCTGTAAGTTTGCCATCAAATAACCAGTGACGGTATGATTTTCACTGTTCCTAAGTAAGATCAATAGCAATTGATGTAGATTAGGAAGAAAAATCTACGATAAGTTGATGATGCCCTATTGTCCCGACTCATTCTGATGTGTATGCTGGTGACAGAGGGTCTGATGGCAGGGTGCTTCTATCAGAGTATCCGTAATGACTCCCCCTATGCGGTACTGGTTGCTGAGAGTTTTATTGACAGGCGTCAGGTGATTGTTAAAACCCCGGGGACTGGGTTCCAAGGTAATCATCACACAGTTCTCTGCAGGTAAGGTCCCTCTGGTTGGAGCAGTGTGATAATGAGGTCAGCCATGTGTCCTAATCACCTTTAGAAAAATAGAAAAACCAGGCATGTTGAAATCAGATCGTCATTTGTGCTTTCAGCTGTAAACTAATTTCGTATAAACGAGGAATTACGCAAAGACCTATAACCACCACGAACAGAGAAGGGCATTTATCAGCTAAAAGAAAAATCACAGAAATATGTAAATGAAAACAAAAACAGACAAGAAACACACAGCAAACATTACCTAAAGCAGTATTTGTTGTTATTTACATTATAATCAGTTTAGATAATTCACAAAATCTAAATTTAGTTTAGAAATTTCCAAATGCGATTGTACACTCTTGATTCTTGTGCAAAAGGCTAGCTCAGCATTTCTCTACAAGAACTTCCTGCTCAAACGAGATGCAAGCTGCATACACAGAAGGAGTCTTAAGCTGGAAGCCAACTTGACATCACTGCTCATAATTTGATAGCTATAGAATCGTCTGAATAGGAAATACACATAAACATATCATTAACGTGAAGCAGGCAAGCTTGTGTTTATAGTGGAAGTATAATTATTTCCCTTTTCCATGATCGTACTGGTGACCTGTGAGAAAAGAAATCAATGGTAGAGGACAATGTCCTATTGTCCTGACTTACTTCAGTAAGTCTGTTTGGGGGCAGTAGATGTATACATTGTTTGTGCCAGGGTACAACGAAGCCACCTTATCCTACAGCATTGCTGTAGTGTCTGTTGATTCGGAGACACGGGTCTTTTCTACGTCTGACTGCGTGGTAATGATCAGCGGCAGACTAATTAGCAGAACTCAAGATTCTGCTATAATCTCCTGTAATGTGTCTCTAGGCAATCGCCACACCATTCTTTGCACTTAAGATTTCTCTTGTTGGAACACCGCCCTCATGAAATCAATACTCCTCTCCTGCCCCCCTCCCCCACACCCTCGTGCGTAAAGCAAAATACAAGCGTTTGGAAATCACCAAGTCCCATGTAGCGGCAGGTGTGTTATGAGATAAAATCTTGATGAAAGGAAATTATGAAACTTGCTAACATTTGTGACAGAATAAAGAAGAGAGACAAACATACACCCACCACACACCCACCCACACCCTCAACAACAACAAGCATATAAATACCAGTATTAGCATTTATATGATATAAATTTATGAAATAAATTATGAATGTAACATTGTGAGAGAAAGAGAGAGAGAGAGAGAGAGAGAGAGAGAGAGAGAGAGAGAGAGAGAGAGAGAGAAGAGAGAGAGAGAGAGAAGACAGACAGAGGGGAGAATGACGACAGACAGAAGGAAGACAGAAGAAGATGTATGCTTTTTTCTGTATTGTACTGTTACAGTTTTCTTATACCAGAGAATAAGCCAGATAACCAAGATCCCCCCCCCCCAAACCCTGCCTTTCCTTTTCTACAGGCAGATTCGCAGCATTGATGGAGATAGGACGAAAAAAAACCAATCATAAGAGGACGATGTTCCATTATCCTGACTCCTTTCTATGTATCTGATGGTGGCAGTAGCCTAATGATAGGGGTGCTTGTACCACCAATGTAGCCCATAATGGATTATCTTGCAGGGCAATGGCTACAGAGATACTAACTGACCCCCGGAACAACGCTATAATGACGTCAGCAGTGTGTCTCTATCCCCTGATAAAAAAGTAGATATATCAGACAGTTGAAAATCATGTACTAGTCAA
>CM060329.1:39166377-39168877 GCA_030674155.1 Stramonita haemastoma | reverse complement strand
GAGAGAGATCTTACATTACAATTGGAACAAGAAATCTAAAAATTCAGGTTTTCTTCTTTTTTTTGGTCCTGGGATAGAGTTTTGAAGGTAACAGCTTTAGGACTCTGTGGATGGTGTTTAAACACAACTCTGCATTTTATTACATTTTTGCCATTTGTTCTCACTCAAACGCAATGGCCTGATCCTCCGAAAAGCAGAGCGGGTGTTAGCACTTGTGCAAGATCTTCTGCGCGCGTTTGTTCACGGAGCTTAGCTTGATAGTCTCATCGGAAGGACTTTTAGGGGAGTGTAGTCAGTACAGATGTTAACTCCAGGGGAAAAATCTTTACGGGTGTCTCGGTGTACATGGCGGCTTGAACCCGGGCCAGCAGATCACAAGCGCAATGCTCCCGTCCTCCACCATTCTGTCTTCTCTGAAAATGAAGATTACTACTTATGCTTATAACAAGCTAGTCTACTGAATCTTTTCATCAGCATTCATTGGAACCTTCTAGAACATACTAAGCACAGTTGCTATGAGACATGCACACAGAACTTGCAGTCCCTCTAGGCATTAGCTGATTTGTTTTTCAGAACTAGTTTTTATCTGTCACAATTTCCCTCTGTTCAATAAATAATTATCTAAACGGCATTCTCAAGACGAATCGTTAATGGTGCTAGCAACACAGCCGGTGGCAATATACTGTCCCTATCATCCAACACCTTTGTCATCTATTACCCCGCACAGAAACAGTTGCCATCATAAACTGCCCCTAGGATCAAACATTATATAAACTTTTTTATTAATTTTTTTTTATCCACTCTTTTAGAATACGGGTGAATCCTTATGTTATTTTACTACAGCTGAAGTAGCTTTCTAGTGTTCGTTTTAGTGTTAGCTAGGCACGCTATTAAGGTGAGGATTGTAGTAAACGGTTTTTAAAACTGATTTTCAGTTGTAAACTGATAATTATAGTAATTTGTATTTCCTTTTTCAGATTGTGCCACTGTGTTTAAGCTACGTACATGTTTTGTAGTCAGTGCCTTATTCAAACTTGGAAATCAGTTGAGAAGATTCAAGGCTTGGTCATTGATGAGAGAAAAAAGTCACGACATGGCAGAATGTAAACAGTTACTTTTTCTAACAGAAATGGTACATTATGAAAAACTTCAGTCTTCTAACTGACTCACATTACACATGGTCAGGATGTCTTTACTTGTCTCCTCAATTTTTACACTACCCTCAGCTTTCCCATTTGTTCTCTGATCCTTTGTCTATTCCTCTATTTGTCTGGGTTTTCCATTTCAGCCAACAGAGTACTGGACTTTTACCAACAGACGCAAACTGAACAGCAAGAAAAATAAAGCACTTGAAGGAAACTTTGACGACAGTTTCTTTGGCAAATGGCATGATCTTGCAGGTGGGCATAAGCATTAAAATTCTGAAGAGGCCATTGTTGGAAACCTACTTCTCACTTCAAATGGTTCATGCTTGCAGCCGATTGCTTGGGAATGGCTGACATTTACATCGTAATATCAGAATTGCAGAACAACAAAATCGTAAAAGGAAGCAGTTCAAATGAAAAGAGTTTTTGATTACCTTTTCACCTCTGGGACAGAGGGAAGAGGAGAGAGAGAGAGAGAGAGAGAGAGAGAGAGAGAGAGAGAGAGAGAGAGAGAGAGAGAGAGAGAGAGAGAGAGAGAGAGAGAAGAGAGACTGAAACTCGAAACTCGAATATTTTAATGAGGGTAATTGGATAAGCCATTGGCTTCTTTACACCAGGCCCTCAGAAAACCCCCACAAAGCAACCAAATAATAAGAAAAGAAATAAACAAGTCAAACAAACGTATTTAAATCAGTAAGTAAGTAAACAAATCAAGGACATCATAACAAAACCAAATCACGTAGTTATTTTACATAACCACTCAAGGTATCCAATGAATTTTAAACACTTTGCATCCACACACACACACACACACACACACACACACACACACACACACACACACACACACACACACACACACACACACACACACACAATTGATATGAATGCCCATAAAAAATATCAACAATCCAACTCGACATTTAAATCACAAATCTAATCCTTTCTGAATAATGAGAAAATAATTTTAAAAAAAAACAAAAAAAACCCAACAACAACAACAACTGACACGTAGCAGCAATAATTCAAAAGTCAAAGTAAGCGCGCGCGCGTGCGCACACACACACACACTCACACACACACACACACACACACACACACACACACACACACACACACACACACACACACACACACATGCATACTTATAACCACACACACACACACACGGAGTGTCCTTAGGCATGCACTCACATGCCCATTTAAACACTGAAAATAAATACCTAATCAAAATAACAAATATATACAAGTTCAATGACAAAAGAAAAAATCAAAGGAAGCAAACCAGCCCGAACGTGCGCGCACGTGCACACTCAACACACACACACACACACACACACACACACACACACACA
>CM060329.1:39158877-39161377 GCA_030674155.1 Stramonita haemastoma | reverse complement strand
TCACGCGAGCTTGTTCACACCGTTCTTTTGCTGTTATTCGCACAACGTATTATGCCACAGGGGAACAGGCCCGGTGCAGCTGCTATGAAATATGCATACACAATTTGGCTTTCCCTCCAGGCCTAGTGGGAGTTTTCTTCTCATCAGAAGCGTTTTACATATTTTAGGGGATTTTTTTTTATTCTTTGGTTTATTGATTTTTTATATTTGATGTAGTAATCTTTAGGGTCAGGGAAGGTGAAGCAGCGAGGGAGAGGAGATGGGCGCCGCCCTCAACATGCTGGCCCCTAAGAAGCTGAGGTCTCTGATGCCCTGCTCCCCTACGACCGCCTAGGTTATGGGACACCTTTACCTTTTTACCTAAGCTTTGCACAACACTAGTAGAATATATTACTGTGATAATGATCAGTTCAAAAACTAAATCGGAAGTTGGAATGTGGGTATCTTAATGGTGGGAAAAAACCGGTCACATAGGCTGAAATCTTATTATCATTATTGGGAACTGTAACCGAGGATGAAAAAAAAGATTCCACCATCATTACCCGTATTAATACTATTTCTAAATATCCCTGTCTTTTAGGGTATAACCAGATTTTCAAAGGCTGATAATTTAAAACGAAAAGGGACTATGGTTGTTTCTTGTAAATGCGCATTTGAAATAAGATAAGATTTCATTGTAGGGAGCAGGGTAGTGTATTCATTGAAAGGCCAAAGTCATGATCTGATGGTAACTTGTGTACATGTTTATGTTTACGTGTATTTGTGCGTAGAATTTTTTAGATTGGGTTTTTATTACTTTCTGTGATAATGGTGCACTGTTTACTGTTCGTATATATGGCTTATAAGACCCATGAATTTATCTGCTTATTGCGATAATTTAGTACTGGTATTGCTGCAACTACGGTCGTAGATTCGATCCTCTGCTATGGCATCCATTTGAGGAGAGCTATTCAGTTTGTCTGTCGGTCTGTCTGTCTGTCTGTCTGTCTTCTCTCTATATATACACACATAATTTTTATGCATATGCATATATATCTGTGTATCTATGTGTGTGTGTCTTTCTATGTCAATCTGGTGTGTGTGTTGTGTGTGTGTGTGTGTGTGTGTGTGTGAGAGAGAGAGAGAAGAGAAGAGAGACAGACAGACAGACAGACAGACAGACAGACAGACAGAAGACAGACAGACAGACAGACAGACAGACAGATAGACGCTTGCGCGTTTGAACGTGCATGTGCTTGTGTCTGTGAAGTGAAAGAAACATGGGCATTGTCAGCAGATCCGGCAAATAGCACAGAACAAATTAAAAACGCAAAAAAAGTATAACAACCCAAACAACATTTCTCTGGACAATATCGCTGGTAGGCACGAACACTCAATTTCCAAAGAGCACGTTGTTTCCAAACTGTTTGTTATATTGAATGGTTCACGATCAAAGTTGATCATTGCCTAACGATTGACCTTTCCCACTGCGATATTGAAATTATTGAGCAAAGAATGGAAAGAAAGCTATTCTGATGGGAAAAAAAAATGCGCATGTTTCTTTTTAATCTGTCGTCCCCTATATGAGAGAGAGAGAGAGAGAGAGAGAGAGAGAGAGAGAGAGAGAGAGAGAGAGAGAGAGAGAGAGAGAGAGAGAGAGAGAGAGAGAGCGATGCGTGCGTGCGTGCGGTGCGTGCGTGCGCGCGGTGCGTGCGTGTGTGCGTGCATGTGCGCGCGCGTCAGTGTGTGTGTGTAGGAATGTGTGTGTGTGTGTGTGTGTGTGTGTGTGTGTGTGTGTGTGTGTGTGTGTGTGTGTGTGTGTGTGTGTGTAGTAACAGGATATCTTTAAAAGATTTCCACACAGTTTAGTTCCAAACGGCAGTAACAAAAACAGTGATGAGAAACCACTCTTTCATAGCACAATATTGTGCCTGTTTAACAGATCATTACACGGTAAAAATCAGATGAGCCGTAGAATGTGGAACAGAGTTTGTCAAATTCTGTCAACAATAATGATAGGAGAAAAAAGACCCAGCTTGAAGAGTTGAACAAAAACAAGAAAAAAATAACATATTTTTGTATATGAACTAAAGAGGTAAATATCAACATCTAATTAGTGTACATAAATGCTCATCACGAATGCGAATACATGTAATAACGAATCGTAAGTCTGTTTATTATTGACGCTATAATTATGCAAAACCTCCCTTATTTTAAAAAGGCATTTGTATCAGCTCACCTTGCTTTGCCTGACGGTATGCATTAGCTGGACACAAGAATACAAAAGCAAGGAAAACATCCACACACACACAATAAGCAGATACAAAACGAAACATCGCTGCTAGTTTGTTCTTACCCTGAGGCAGTTTGTCTCGTTCAGAAAGCAATTACATTGTCCAAACCTTTCCATAGGATGTGAGTTTTATGGGACAAATATTGTGCTGAAATTTAAAAAAAAGAGATCTTTATCACATCTCATGATATAACTGCTTGTTATGTTAGCTACCTGTTTGGCTACGTG
>CM060329.1:39141377-39153877 GCA_030674155.1 Stramonita haemastoma | reverse complement strand
ACTTTGGCCTCCTTCACTTGTCTGCTTTTCTGCCTCATCTTCTCTGACCTTGGTTTTGCGGTTTCCTTCGCTGCTAACTTCGATCTCTCCTGCAGGTCCTTAAGTCATTTTATGGCCGTGTGCAGTTTTGTTTTTGTTTTTGTTGTTTTGTTGTTGTTTTGTTTGTTGTTTGTTGTTGTGGTTTTGGGGGGGGGGGGGTGGTGTGTTACTTTATTTTAGTCTGAGTTCACTGTTTGGGAGTTTTGTCCAAATTTGTGGCATATCTTTTGTATGTAGCAGTTGATTTTGTTTGTATGTTTGTTGTTGTTTGTTGTCTTTGTTTTTTTGTTCTTTTTTGTTGGGGGGGGGGGGGGAGGAGGGGGGGCTGGAAAGGGCCAGGGAGGGGGTCAATGTTGAATGGTTTTAGCTGTAATGCTTAGATGCTTAATAATACAACATAACCCATCTAAAATGAAACCAACGTACAGTTTTGACAAATTCAGCGTTATAAAACTTATTATTTTGTTTATTCATTTTATTATTATTATTGTTTGATTATTATGTTTACTGTATATTATCTATATCACATTATTACATACACATGTTCGCACGTTCACAGACAGATCACACACACACACACAACACACACACACACACACACACACACACACACACACACACACACACACACACACACGTAAACACACACATCACAACACACCAATTATTCACAAATATACATCTATAATTTTCCAGCCCTTTTTTCTGTTACTTTTTGCATACCTACCTGTCTTCGGCACCGAGGATTACATTAAATGTCTTTGAAACTCTCAGTTTTGCCCCCCCCCAAGGTTTTCCACGTGACATTCATCTGATCTGATCTGCAGTCTCCTGGGTGGAGTAGGCTGAATTACTGGATTGAAAACCGAGCCTGGTTTGAAAGGGTTTTTCCAAGTTATGACAGGGACAACAGACAGGTGGTGATATACATGTCCATAGGATATCAACCGCAGATTGGATTACCTCGCGAGAGGAGACACCCTGTGGGATTGCTTTGTTTCTCTTTGTGTGGGTGCGTCTCTGTGTCCGTTTGTCTGTATCATTTACTTCCTCTCTCTTTCTTTGTTTATGTATTTGTATGTCTGTCTCTGTCCCTTTAATTTCTGTTTGTCTCCTTGTCTCTGTCTTTCTGTTGTGTGTGTGTGTGTGTGTGGTGTGTGTTGTGTGTTGTGTGTGTGCGTGCGCGCGCGCGCGCGTGTGTGTGTGTGTTTCTGTCTGTTGTCTTCTCTCTATCTCTGTCTGTGTGTGTGTGTGTGTGTCTCTCTCTCAGAGGCGTAACAAGACGTGCTTTAAGATGTTAGGCAAAATCATGCAGGTAAGGGGAACACGCACACAAACACACACACGCACACACACACACATACACAGAGGGAGAGAGGAGAGGGAGAGAGAGAGAGAGGAGAGAGGGGAGAGGAGAGAGAGAGAGAGGGAGAGAGAGAGGAGAGAGAGAGAGAGAGAGAGAGAGAGAGAGAGAGAGAGAGAGGAGAGAGAGGAGAGAGAGAGAGAGGAGAGAGAGAGAGAGCGTTTTTGTGCGTTTAACTGTTGTTTTTCATTTAGGCTTTCAAAGTTGTCGTCTGACATTTGGAGTTTCGCACGATTGTTACAATTGATTCTTGTCTTTTGTCACTTTTCAAGCAGAAAAAGCCACAAACATGAAACTGTGAATAGAAAGAAGAGAGAAGAACTGAAAACATAAAAAAATATGTGACGATCAACATAATGAGACCGTATTGTGTCAATGAGTGTCATTTTTGTTATGACATGTTTTAGCAATAAAGTGCTATTAATACAAAAACAGATTGAAAATCGGACAATTCTGTGCAAAGTTATTACAATTTGAAATGATAGACTACAGGAAGTGGCAAAATGAGAAACGGACAAGTTAATTTTCGTAACACGTTGTCAGAATGAGGGCTTGGGTAATTTCAAAACATATTTAAAAGCAAAAGGGATAAAAATTATGCCTTGATATTTCATTATAAGGTAGATAAACGGATATAGTTTAATAATTAATCAAAATCTCAAAATTGACAACTTGACCCCTACCTGCCTTTAATGGCTCCTAGAGCAAAATTGGGTAATGTGCTAAGCGACTCATTTCGTGGCGGAGCGTCACATATGATTGTGACAGAAACAAAAAATTCCGTTATTTTCAAATATTATTTTTGTCCTGAGAGTACATGAGTTTCTTTACAAAATATTGCTATTTGTAGACAGAAAACCTAGATGCACAGTGTTGAACAGGACACTACCTTTTCTTAACCTTCAACAAGAAAAAAGTGAAGAAAAGCAATCAAAATAACTAGAAGAGGAAAAGACAGAGAAGTAGAAGATAAAGAGGAAAATAAATGGAAGAGTGGAACATCTAAGAAGATGACATCGAGGAGGAAGACAAGGAAGAATAGACAGCAAAGAAGAAGAAGCCAGAGAAGATAACGAAGAAGAAAAACCAGAGAATGATGATAAAGTAAGCGAATATCATCATTATGATGCTTCATTCCCTAAATAAAGAAACAAACAACACAAAAAAAGAAGAAAAATGCCAAGGAGAAGACCACGACAGCAACGAGGAAGAAAAAGACAGCCATCATTATTCCATATTCCCTCTGCAACGCGTCTGTACCAATGTCTGTAAACGGCTCGGGATTAGACAGACAGCAAGACTTGAAGCAAGATAGGACAGACAGACAGACAGACAGACAGACAGACAGACAGACAGGACAGACAGACGGACAAACAGTGCCGGTATCATGCAGAGCCCAGTCTGTGACAAAGTGACTGGATAGCCATGGGGTGTGGGAGAGCCAGACAGGGCAGACCGATGTTGACAGTGTGGTGAGGAGTGGAAAGAGTGTGTCCCTTAGTGACAGGGTGGCCATGGGGCGTTGTGTGAACGTGAGATGGCTGACTAAACGCTGGCATGAGAGCACGACAGCTTTAGGCTGTGCAGCCAGCAACTTTCTTTACACACACACGCGTCACACACACACACACACACACACACGCACGCACACACGCCGCGCACACACATGCACCCACACACCATGCACACACACTTCAATGTGGTTGTAAAATATTGCATGAGGTTTCTGAGAAAGTTTAGATTATGTAAATCTGAAATTGTGCGCCTGTGTGTATAATTATATACACGCCTACACACATATATGTATACATACAAAAACAAAACAAAACATATCGCACACACAAATACACACACACACACACAAAACACACACACACAACACACACACACACACACCGCACACACACACACACACACACACACACACACACACACACCACACACACACACACACACACACGAGCATGATTCTGTTGCCGGGTTTTCCCCCATTCTCTATCAGTTTTTTTGTGAATTGTATGGAAACTACATCGAAAGAACAATCAACAGATGGATATGGGGGAAGCTTTAAAGACAGCTTTTTACACTCAGCGATTGTTTCATTGAATCCATCAAAGTGTGAGCACTATAAAAACCCAACAACAATCTGCAACATGAGACAAAAAAAGTGTGGAAAATGAAAGAATCAAATTGCAAATGTGTTGGTATGCCTAAAAAGACACGATCGACTACTTTTTAGAGAAGGACAGGGAAAGGGCAAGAGTGTAGTTCACAGGACCTCGTGATTTCCTTTCACAACAGCGAAACTACTAGGGTTACAAGCGCACACAGAAAGTTTTACAACAACAACAACAACAACACAACAGTAAAAACTGCGTGAAATCAAAGACGTAAAATAGCTTGAAACATAGTTGAAAGAGAGGGATGGAGATGAGAGAGAGGAGAGAGAGAGAGAGAGAGAGAGAGAGAGAGAGAGAGAGAGAGAGAGAGAGAGAGAGGAGAGAGAGAGATCGAGAGGGTAAGAGAGAGATACAGAGAGAGAGATAAGAGAGATAGAAGTAGAGATAGAGAGAGAGAGAGAGAAGAGAGAGAGAGAGAGAGAGAGAGAGAGAGAGAGAGAGAGAGGCAAGTGTCTACAACAACAACATTAGAAACTTTGACATCAAAGACTTCAGAATCTTGAGATATAGTTGGAAGGGAGTGGGAGGGAGAGACAGACAGACAGACACAGCATTTATTCTGAACACACGTGATATATTGCCAGGTAGCGCTAGTGTACGGCACGTTCACGTGTCGGTGTGGGAATAGTTTTACTCCTGTAAAATACCTGTGATGTCTGCTGTTTACAAAAAAAAAATAAATCAATCAGAAACGAAAATACCCGAGCAGTTGTTAATGCATGGTAATTCTTATCTTACTAATTTGGATTCACTGAAATAATAAAGATATAAATCAAACGTGCTGGTTTAGGTTCAGTACAGGCAATTTGGTTTAAACAATTTTATCAGTTCAGAAACAAGGAGCACCAATACGGAATGATTACAACCAGCAAAGCTTATATGGGTACTCAAACATCCATATATAAACAAGAATAGGCCGCAGCAGTTTTGCGTTATGGTAAAAGCAAACAACAAACAATATAAAGACAAGACTCTAAAACCCCCTCAAGCTCCTAGTTAAAAAAAAAGATAATAAAAACAAAAGCAGGGAAGATTTCAAGCAGCGGAGGTAAATGTAGAAAACTAGGGTTTTGAAAAGCTTAGTTTTAAATCCATTTGTTTTATTTGTTTTTGTTTTATTTCTTTTCTTTCTTTCCTAGTTTTTGTTGTGGCTATTCCTCAGTATAGATCTACTTTTGCATCAAAATACAAAAGTTTGTAATTACTCCCCCACTACGCGGCTCCCCCCCCACCCGCAAGAAAAACTCTTTCTGTTGGTCCTAAAGTAGAGAGGGGAGAAAAGAAGAGTGAAGTGGGAACACTGTGGGAGGAGGGGGAGAGAGAGAGAGAGAGAGAGAGAGGAGAGAGAGAGAGAGAGAGAGAGGAGAGAGAGAGAGAGAGAGAGAGGAGAGAGAGAGAGAGAGGAGAGAGAGAGAGAGAGAGATTTCAGAAGACAACGGAAGGGATGATTAGAAGAGATGAGGAAATAAAATGCGAATAGAGAGAGAGAGAGATTCAAAGAAAAAAGAGATAAAAATAACATAGAATGTGTAAATGAAAAGAAAACAAAAGTAGAAAAAGGCAACAAATCAGATAAAATGGGAAAAGAAACCGAGATGGGAAGAGAAACGGAGGGCAGCAGAGAGATTATAAAGACCGACGCATAGAGTAAACAGCCTGTTCTTTGTTTGCTTTTTTTTTTTTTACAATAAGCGTTGAAGCGGTAATGTACTAGTCTAGAAATGGACTTGTCGGGGTTGATTGCTGTCTGGGTCTGGAATGTTTCTCCTTCAACCTACCATGATTGGTGGCCTGGCTGCTAGTCTTTCCACAGACAAGACAAACCGAATTCTAAGAGACCTTTTCTACAACAGTTTGCCATTACTACTCTTTTGGAGCTATGGGCTCTGTAACATCGCTGTGTATGTAGTTCACATGGGACCTCGTTTATTGTTTCAACTCATAGACTAGCACCCAGATTACCCCCAGGGTCTAGTAGATACGAAAAAAAAATTATGAGTATAGAGCAACCTTTTCTTTAGACCACAGTGCAAGGTAAATAAAAGTATTTCAATATATGTTCATGCGTCCTTGACATAATTATCATGTATCTGTTACTTTTAAGGTAAGTTTGGAAAGGCAAACTCCACAGGTAATCCCTTAGACTTACCGCAAGAGGATAGTAGGGAGAAAAAAGTTCAGAAAAAATAAGTTGAATATTAGGTTTGGAGGTCTTTTCCTACCTTATTTTATGGTCTAATAGTTTCTCAATACTTTCTAACAGAGAGTATGTTTCAATGATGCACATGACGGATTGGACAGGAGAAAGACGCATCATCTTTTATTTACTGAGAGAGCACGACAGTCTCCTCTTTACATGTCGGCGAAGAGACAAACAAACATAAACAAACCAGTGAGAACGAGCAAACGAGCACACAAAACGAAGAAATCTCTAGAGACCACTTAGCTAAAAACTGTCACACCAGCCATCCATCATGGATTTATTTCTTTGGGTATTTTTTGTAATTTTTCTTGGCTCTTTCGCTTTTTAGTGAGGCAAATTTAGCACAAGTCGATATTTTACCATTTCCCTACTTTTTATACTGATTGCTTCCCTTTTCACTTCCTGTGGGCCCTTTTCTCAAATGATTTTAACTGTTGATTGATAAACTGCAGTCTGCAGATAATAGCTTTGGATCAAGGTGATATTCATGTTGATTATCCATATTGTTTATGAGCCGCTTCTTACTGCGCTAGGTTTCCAGCAGGTTATCCAAAGTGTTGATCTTAAAGAGGATAACTGTTAAAGCTAATTTCTTCTGATGAATTTGCTAATTTGCGCGCAGAAAAGAGCCCAAGGCACAGCAGGAAATATTTATCTGGAATATAGGAAAATTTTCACCTTTGTGGGAAGAACAATAAAATGTTCGCACATGGAAGCTGTTCGATCTCTGAACTCTGTTTCAGTCTCTGTTTCCACAACACCCACACATGCACACGCACACACACACACGCACACGCACACACAAACACGCACACAACACACACACTCAGTCACAAACACACTCACACAACACACTCACGCACAAGCACGCACATACGCACGCACGCGCACGCACGCACGCACACACACAATACATACATACACACACACAGAGAAAAAATGAAACAACAAGTGTGCTATACATAAAAAAGATAAATACTCAGATAAAAAATGCTTACGAAAAATATTAAACGAACATAACTGTTTCAGATACCACAACTGATCATCATAAAAAGATAAACGGTCTCTTTTGCACATTAAGATAAAGGGGATTAGCAACAGTTTGGCCCAGATAGATTTTTTTTCGTTCTGTGTTCATGTGTATGTGCGTTCGTTCGTACTTGCGTAGGTACGTTCTAATGCGTGTATGTATGTATGTATGTATGTATGTATGTATGTATGTATGTATGTATGTATGTATGTATGTATGTATGTATGTATGTATGCTGTATGTATGTCTGTCTGTTCTGTTGTGTGTGTGTTGTGTGTGTGTGTGTGTGTGTGGTGTGTGTGTGTGTGTGTGAGGAGAGAGAGAGAGAGAGAGAGAGGAGAGAGAGAGAGAGAGAGAGAGAGAGAGAGAGAGAGAGAGAGAGGAGTGTGTGTGTGTGTGTGTTAAAGAAGGAGACAGAGAGAGACAGTGAGACAGAGAGAGACAGACAAAGAGAGCTAAACAAAACTGAAATAAGTGAAATAATTGAGAGACGAGCGACATTATGAACAAAAGAAAAAATTGCAAACCAAGCCACAATGTAAGAAACTGTGTTTGTGGCATGAAGAAACGTCCAAAAAGTGACACCTTGTTTTTGCGAAGAAAGCGAAGCAAAACTGCGTGGTGATGAAGCTATTGAAACACTTAGAAAGACAAGAAGATGAATAGTGTCCCCTGCTAGCTATAAAGGGAAAGGTTAAAGCAAAAAACTGAAAGTTTACGATTTCTTTTTTTTTTCTAAGGTTAACAGGAAGAAAAAAAAACAACAACAAAAAATATGAAAGTGTGTGTCAAAATACCGAAAGGAGAATAAACTAATAGTAAATGAAAACTTGTAAAAGAGCTGAAAAGACACAAATTCAATGACTGTGTGTGTGTGTTGTGTGTGTGTGTGTGTGTGTGTGTGTTGTGTGTGTGTGTGTGTGTGTGTCTGTCTGTCTGTCTGTCTGTTGTCTGTCTGTCTGTCTGTCTGTCTGTTGTCTGTCTGTTCTGTGCTGTGTGTCTGTGTGTGCGTGCGTGCGAGCACGCGTGTATGCGTGGGAGAGACAGAGAGAGAGATTCAGTGACGCCAGAGAGAGAGAGAGAGAGAGAGAGAGAGAGAGAGAGAGAGAGAGAGAGAGAGAGAGAGAGAGAGTGTGAGAGAAAGGGGGTATAGAGAAGATGAAAGGAGGGGAAAGAGAAAGAAAAGTTTGAGAAGGAGCTATATTTTTGCTGTATATATGAATTAAGAATGAGGGAAAGAAATGAGAAGTACGAATTGAAATGAGCTCAGAAGGATGAAAGTAGACAGAAAAAGGTAAGCAAACAAAAAAAAACAAAAACAAAAAGTAGAAGAGAAAGAGGATTAAACAGAAAGAAGACGTTCAGAAGATCAAAGATTAGAAAATAAACGAAGGAATAAAAAAAAAACCTTAAAAAATGCAAGAAAAGAGACTTAAGGCCTAACAAAGTCTTACAATTTCAATTTGTCCTTGTAAACATATATGGGTTAAACCAGGTTTAAAACCGTAGTAAAACAAGCAACTCTGACGAAAAAACAAACAACACCACAGAGAGAGAGGAGAGAGAGAGAGAGACAGAGACAGAGACAGAGAGAGACAGAGAGAGACAGAGAGAGACAGAAACACAGAGAGAGGAGAGAGACAGACAGAGAGAGAGAATATAGCAAAACAAACTGTTTAATGTGTCATGTCTTAAAACCTATTTACAATTCCAAAAAAGGGGGGTAGGGGGGCACAAAACCTCATTCCAATAAAGTGTGACAAAACACAAAGAATGATCGTGGCATAGTTTACGTTTCATGGATTTTTTATTCTGAAAGAGAGAGGAGGGGGGGTGAAAAGAGAGAGAGAGAGAGGAGGAGAGAGAGAGGAGAGGGAGAGAGAGAGAGGGGGGGGGGGGGCAGAAAAAGAGACAAACAGAGCCTCCTGCCCTCCTCCCCACAACCCCACCCTTAGCTACCGAGAGCACGCAATGAGTTTTATGGAGAGAAGTCGTTAGCTGTTCTTTGCCCTGTATCATTAATATTGAAAGACCTAATCGAAAGCAAGCTGAGTTTTCAATTAGGGGATTTAATCCACCTGGAGCTGACTGTCAATGAATCGCGTGCTCAGAAAAGTAAGCCCAAAACAAAAACTCCCCCCGCACAAAAATCCCCAAATGGTTACCAGCCGCAGGAGCCACACAAAAGAAGATAATGCAAAACAGGCTATGGTGGGAGCAGCACACGCACAAAATTAATGCTCGCTCACAGCGTATGTGAGCGTGCTTTAGGCGTACGCAAACGCTAATGCGCACACGTAGAGGCATATGTACATGCACGTGCGCATGCACACATATACACACACAGACACAGACTCAGGCACGCACACACATTCACACGGACATACGAATACAGAGAGGCAGACACACAAACGTACACAAATACACACACACGCACACACACACACACACACACACACACACACACACACACACACACACACACCACACACACACACACACACACACACACACACACACACACACACACAAACACACACACACACACGCGCGCGCGCGCGCACGTGCGCGCACACACACACATTAAAAGAATCTGGTCAATTCAAGTGCCGGTCTTTAAAGAGTCATCTTAGTACTGCCCATATTTCTTGTTTGTATGGTTCCTTTTCAAAAAGATTTAAGTTTTCTAGCTGTAAGAAGGGTTAGTTCAGTATATTTCAGAATGAAACTAAATGCATTCCTTACCAGAGTTTGCAAAAATGTCAGATGTCTACATGGAGATCATATTTCAAACACTGATTTCATATTTGAGTGCCTAATTGTAAAACCATTTTTGCCTGCATTTTCTGAGCAGTCTCTGGAAAATGTATTTGAAAATTCAAAGTTAGCCTTTGCCATTGTTGGATGTTTATTGCACAGCCCACTTGAATATTTACTGTCGTTACATTATTGTTGTTAAATGCTCCTACTTTGTTGAGTTAAAATTTTGCTCCTGTTTTTAAGAGTATTATTTTTTAATCAATTTTTCAATTTTTTAAGCGTACAAAAATACCACCATTAATGCTATCTTATGATGTTTTCTCTTTCCATCCCTTCTACTCACTTCCATAACTTCCATTACACTTTCCACGTTTCTTGTCTAATATCACTTAGAGTTAACAGACGTTAAATAGAAGATAACAACAACAACACACACACAATCACATACACACGCAAGTACACACGCATACATAAACACAAGTGCACGCGCGTAAGGACACACACACACACACATGCAAACACGCACGCACACACGGACACACACATATGCACACACGTGGGCGCACTCCTGTGCAGCAATGCACGCACAAACCCACACAAACACACAACATACACACAAAACACACACACAGGCACACACACACTCATACACAGGCACACACACACACACACACACACACACACACACACACACACACACACACACCACACACAACACACAACACACACCTGTTCATTTTAGTCTGGCTACCTATCTATACTTCCAAATATGTATGTATGTATGTATGTATGTATGTATGTATGTATGTATGTATGTATGTATGTATGTACGTATGTATGTATGTACGTAGTACGTATGTATGTATGTATGTTGTATGTATGTATGTGTATGTTGTATGTATGTATGTGTTTATGTTATGTATGTATGTCTATACATATCAATGTATCTATCAATCTATTTATCAATTTACCAATTTCTATCTATCTATCTATCTATCTATCTATCTATCTATCTATCTATCTATCTATCTATCTATCTATCTATCTATCTATCTATCTATCTCTCTCTCTCTCTCTATCCTGCTGTCTGTCTGTTTCTGTCTGTCTGTCTTCTGTCTGTCTGCTCTACCTGCCTGCCTGCCGGTCTGTCCTATCCATCCATCCATCCATCCATCCATCCTCCATCCATCCATCCACCCATCCATCCATCCATTCCATCCATCTATCTCTCTATCTCTCTATCTATCTATCTATCTTATCTGTCTGTCTGTCTGTCTGTCTGTATGTATGTATGTATGTATGTATGTTTGTATGTAATGTATGTATGTATGTATGTATATGTATGTATGTATGTATGTATGTATGTGTGTGTGTGTGTGTTGTGTTTTGTCTAACAATCTATCAAGCTGTCAAAAACAGATTGAAAGAGACAGAGACAGACAGACAGACACAGAGACAGAATGAAACCTTGCGAGAAATAGAGACCCGGACAGACAGACTGACACAGTAAAATCTTGAGGGAAATAGAGACACGGACAGACAGACGGACACAGTGAAATCTTGCGAGAAATAGAGACACAGACAGACAGACGGAGAGAGTGAAACCTTGCGAGAGATAGAGACAGAGACAGGAACAGAGTCAGTCCTGTAAAGCCCTGTGCAGAACCAGCCTCATCAGATGGTCATCATTTATGGATAGACCTCATTAGCCGTCTGTCACCCTTCGTCATCCATAGTTCAATATTTAATCCAGACTTTTGCTGCAAGAGGAGGAGGGAGGGTAGTGGAGGGGGAGGGGGGGAGATCGTGGAGAAAGCACACACCCGGGGCGACGTACTTAATCAACGGGGATGAAAACTACAAATGATGGCCACAGGCAGTGTGGAATTTCGTTTACCAAGTTGTTTGAGCCGATGTCCATTTGAATGTGAATGTACGATTGACACAGAAACCTATACGGAGACTATGGACAGAAAGGGAAGTAGAGGCAGTAGGATTTTTGTGGGTTTTTTTAGTTCCCGAGGTGAAACTGGGTATCCCGAAGTTTAAATGCGGCTAACTTAACGGTCGGTAAAAATGGTTACATGCGTAAAATCTTACCATTGATGAATCTCGGAGCTGTAGCCGAGGAACAAAGAGAGAGAAAGAGAGAGAAAGAGAGAGAGAGAGAGAGAGAGAGAGGAGAGAGAGAGAGAGAGAGAGAGAGAGAGAGAGAGAAGGAGAAGGAGAGAGAGAGAGAGAGAGAGAGGAGACATTACAATTGTTTATTAAACTATTGTAACCCAGGTCATAAGAATAGGATGTGGATTTCTGTGGGAGGGGTGGTGGTGGTTAAACTTAAAGGGTACCGTATATGAACAGATGTTATTCGGTTTCATATCCATTTTTTCATTGTCTTCTGTGAGAGAAAAGAGTTGGCGTGCACGTTAGCACGCACTTGCCTACGTACAAACATGCACGCGGAAATGGACAAACAAGCGCACACACAAGTATAATATACGTAGGCACGCACACACCACACCGCACTACATTACTCTAACTTTACCACACTGTGTCATACCACAGTTTACTACATTACGCTATACTATACTGTGCTATGCTGCACTACATAACACTACACTACACTACACTAACTCACTACACTAACTACACTACACTACACTACACTACACTACCTACACTACACTACACTACACTACACACACACACACACTCCCCCTACAGACACTCATTTCCCCCCTCCCCCTTCCCCCACACACTCAACCCCCCCCCCCCCCATGTCCCCCACACACCCACACACACACACACAACACACACACACACACACACACACACACACACACACACCACACACCACCACCACCACCACCACCCACCACCACCACCACCACACCACCACTCGCACTACTCCTCATCAATGCAGTC